>CM065642.1:43284273-43884273 GCA_033220585.1 Dipteronia sinensis
TCGACAGCCACCAAATGGATTCCTAAACAGTTCCTGAATGAACTTACCGTGAATAAACCATTTGTTTCGTGAGTCCAAGCCAAAGTGTCCGAAACGCCATACCTTAACTTGATGCTATCCAAAAACAATTTGAAACAATTCCACTAATCTATCTCCCAATCAAACAACGGTTTCTCAATTGCACATTCCAAACCCAACCTGTATCCTCCCAGCTACCAAAATCACTAACAACACCTGACTTGTCAGAAGCCAAAGCGTAAATTCTCGGAAAAGCTCTTATAAGAGGAAACGAATCCATTTCACATCCTGCCATAGCCGAATCCTCTCCCACTCCCTATAACCATTTGAAAGCCTTCTTTAATACTATTGACAACCCTCTGATCATCGTGCTGCAAGTTACTGATGTTTTTAACAAAGGCGAACCCGACTTTAACTTAACAATCCCACAATAATGGATTAGCACCCAAGCCGCATTTAGCACACAACACCTTTTCTAGAGAGAAGACTCCTCCCTCCCAAATCTCTAAAGCCATTTAACCATCAAGCTTAGCCCTTTATCCTTCTTCTCCCAATTCCAAGACCCCCAAACTTCTTTTGATTACAAATGGTTACCCAGTCTACAGAATGGATTTTCCTTTTCAAGTGACCATCGTTCCAGAAGAAAACATGCTGTAACTTTTCCAATTTCTTACCCACCACCATGGGTAAGGGAAAGACTGACATAAAGTACGAAAAAAGGCTTGAAAGCACCGCCTTGATGAGAACCAAACGACCACCCTTTGAAATTAAAGCCCCTTTCTACGGTGCCAACCGCTGCTCCACCTTACTGACAACAGGGTTCCAAAAACCTTCTCTGCTAGAAATCCCACCCATGGGAAAACCCAAATACGTAACTGGAAGAGATTCCGAGACACACCGAAAAGCAGTCGCCCAATCCTCCTCTCCTGGCCGTTTCTTTCCAACACGAACTAAGCACGACTTGTGAAAGGTGATCTTTAAGCCCGAAACTAATTCAAAACACCTCAGAATTCTCTTCGCATTCAAGAGATACTCCAACTTAGGATCTAAAAAGAGAATCGTATCATCTGCGAACTGTAAGTGACAAATATGAACGCCACCATTCCAAAAAACTGCACCCCTCACTAAGTCCATCTCCTTTGCTCGGTGGAACATCCTGCTCAAAATCTCCACCACCATATTAAAAAGAAAAGGAGACAAGGGATCTCCTTGGCTTAACCCTCTTTCGATCTTAAATTGCTTCGTAGGGCTATCATTTACCAAAACAGATAAAGAAGGGGAGGAAACACACCATTTTATCCACCCCTTCCATTTACCACCAAAACCCGACCTAGTCAAAACCTTCAACAAAAAAACATGGTCAACACTATCGTAGGCCTTCTAGAAATCCAATTTTACCAAAAGACCACCCTTGCCGTCTTTCTTCCACGAATGAATTGCCTCCTCCGCTATTACAAAGCTGTTCAACAATCTGACGATCCTTTACAAAGCCATTTGAGTTGGGCCAATCACCGAGTTCATGACTAGTTTTAATTTGTTAGCTAGGACATTAGCAACAACCTTGTAAAGGATCCAACCAAGCTAATCGGCCTATAATCTTTAATATCCCCAGGACACTTCAATTTCAGAATCAAAGCTATAAAGGTGCAATTTAGATCCTTAATCACTGAGCCATCCACATGAAAGGCATGCAAAGCATTCAAGAAATCATCTTTAATACAGTCCCAATTTTTCTTAATGAAGTTAAGATTCAAGCCATCAGGACCGGGAGCCTTATTACCGTCACACTCACACAAAGCCTTCCATACTTCCTCGACCGAAAAACCAGCTTCCAAATCTATTTTTTCCTTTTCCGAAATTTGATTGACCTGAACATCATCCCATCTAAGTCTAGGCGACTCCACCCTCTTGAAATGATCCTTGAAGTATGAAAAAACACCTTCTCTTACTTCTTCCGGACCACAGCATAATCTACCCGAAATGGAGATCTCCTCAATAAGACTTGACCTTTTTCTCACATTTGACACAATGTGAAAAAATTTGGAATTTCCATCACCCTCTCTTAACCATTTAACCCTAGAAATCTGCCTCAAATTTTGTTCATCAATACGAATTCGTTTCCAAAGATTCACCAAACAAGCCAATCTTTTTTTCTCTCAATACAGTCAACCACCCTTGAGCTACAGCCAAACTCTCTATCCTAGTCAACTCCTCCCCCAACACCTTAACCGAGTTGCCCTCATTTTTCTTCTCTTTAAAATGAGCTTTCAAGTGAATCTTTACGGCTTTTATTTTGTGCTTGATTTTCGACCCTACATGAAACCCCACTGAGCAATTTTTCCAGCTTTTACGCACCCCTTCCATTAAAGAATTATCGTCCATCCATCCTTTTAGGAATCTAAATGGCTTAGGACCCCAGTCAACCTCTAGTACACCTCATAACACTGGATTATGATCAGACAAACTTTTGCACAAACCTTTCTAAACCATTTTCGGGAACCAAGAAAACACCACAGGATCACACAAAAATCGATCAAGTCTAGCCCATGATTCAAGTTCCCTGTTATTCGACCAAGTAAACTGCAAACACTGCATAGGAAAATCGATCACACTAGCGGAATCAATAAACCTTCTGAATTCCTCATTGACCTTAAACTTCCAGTACCACCCTTTCTCTCACTGTGATCTAGAACTGTATTAAAAATCCTCCCCCCCCCCCCCCCATCAATTATCCATGGCCCGGACAGAGAAACTTAAGCCCTCAGTATAAACCTCCACAAGTCAACCTGTTCTTTTTCCAAATTGGGAGCATAAACATTGCAGATTACCACCGCCTTATTAATAGAGATTAGCACCCCAGACAAAATGATACAACAAAGATTAGCACCCCAGACAAAATGATACAACGATCATTAGAATTGCAAGAAGATACCTTAAAAGACTCCTCATTCCACAAAGTAATAATTCCTCCGGCCGAGCCTCTAGCCTCCACTCCTACACCTTTAGCGAGAATCGATCCACCTAATGTCTTGATAATTCTCGAATCAAAATAATTTAATTTTGATTCTTGAATGAGAAGAAAACAAGGCCTAGTACGCTTCACCAAGTCTCTAACCACTCTCCTCTTTTCCAACCTCTCCAACCCCCTAATATTCCAAGATAATAATATCATTAAGACAAAAAAGAAGCCCCCATACCACCTCCAGACAGCAGCATCATCCCACCAAGAATCTCTCCTCATCCTCCTTCTCCCTTCTGAAAATCTCTTCTGACACCAACTCTTTATTACCATTAAAATCAAAACCAATAGCAGCCCATACCTCAATCACTTTAGCAACTTCTTCAGACAAGCTCCACGTTCTGGCCACATTATTGCCCCCACCCTCTGGGTCTCCTCTATGCAAAACCGAATCTGTCCTCCCCCTCTGAATATCCTCGACCCCTTTGGAAAACAAACTCCTATCCTTTCTAGTTTTCATTCCATGACTCTTAATTGCACAATTGTTCCTGAAATTCCTCTTTGAACGAACATTCTTTCCCTTCGAATCCATCTCAACTATCATAAAATTGGGCGGCCTCTCTGCAGACTGATGTTCAGTCTCTAAAATGTGAGAAATGGAATTTTCAATCGAAGAAAAACTTGCCTCTGAGGGGGCCTGATTACCCAGGTCATGAAACTTAGGAACATTAGAGACCTTATCCATGACCAGAAGATGCCCTTTATTACCATCTCTATCCAAAGCCTTTTAAAGAGGTTGATCCTTCACCTGGTCCAGATCCAAATCAAGATAAAAATTACTCTCTTGTGTTGTGCGTTTGGATTTATTTTCTTCTTCATCTTAATTCTTTTGCTATTGTTTGTTTGTGTTCTATCCGGCAACGCTTTCGCATAGTGACGTTTGTGCACTAACAATTGGTATCAGAGCTTGGTTGCCTGATAGTGATCATAACAAACTGGATATGGCAAATTTGATGAGATTCGAAGTTGAGAAGTTCGATGGAAAAATCAACTTTGGCTTGTGGCAAGTTCAAGTCAACGATACGTTAATTCAACTGGGCTTACACAAGGCGTTGAAGGGCAAGCCAACCTTTTCGAACCCTGAAGGCTCTGGAGATCTTAGTAAAGAAACGGCTGGTACTAGTTCTGGAAAACCTGTGATGAGCGATGATGATTGGGAAGATTTGGATGAGAGGGCTGCAAGTGCAATACGATTGAGTCTAGCCAAGAATGTTCTTGCAAATATTTATGGAACATATTCAGCGAAAGAACTTTGGGAGAGGCTTGAAGAATTGTATCAATCAAAGTCTGTCTGCAACCGATTCTACCTAAAGGAGCAGTTTCACATGCTTCAAATGTCTGAAGGTACGAAAGTTTTCGATCATCTTGGAGTGCTCAATGGAATAGTTTCCTAATTAGAGTCGATTGGAGTAAAGATTGATGAAGAAGACAAAGGACTAAGACTCATCTGGTCCCTTCCACCATCCTATGCGCATATGAAGCCAATCTTGATGCATGGGAGTTCAACCATATGTTTTGGAGATGTGGCGAACAAACTAATCTCTGAGGAATGAAGGCTAAAGAGTGAAGGTAAAACTTCTGATAACTCTGCTCTTCTGGTTGACAGGAAGAAGGGAGACTCCAAGAGAAAAGTCACTTGTTGGGGATGTGGACAGTCTGGACACATAAGGAAGGATTGTAAAAATAAGAAGACAAGTGCGGCTAAAGGCTCCAAAGAGGGGGATCCGGCAATCACCTCTCTTGAGTGTGACGACTACAGCGATGCCCTCTAAAGGGGCATAAACATCCTCATGGCATGACTGCTAGTTGCCATGAAAAGAGGATGCATTGCTGATAGCGGGTACACAATTGTGCACGGGCATTGGTTAGAAGGTTATGCAAGGTGTGTGGTGGACAAGGATGTCGATGGCTGAGCGAACTCCCTGGGAACCTAACGTGAGGAGTTGCATCACAATTTCAGCAAGGTAAATTTCAACATGTGCCGGTGAAATCTTAGGATGGGTGTTCCTAAGTGGTTATACCTAGTGGTGGGTATGTTGATTCTCGGTGTTGAGAGTCGTAGTTATGGACGAAGTTTTTTATTTTTTTATTTTTTATTTTATTTTATTTTATTTTATTTTTTATTTATTGGGAATTCTCGCCATAAGGGAGGATTGTTATATATGGCTTGAATTTCCAATGATTACCAAACGAAATTCACCAATGCGGAGACTTCCTGGAGACGTGGGACATGTTTGGAAGCAGGAGATCGTGTTTGAGGGAGGTTTGAAGACCGAAGAAGAACTGAAGAAACGAATTCTGAAGAGAACCGCTACGTGAACCACGCTGCGGACATGTGCATAGGGAGCGGTGCAGACAACGGTACATTCCAGTGAGTAGAGCGCGGTGCAGACTGCGGCGGAGGTAAAGACACCGACCTTTTCAATCAAAATTAACGGTAAATCAGCTAAACACTACGAATGTTCATACCCAAATGCATGCGGCTCTTGAGCTTTTGGAAAATTCAGAAGCTTGAGCAATCATTGGCGGTCAAACATTTAAAGATGCAAATTTTTTGGTTGGACTACAGGATAAAACTAAAATCCATGTGGTTTCATTTTCTGTACACCTTGTAATACTTCTTCACCTATAAACAGATATCCTTATTTTGTTGAAATCAACCAAGATGAATTCTTTCAAGCAACAAGTATTGCTAGACAAAATATTTAAAAAACAAATTAAGTTTTAATGATGAGATGTCTGAAAAAAAAAGTGTCAAATTCTAATTTTAGAAAAAAAGGAATTTCGATAGAATATTTAAAAGTTTAAGATATTAGAATGAAGTGCATATGGAAAAGTAGTGTGCAAAGAAAAAAAATCGGATTTTAAGGAGAAAACATTTTTTTAGGGTTTCTCTATACATTTGTATATTATATATTTATCCTTAATATCTAAAGTCAGCTTACATAAATACACTATCAACGTATTATTTACCGGCAAAATTACTTTGAGGGTAGAAATCATATTGTAAGAAAGAAATAGATAACCAACACGATATTTATTCTTCGAAATCGAAAAATGAAGTTGTTGTTTTGCCGCTCCTATGGCTAAGAATTCTGTGGCACACTCCCTAGCGTTCGTGGCCTTTTCCTCCGTTAGGAGGTTGTGTTCTAGCTAGTGTTGTTTCTCTTTTTGTTTTCCAATTTTCTGTTTGTTAATTGGTTTTAACAAAAAAAAAAGAAGAAACTAAATGTAGTTATCCCTAAAAGCTATTAAAATTTGTTACATCGAGTAAATTTTTCTATATAAATAGTGTACCAGCCATAGGAGAAATATTCACAAACTCACACGCATAAAATTATTTGAAATTAAAGAATTAAGAGTAATGGCTCTTATCAAAGTGGTCTACTGTGTTGCTGTGATCTGTCTCATGCTGTGTGTTGTCACTATCGGTATGCTTGTGTACATTTTCATATTTATTTTATATTATGTGTATATTCAATCAATATTCAAATTAAAATACGGTTTTATTATCTAAAAGAAAATAAATGATTTCGGATTACTTTTTCAGATTGCGAGACAGTGGCAAGTACCGTATCAGCAGACGGTCAATGTTGCAAAGAACATCTCCGATTCGGTCAATGTGATCCCAACAATCCTGGAAATGAAAACAATAAAAAATGCAAAGCTTTTTGCATGCAACATTACAAAGGATCCATATGCAAAAAGGTTTATGGAAAGGGCCACCTGTGCCATTGTATGTGTTGATCACCTGATCAACATTGGATCAAATGCCTTTTGTTTTTTTTTTTTTCATATAACGATGTTTCACCAACGTAGAACAAATAATGATGATTCATCAATGTATTACGTATCAATAACAATAACAACCTTTATTTACTAATGGAAAATAATGCCTTTGTCCATTTAATCATTTCGTCTTTACTATTTTAGATCTCATATATATATATATATATATATATATGTATATATATATATATGGCCATGCCATCCTTGCATGTATGGAAATCCAATCAATAAGGCTAGATAACCAATCAATTTAGCCCCAAAACAAACGAAAATGATGTGGTTAGTGATTTGTCATTGACATATCGATCACCACATTATATCATGATTTGTATGATGATGACAACTCATTTGCCACATTATATTTGTTAAATTTTAGGTTAATTTTTTGAGTCGTATAGTATTATTCAAATGCAATTCTCCAAAACTCAATATTCAATTATGGATAACAAAATCAACAATTTTACAATAATTTTCAAAGAAAATCCATTATTCTAGTAATTTTAAGACATTTTATTAAAAAAAAGAGTGGTTTTTTTATATATTTGTCTTCTGAGAAATGACTTGATAGTTCTAACTACTTATATTTGAGACATGAATTTTTGTTTATCTTGTATTTTTGACTTAACTCTTAGTATAAAACGATGTTAATGGAAAACATATTGCTATTTTGACTAGTTTGGTGCCCGAATTTTATCACCAAATGATGTGCACCCTTGGTTTATTTATATTAGAATTGGATTTTTGAAATCATTGGGTTATAATGATGTCACATAGGCTGCTCAAACTTTGTTTCTTAATTCTTTCGCAAATGATGTGGTATGTGAGCAGTCAAAAATATAAATCATGAGATTATGTGGTAAGTAATTTGATGTGTATATATATTTTTAGTGTCGAATTTTTTAGGTTTTGATTTGAAATGGATTATTTCTAGTCAAAATAGTCATCATCCACATACAATTCCGATTTTAAAACTCATATACATACCAATTCCTAACCCAAATTCACATTCATTTCATCTTGAAGACCTCAAACACATCAAAACTAAAAAAATCTCTCAACTCATATCCACTGAATTCCTTCACAAAACTACCAAGAATACTACAAACCAGCTTCCAAACGCTCTATTTAAATAATGATGAGGGTTATGATGCCGATGTGGAGGCCATCTGCTACGAGTTTTTTTTTGCCGGAGGTTTACTTGTCTCCATAAATGCCATTTCCAAGGGTTTGAGAGGTTGCAGTAAGTCCCCAATTTATGGGTCAAGGCTTTGTAAAGATGCTATCAATCTTGTTCAATTTAAGGGAAGGGGATCGGGATTTGTGAACCTCATTTATGTTCAAAAAGGACGTTAAGCTTTTGAACCAAGTTACAGTAACCTATGAGGTTAGGTATAAAAGCCCATTAAAGAAATTGAAAAATAATGTGGGAAACATGAATTCTTTTAAAAGTTCAATGAAGAAGTAGTCCAATGGTAATTCAAAGGTCAGGAATGTAAGTGAATTGTGTCTTGCTGTGAATGGTCATGGTATGAAGACAAGAAATTCTAAGTTTAAGATGGCTGGGATGCCTGAGGGGGAGATTTCTAAGGTCATCTACATGGGTTGAGCTCTGACGTTTGACTTTAATGATAAGGAGGTTTGGTAGAGTGATGTTTTTTCGAAAGCGTTTTCGATGTTGTAAGGTGGTAGGTAGAAAATGGCGATGGTATAGTGTCCTCGTTTTTTCATTTTTGTGTTGGTTGCTTATTGTGGTTAGGTCTCTTTGTGGGATTCTACTGTGTTGTATTTGTTTAGTTTTTCTCTTTGGGACTTTGAGTGTTCTGTTTTGGCCTACTTTTTTGCAAAAGCATGTTTCTGCCGTTGTGTTTGGCTGTTGCATTTTTTGAAGGGGTTTTCTACGGTTTGCGTAAGTTGTTTCTGTGTTGGTAGCTTGTTTCGTGGTCTTTGGGGTGGTTTGGCCCGTAGGGTTGTCGTAGCTTCCTGCTTTTTTGCCTTTGGGCCAGTCGATTAAATTTTTCCCAATAAAAAAATGTGAAACAAATCTACTTCAACAAATATGATGAATATATGTTTGCACAGATTGACTTACAATTATCTGTGACCTTTTAAATCAAAATTAACAGTAAATTAGCTAAACACTACGAATGTTCATACCCAAATGCATGCGGCTCTTGAGCTTTTGGAAAATTCAGAAGCTTGAGCAATCATTGGCGGTCAAACATTTAAAGAAGCAAATTTTTTGGCTGGACTACATGATAAAACTAAAATCCATGTGGTTTCATTTTCTGTACACCTTGTAATACTTCTTCACCTATAAACAGATATCCTTAATTTGTTCAAATCAACCAAGAAGAATTCTCTCAAGCAACAAGTATTGCTAGACAAAATGTTTAAAAAACAAATTAAGTTTTTATGTTGAGATGTCTGAAAAAAAAAAGTGTCAAATTCTAATTTTAGAAAAAAAAGGAATTTCTATAGAATATTTTAAAGTTTAAGATCTTAGAATGAAGTGCATACGGAAAAGTAGTGTGCAAAGAAAAAAAATCGAATTTTAAGGACAAAACTTTTTTTTAGGGTTTCTCTATATATTTGTATATTATATATTTATCCTTAATATCTAAAGTCAGCTTACATAAATACACTATTAATGTATAATTTTCTGGCAAAATTACTTTGAGGGTAGAAATCATATTGTAAGAAAGAAATAGATAACCAACACGATATTTATTCTTTGAAATCGAAAAATGAAGTTGTTGTTTTGCCGCTCCTATGGCTAAGAATTCTGCGGCACATTCCCAAGCGTTCGTGGCCTTTTTCTCCATTAGGCGGTTGTGTTCTAGCTAGTGTTCTTTCTCTTTTTGTTTTCCAATTTTCTGTTTGTTAATTGGTTTTAACAAAAAAAGAAGAAACTAAATGTAGTTATTATCCCTAAAAGCTATTAAAATTTGTTACCTCGAGTAAATTTTCCTATATAAATAGTGTACCAGCCATATGAGAAATATTCACAAACTCATACACATCAAATTATTTGAAATTAAAGAATTAAGAGTTATGGCTCCTATCAAAGTGGTCTACAGTGTTGCTGTGATCTGTCTCATGTTTTGTGGTTTCACTATCAGTATGCTTGTGTACATTTTACTATTTATTTTATATTATGTGTATATTAAATCAATATTCAAATTAAAATGCGGTTTTATTATCTAAAAGAAAATAAATGATTTCGGATTACTTTTTCAGATTGCGAGACAGTTGCAAGTACCGTATCAGCAGACGGTTAATGTTGCAAAGAACATCCCCGATTCGGTCAATGTGATCCCAACAATCCCGGAAATGAAAACAATAAAAAATGCAAAGCTTTTTGCATGCAACATTGCAAAGGATCCATATGCAAAAAGGTTTATGGAAAGGGCCACCTGTGCCATTGTCTGTGTTGATCACCTAATCAACATTGGATCAAATGTCTTTTTATTCTTTCAAATAACGATGTTTCACCAATGTAGTACGAATAATGATGATTCATCAATGTATTACGTTTCAATAACAATAACAACATTTATTTACTAATGGAAAATAATGCCTTTGTCCGCTTAATCATTTCGTCTTTACTATTTCAGATCTCCTATATATATATATATATGGCCATGCCATCATTGCATGTATGGAAATCCAATCAATATTGCTAGATAACCAATCAATTTAGCCCCAAAATAAACCAAAATGATGTGGTAAGTGATTTGTCATTGACTTATCGATCACCACATCATATCATGATTCGTATGGTGATGACAACTCAATTGCTACATTATTTGTGTTGAATTTTAGGTTAATTTTTTGTGTTGTATAGTATTATTCAAATGCAATTCCCCAAAAACTCAATATCCAATTATAGATTACAAAATCAACAATCTTACAATAATTTCCAAAGAAAATCTATTATTCTAGTAGTTTTAAGACATTTTATTAAAAAAACAAAGAGTGGTTTTTTATATATTTGTCCTCAGAGAAATGACTTGATAGGACTAACTTCTTATATTTTAGATATGATTTTTTAGTTATCTTGTATTTTTCTCTTATTTCTTAGTATAAAACGGTGTTAATGGAAACAATAATGTTATTTTGTCCTAATTTGGTGTCCAAATTTGATCAACAAATGATGTGCACCCTTGGATTCGTTTGGTTATAGTGATGTCACATAGGCTTCTCAAATTTTGTTTCTAAATTCTTTCGAAAATGATGTGGCATATGAGATGTCAACATCCTATAAATAATGAGATTATGTAGTAAGTAATATTATATATACATATATATATATATATTAGTTATCACACGCGGGATCCCGTACCAAATTTTTAAACAGTAAGTACGAACTTTTTTTGGTTTACATTATCTATCTTTCCACCTATCTAGACAAGGTATATTTTTTGAAGCTTTTTTGCCATTGGTAGGATTCGAGCCACTGACATGAGAGACATTTACCTTAGCCCCATGCTCGTCCATCTACCGGCAGAGCTATGCCCTTGGAGGCTATTATCGTATAAAACTAGATACCAAGGATGAAAGAATAGATATTAATGATAAAAGGAAATAAATATATCAATTACAAACAATTTTTTTTTTCAAAAAGGGCAGTCAGTTTTGGGTATTGGAGGCCTCTTTAATTGGTTTGAGACTCAAACAGACAAACCTCATTCTGCCAAAATCCCACTGGCAACACCGAATCCTAGTCCGCAAACAAACAAATCTGATAACTTACTTTCAAAAGAAAATTCCTATAACTTCAATTATTTTCTATAATCCAAAACCCAATTCAGATTAAAATTCACAACACCATATAGCCCATTTCAAATCAAACCCAAAAATTTCAACTCTATAAATCTTAAATTAATTAAACTCCACAACAACAAACTCAACAAATCCTATCTTAAAAATTTTGTTTTACCCCGTCGGTGAAAACAATTACAAGAGATGTAGAGCATGTAGGTGAGAGAAAGGGGAGAGAAAAAACGTAGGAGAGGTGAAAGTGTTGGATTGTTTCTAGTCAAAATAGTAATCATCCACTTCCAATTCCAATTTAAAACACATATCCATACCAATTCCTAACCTAGATTCACATTCATTTCACCTTGAAGACCTAAAACACATCAAACACTAAAAAATCTATCAACTCATATCCACCGAAATCCATCTCAAAACTACCAAGAATACTACAAACCAACTTCGAAACGCTCTATTTAAATAATGACGAGGGTTAAGATGCCGATGTAGAGGGCATCTGCTATGAGTTTTTTTTGTCTGAGGTTTACTGGTCTAAATAAATGCCATTTCCAAGGGGTTGAGAGGTTGCCATAAGTCCCCAATTTATGGGTCAAGGCTTTGTAAAGATGCTATCAATCTTGTTCAATTTAAGGGAAAGGGATCGGGATTTGCGAACCTCATTTTTGTTCAAAAGGGACTTTAAGCTTTTGAACCAAGTTACAGTAACTTATGAGGTTGGGTATAAAAGCCCATTAAAGAAATTGAAAAATGATGTTGGAAACACGAATTCTTTTAAAAGTTCAATGAAGAAGCAGTCCAATGGTAATTCAAAGGTGATGAATGTAAGTGAATTGTGTCTTGTTGTGAATGGTCATGGTGTGAAGACAAGAAATTCTATGTTTAAGATGGCTGGGATGCCTGAGGGGGAGATTTCTAAGGTCATCTAAATGGGTTTAGCTCTGACGCTTGACTTTAATGATAAGGAAGTTTGGTTGACTGATGTTTTTTCGAAAGAGTTTTCGATGTTATGAGGTGGTAGGTAGAAAATGGCGATGGTATAATGTCCTCGTTTTTCCGTTTATTATGTTGGCTGCTTGTTGTGGTTAGGTCTCTATGTGGGATTCTACTGTGTTGTATTTGTTTAGTTTTTCTCTTTGGGACTTTGAGTGTTCTGTTTTGGCCTACTTGTTTGCAAAAGCCTGTTTCCGCCGTTGTGTTTGGCTGTTGCATTTTTTTAAGGGGTTTTCTACGGTTTTGATTAGTTGTTTCTGTGTTGGTAGCTTGTTTCGTGGTCTTTGGGGTGGTTTGGCCTGTAGGGTTGTCGTAGCTTCTTGCTTTTTTGCCTTTGGGCCGGTCGATTAAATTTTTCCCAATAAAAAAAAGTGAAACAAATCTACTTCAACAAATATGATGAATATATGTTTGCACATAATGACTTACAATTATCTGTGACATTTTTATTCAAATTAGCGGTAAATTAGCTAAACACTACGAATGTTCATACCCAAATGCATGCGGCTCTTGAGCTTTTGGATAATTCAGAAGCTTGAGCAGTCATTGGCGGTCAAACATTTAAAGAAGCAAATTTTTTGGTTGGACTACAGGATAAAACTAAAATCCATGTGGTTTCATTTTCTGTACACCTTGTAATACTTCTTCACCCATAAACAGATATCCTTATTTTGTTCAAATCAACCAAGATTAATTCTCTCAAGCAACAAGTATTGCTAGACAAAATGTTTAAAAAACAAATTAAGTTTTTATGATAAGATGTTTGAAAAAAAAAAGTGTCAAAATTATAATTTTTGAAAGAATGGAATTTCTATAGAATATTTTTAAATTAAAGACCTTAGAATGAAGTGTATATAGAAAAGGAGTGTGCAAAGAAAAAAATTGGATTGTACGAAGAAATCATTTGTTTAGGGTTTCTCTATATATTTTTATATTATATATTTATCCATAATATCTAAACTCAGCGTACATAAATACACTATTAACGTATTATTTACCTGCAAAATTACTTTGAGGGTAGAAATCGTATTGTATAAAATAAATAGATAACCAACACAATATTTATTCATCGAAATCGAAAAATGAAGTTGTTTTTTTGCCGTTCCTATGGCTAAGAATTCTGTGGCACATTCTCTAGGGTTTGTGGCCATTTCCTCCGTTAGGAGGTTGTGTTCTAGCTAGTATTGTTTCTCTTTTTGTTTTCCAATTCTCTGTTTGTTAATTGGTTTTAACAAAAAAAGAAAAAACTAAATGTTGTTATACCTAAAAGCTATAAAAATTAGTTACCTCGAGTAAATTTTCCTATATAAATAGTGTACCAACCATATGAGAAATATTCACAAACTCACACACATAAAATTATTTGAAATTAAAGAATTAAGAGTTATGACTCCTATCAAAGTGGCATACTGTGTTGTTGTGATCTGTCTCATGCTTTGTGTTGTCACTATTGGTATGCTTGTGTACCTTTTCATATTTATTTTATATTATGTGTATATTCAAATTAAAATACGGTCTTATTATCTAAAAGAAAATAAATGATTTCGGATTACTTTTTCAGATTGAGAGACAATGGCAAGTACCGTATCAGCAGACGGTCAATGTTGCAAAGAACATCCCCGATTCGGTCAGTGTGATCCCAACAATCCCGGAAATGAAAACAATAAAAAATGCAAAGCTTTTTGCATGCAACACTGCAAAGGATCCATATGCAAAAAGGTTTATGGAAAGAGCCACCTGTGCCATTGTCTGTGTTGATCACCTGATCAACATTGTATCAAATGTCTTTTTAATTTCCAATAACGATGTTTCACCAATGTAGTACAAATAATGATGATTCATCAATGTATTACGTATCAATAACAATATCAACCTTTATTTACTAATGAAAAATAATGCCTATGTCCCTTTTATCATTTCGTCTTTACTATTTCAGATCTCCTATATATATGGCCATGCCATCATTGCATGTATGGAAATCCAATCAATATTGCTAGATAACCAATCAATTTAGCCCCAAAACAAACCAAAATGATGCGGTAAGTGATTTGTCATTGACTTATCGATCACCACAACATACCATGATTTGTATAGTGATGACAACTCATTTGCCACATTATTTGTGTTGAATTTTAGGTTAATTTTTTGTGTCGTATAGTATTATTCAATGCAATTCCCCAAAAACTCAATATCCAATTATAGATAACAAAATCAACAATCTTACAATAATTTTGAAAGAAAATATATTATTCCAGTAGTTTTCAAACATTTTATTAAAAAAAAAGAGTTGTTTTTTTATATATTTGTCCTCGAAGAAATGACTTGATAGTTCTAACTACTTATATTTGAGACATGAATTTTTGAATTTCTTGTAGTTTTGTCTTAATTCTTAGTATAAAACGGTGTTAATGGAAACAATAATGCTATTTTGTCCTAATTTGGTGCTCAAATTTTATCACCAAATGATATGCACCCTTGAAGTCGTTTGGTTATAGTGATGTCACATAGGTTTCTCAAATTTTGTTTCTAAATTCTTTCAAAAATGATGTGGTATGTGAGATGTCAACATCCTATAAATAATGAGATTATGTGGTAAGTAATATTATATATATATATATATATATATATATTAGTTATCACACGCGGGATACCGTACCAAATTTTCAAACAGTAAGTACGAATTTTTTTTTGGTTTACATTATCTATCTTTCCATCTATCTAGACAAGTTATATTTTTGAAGCTTTTTTTCCATTGGAAGGATTCGAGCCGTTGACATGAGAGACATTTACATTAGCCCTATGCACATCCATCTACCGGCAGAGCTATGCATTTGGAGGCTGTTATGGTATAAAACTAGATACAAAGGATGAAAGAATAGATATTTATGATAAAAAGAAATAAATATATCAATTACAAACAATTTTTTTTCAAAAGGGGCAGTCAGTTGTGGGTATTGGAGGCCTCTTTAATTGTTTTGAGACTCAAACAGACAAACCTCATTCTGCCAAAATGCCACTGGCAACACCGAATCCCAGTCCGCAAACAAACAAATCCGATAACTTACATTCAAAAGAAAATTCCTACAACTTCAATTATTTTCTATAATCCAAAACCCAATTCAGATTAAAATTCACAACACCATATAGCCCATTTCAAATCAAACCCAAAAATTTCAACTCTATAAATCTTAAATTAATTAAACTCCACAACAACAAACTCAACAAATCCTATCTTAAAAATTTGTTTTACCACGTCGGTGGAAACAATTACAAGAGATATAGAGTATGTAGGTGAGAGAAGGGGAGAGAAAATACGTAGGAGAGGTGAAAGTGTTGGATTATTTTTAATAAAAATAGTAATCATCCACCTCCAATTCCAATTTAAAACACATATTCATACCAATTCCTAACCTAGATTCACATTCATTTCACCTTGAAGACCTAAAACACATCAAACACACAAAAATCCATCAACTCATATCCACCAAAATCCATCTCAAAACTACCAAGAATACTACAAACCAGCTTCGAAAACGCTCTATTTAAATAATGACGAGGGTTAAGATGCCGATGTGGAGGGCATCTGTGCTACGAGTTTTTTTTGTCTGAGGTTTACTGGTCTAAATAAATGCCATTTCCAAGGGTTTGAGAGGTTGCCATAAGTCCACAATTTATGGGTCAAGGCTTTGTAAAGATGTTATCAACCTTGTTCAATTTAAGGGAAGGTGATCGGGATTTGTGAACCTCTTTTTCGCGCAAAAATGACGTTAAGCTTTTGAACCAAGTTACAGTAACTTATAAGGTTGGGTATAAAAGCCCAATAAAGAGATTGAAAAATGATGTGGGGAACACCAATTCTTTTAAACGTTCAATGAAGAAGCAGTCTAATGGTAATTCAAAGGTTAGGAATGTAAGTGAATTGTGTCTTGCTATGAAGGGTCATGGAATGAGGACCAGAAATTCTAAGTTTCAGATGGCTGGGATGCCTGAGGGGGAGATTTCTAAGGTCATCAACATGGGTTTAGATCTGACGTTTGACTTTAATGATAAGGAAGTTTGGTTGATTGATGTTTTTTCGAAAGTGTTTTCGATGTTGTAAGGTGGTAGGTAGAAAATGGTGAAGGTATAGTGTCCTCGTTTTTTCCGTTTTTGTGTTGACTGCTTGTTGTAGTTTGGTCTCTTTATGGGATTCTACTGTGCTGTATTTGTTTAGTTTTTCTTTTTGGGACTTTGAGTGTTATGTTTTCGCCTACTTGTTTGTAAAAGCCTATTTCCGCCGTTGTGTTTCTGTGTTGGTAGCTTGTTTCGTGGTCTTTGGGGTGGTTTGGCTAGTAGGGTTGTCATAGCTTCCTGCTTTTTTCCTTTGGGCCGGTCGATTAAATTTTTCCCAATAAAAAAAAGTGAAACAAATCTACTTCAACAAATAAGAATATATGTTTGCATAGATTGACTTACAATTATCTGTAACCTTTTTAATCAAAATTAACGGTAAATTAGCTAAACACTACGAATGTTCATACCCAAATGCATGCGGCTATTGAGCTTTTGGAAAATTCGGAAGCTTGAGCAGTCATTGGCGGTCAACCATTTAAAGAAGCAAATTTTTTGGCTGGACTAGATGATAAAACTAAAATCCATGTGGTTTCATTTTTTGTACACCTTGTAATACTTCTTCACCCATAAACAGATATCCTTATTTTGTTCAAATCAACCAAGATGAATTCTCTCAAGCAACAAGTATTGCTAGACAAAATGTTTAAAAAACAAATTAAGTTTTTATGATGAGATGTTTAAAAAAAATAGTGTCAAAATTCTAATTTTAGAAAAAATGGAATTTCTATAGAATATTTTCAAATTAAAGACCTTAGAATGAAGTGTATATAGAAAAGGAGTGCGCAAAGAAAACAAATTGGATTGTACGGAGAAAACATTTGTTTAGGGTTTCTCTATATATTTGTATATTATATATTTATATGGCCATGCCATCATTGCATGTATGGAAATCCAATCAATATTGCTAGATAACCAATCAATTTAGCCCCAAAACAAACCAAAATGATGTGGTAAGTGATTTGTCATTGACTTATCGATCACCACATCATACCATGATTTGTATGGTGATGACAACTCACTTGCCACATTATTTATATTGAATTTTAGGTTAATTTTTGTGTCGTATAGTATTATTCAAATGCAATTCCCCAAAAACTCAATATCCAATTATAGATAACAAAATCAACAATCTTACAACAATTTTCAAAGAATATCTATTATTCTAGTCGTTTTAAGACATTTTATTAAAAAAAAAGAGTGATTTTTTATATATTTGTCCTCAGAGAAATGACTTGATAGTTCTAACAACTTATATTTGAGACATGAATTTTTGAATTTCTTGTAGTTTTGTCTTAATTCTTAGTATGAAACGGTGTTAATGGAAACAATAATGCTATTTTGTCCTAATTGGGTGCCCAAATTTGATCACCAAATGATGTGCACCCTTGAAGTCGTTTGGTTATAGTGATGTCACATAGGCTTCTCAAATTTTGTTTCTAAATTCTTTCGAAAATGATGTGGTATGTGAGATGTCAACATCGTATAAATAATGAGATTATGTGGTAAGTAATATTATATATATATATATATATATTAGTTATCACACGCTGGATCCCAAACCAAATTTTCAAACAGTAAGTACGAATTTTTTTTGGTTTACATTATCTATCTTTCCACCTATCTAGACAAGGTATATTTTTGAAGCTTTTTAGCCACTGGTAGGATTCAAGCCACTGACATGAGAGACATTTACCTTACCCCATGCTCGTCCATCTACAGGCAGAGCTATGCCCCTGGAGACTGTTATCGTATAAAACGAGATACAAAGGATGAAAGAATAGATATTAATGATAAAAAGAAATAAATATATTAATTACAAACAATTTTTTTTTTCAAAAAGGGCAGTCAGTTGTGGGTATTGGAGGCCTCTTTAATTGGTTTGAGACTCAAATGGACAAACCTCATTCTGCCAAAATCCCACTGGCAACACCGAATCCTAGTCAGCAAATAAACAAATCCGATAACTTACTTTCAAAAGAAAATTCCTATAACTTCAATTATTTTCTATAATCCAAAACCCAATTCAGATTAAAATTCACAACATCATATAGCCCATTTCAAATCAAAACCAAAAATTTCAACTCTATAAATCTTAAATTAATTAAACTCAACAAATCCTATCTTCAAAATTTTGTTTTACCCCGTCGGTGGAAACGATTGCAAGAGATGTAGAGTATGTAGGTGAGAGAAAGGGGAGAGAAAATAAGTAGGAGAGGTGAAAGTGTTGGATTATTTCTAGTCAAAATAGTAATCATCCACCTGCCACTCCAATTTAAAACACATATCCATACCATTTCCTAACCTAGATTCACATTCATTTCACCTTGAAGACTTGAAACATATCAAACACAAAAAACTCTCTCAACTCATATCCACCGAAATCCATCTCAAAACTACCAAGAATACTACAAACTAGCTTCCAAACGCTCTATTTAAATAATGACGAGGGTTAAGATGCCGATGTGGAGAGCATCTGCTACGAGTTTTTTTTTTGTCGGAGATTTACTGGTCTCAATAAAAGCCATTTCCAAGGGGTTCAGAGGTTGCCATAAGTCCTTAATTTATGGGCCAAGGCTTTGTAAAGATGTTCTCAACCTTGTTCAATTTACAGTAACTTATAAGGTTGGGTATAAAAGCCGAATAAAGAGATTGAAAAATGATGTGGGGAACACAAATTCTTTTAAACGTTCAATGAAGAAGCAGTCTAATGGTAATTCAAAGGTTAGGAATGTAAGTGAATTGTGTCTTGCTGCGAAGGGTCATGGAATTAGGAAAAGAAATTCTATGTTTAAGATGGCTGGGATGCCTGAGGGGGAGATTTCTAAGGCCATCAACATGGGTTTAGAACTGACGTTTGACTTTAATGATAAGGAAGTTTCGTTGAATGATGTTTTTTCGAAAGCGTTTTCGATGTTGTAAGATGGTAGGTAGAAAATGGCGAAGGTATAGTGTTCTCATTTTTTCCGTTATTGTGTTGGCTGCTTGTTGTGGTTATGTCTCTTTTTGGGATTCTACTGTGCTGTATTTGTTTAGTTTTTCATTTTGGGACTTTTGAGTGTTCTGTTTTGGTCTACTTGTTTGTAAAAGCCTGTTTCCGCCGTTGTGTTCGGCTGTTGCATTTTTTTGAAGGGGTTTTCTACGGTTTGGGTTAGTTGTTTCTGTGTTGGTAGCTTGTTTCGTGGTCTTTGGGGTTGTTTGGCCAGTAGGGTTGTCGTAGCTTCCTGCTTTGTTCAAATCATTTGTGTGCCGTTCCTATGGCTATGAATTGTGTGGCACATTCTCTAGCGTTCGTGGCCTTTTCCTCTGTTAGGAGGTTGTGTTCTAGCTAGTGTTGTTTCTCTTTTTGTTTTCCAATTTTCTGTTTGTTAATTGGTTTTAACAAAAAAAGAAAAAACTGAATGTAGTTATCCCTAAAAGCTATTAAAATTAGTTCCCTCGAGTAAATTTTCCTATATAAATAGTGTACCAGCCATATGAGAAATATTCACAAACTCTCACATATAAAATTATTTGAAATTAAAGAATTAAGAGTTATGGCTCCTATCAAAGTTGTCTACTGTGTTACTGTGGTCTGTCTCATGCTTTGCGTTGTCACTATCGGTATGCCTGTGTACCTTTTCATATTTATTTTATATTATGTGTATATTCAATCAATATTCATATTAAAATACGGTTTTATTATCTAAAGGAAAATAAATGATTTCGGATTACTTTTTCAGACTGCGAGACAGTGGCAAGTACTGTATCAGCAGACGGTCAATGTTGCAAAGAACATCCCCGATTCGGTCAGTGTGATCCCAACAATCCCGGAAATGAAAACAATAAAAAATGCAAAGCTTTTTGCATGCAACATTGCAAAGGATCCATATGCAAAAAGGTTTATGGAAAGGGCCACCTGTGCCATTGTCTGTGTTGATCACCTGATCAACATTGTATCAAATGTCTTTTTTATTTCCAATAACGATGTTTCACCAATGTAGTACAAATAATGATGATTCATCAATGTATTACGTATCAATAACAATATCAACCTTTATTTACTAATGAAAAATAATGCCTTTGTCCGTTTAATCATTTTGTCTTTACTATTTCAGATCTCCTATATATATATATGGCCATGCCATCATTGCATGTATGGAAATCCAATCAATATTGCTAGATAACCAATCAATTTAGCCCCAAAACAAACCAAAATCATGTGGTAAGTGATTTGTTATTGACATATCGATCACCACAGCATACCATGATTTGTATGGTCATGACAACTCATTTGCCACATTATTTGTGTTGAATTTTAGGTTAATTTTTTGTGTCATATAGTATTATTCAAATGCAATTCCCCAAAAACTCAATATCCAATTATAGATAACAAAATCAACAATCTTACAACAATTTTCAAAGAAAATCTATTATTCTAGTAGTTTTAAGACATTTTAATAAAAAATGAGTGGTTTTTTATATATTTGTCCTCAGAGAAATGACTTGATAGTTCTAACTACTTATATTTGAGACATGAATTTTTGTTTATTTTGTATTTTTGTCTTAAGTCTTAGTATAAAACGGATTTAATGGAAACAATAATGCTATTTTGTCCTAATTTGGTGCCCAAATTTGATCACCAAATGATGTGCACCCTTGAAGTCATTTGGTTATAGTGATCTCACATAGGCTTCTCAAATTTTGTTTCTAAATTCTTTCGAAAATGATGTGGTATGTGAGATGTCAATATCGTATAAATAATGAGATTATGTGGTATGTAATATTATATATATTTATATTAGTTATCACACACGGGATCCCGTACCAAATTTTGGTTTACATTATCTATCTTTCCACCTATCTAAACAAGGTATATTTTTTAAGCTTTTTTGCCATTGGTAGGATTCGAGCCGTTGACATGAGAGACATTTACCTTAGCCCCTTGCTCGTCCATCTACAGGTAAAGCTATGCCCTTGGGGGCTGTTATCGTATAAAACTAGATACATATGATGAAAGAATAGATATTAAGGATAAAAAGAAATAAATATATTTATTTAAAACAATTGTTTTTCAAAAAGGGCAGTTTGTTGTGGGTATTGGAGGCCTCTTTAATTGGTTTGAGACTCAAACAGACAAACCTCATTCTGCCAAAATCTCACTGGCAACACCGAATCCCAGTCCGTAAAAAAACAAATCCGATAACTTACATTCAAAAGAAAATTCCTATAACTTCAATTATTTTCTATAATCCAAAACCCAATTCAGATTAAAATTCACAACATCATATAGCCCATTTGAAATCAAAACCAAAAATTTCAACTCTATAAATCTTAAATTAATTAAACTCCACAAAAACAAACTCAACAAATCCTATCTTCAAAATTTTGTTTTACCTTGTCGGTGGAAACGATTGTAAGAGATGTAGAGTATGTAGGTGACTACAACAAATTACCTAATTAGCAACAAAAAATATGGTCACTAAAAGCGGAAAATTTCGACACTAATTCATTTTAGTGACAAAAAACGTTGTTGTTCCCATTCCACACTAAAAGTCCGTTTCTAAAAGTAATTAGTTACCACCCAAAAAATTAGTTACTTATTGTTGATAATATTAGTGACTACAAATTTGCTTGCTAATTGTGATCACAATTAGTGACCAATATTTCATCACTTATAAGTAAAAATTGTGGTTACTAAATCTAGTAATTGGTTCTAAAAAGCAATAAGTATTAGTGACTTACAATTAGTCTCTAAAAATAATTAGCTACCACACAAAATATTGGTTACTAATTATTCAAAACATTAGTAACTAAATATTTAGTGACTAACTGAGATCACAATTAGTGACCAATATTTTTATTACTTATAGGTAAAAGATATAGTTACTAAATAATATAATTGGTCTTAAAAACTGATAGTATTAGTGAGGAATTTGTCACTTACAATCCTCCTTTAGAAATAAAAATCTGGTCACAAATATATTGTTATAGGTCACTAATAAGATTTTTATTAGTAATGTAATGTTGGTCACTAGCTATTTATTTTTTCATTACTAAAGAGCGATATAATTAGTAATGAAAATTTGATGACTAAAAAAATATTACAATTAGTAATTAATATTTTGAACACCAAAAATTAACAAATTTTGTTACAAATCCATTTATTAGTCTTTAAGTCTTCTTTTGTCATAACATATAATATCACAAATATACTCCATCCGTCACTATTATTATTATTATTATTATTATTATTATTATTATTATTATTGTAAATGATGGTGTAGATATGGACAATTAATGTAATTAATTATATTATTTATTCATGAATGATTTTGTAACTTCAGGAATCTAAATTTCTTTAAAACCGACAATTAATTTAATTATTTTGTTATCGATAATAACACACAAAAAAAACAAATACATATACAATAATTTTGACATTTAATAATTCAAATTGTTTCATCTCAATATTTGATAACCTAAAAAAGAAATTATGATAAAATAATAGATAAAAAATTGTTTTCCAATCTCAAACTCCAAAAAGAATAAAATATGAAATACAAATATTATTGCAAAATTTATAACTTCATCAACGTTAGAGAAGAGAGGAGAGCTAGGTCCATTTGTCCGTGCGGAATGATAACTATTCTGCAATAAAGGAAATACAAATGTCATTCGTTCATCACATAAATCTTATATCATCATTTATGTAATAGAGTTTTACAGTTTATTTGCTGACAATTACAAATAAATCAAAAGATAACTAATAATAAATAAATAAGAAGATAATCAATCAAAATCAAACCATTTATTTTGCAATATACTAGTATAAATATAGAATCATCAAATATGACACTAAGTTCATAAGATATTTTATTTGCAAATGAAACCAAGAAATAAAACCAAACAAAAAGTGTACAAGAAAAAAAAGATAAATTATATTGATGATATGTTTATTTCATATTCGATAGGGGATGTGATTTAGGATGAAGAGTTTGTAGGTGGAAGTTGCAGAATCATATAATATTTGTTTTTAATGGTATTCATTGGGTAGAGAGAATGATGTTTAATTTGTATTCCTTAATAGAATTCTTTTTTGTCAAAAAAAAAAATCATTAACCTAGAACAAAATTTTAAAAATTCTTTTTTCAATAAAAATATAAAAATAAAAATCTAAATGCCATTCTAACTCTTGATTTATTTATTCTCTTTTTTATATTTATTTTTTAACACTTGGAATTAATATCAAAGAGTTCATACATAATTGATTTTCATATATTTTGAATATCCAAATTTAAGTTAAATCTTTATTCAGATCGATCAATTAAACAACCACAATTATTTTCTTCTTGAAGTAAAACAACAAAAATCTTAAATAGCTCAAAATTGAACTAAGAAGTATGCATAACACAAACTAAACAAGAAAATGTAGGTAAGAAAACTAAAATTTACATTTATTCGAAATAGATCAAAACATACCTAAATTTTCAGAAATAATTCTTCTGATTACAAAACTCTTTGATGTCATAAAAAAATAGAATAATTAAATTAATGAAATCCAAAGCCATTTACATGACTTACCTGTAGCAGATTGTCTTTCTCATACTTTAAATTAATTGATGAACAAAGAAGGAGGGAGTTGTATTTGTGTCTTAAGGTTTTTGAAGAGAAAGATGGATAAAAAATGGTAGTTGAGTGTGTAGAATTGCTAATTTCATTAACTTTCAATGGAGTGGGAATAATGGGAGTGCTGATAGGATCAACGTGAGATTTAATCTTATATTATTAAAAAAATTAGTAAATTTAAAATGTATTTGATATTATATAAATAAATGGATAATATTTTTTGGGATTTTTGTTTTTAAAAAAGACTTGGATAGGGTAGATAAGTTTTTATTATTATTATTTAAAGATAACAAATAACAATAAAAATTTAGAAATTGATGACAAAAAAAATCTGAATTTAAAAAATACTTGGATAGGATAGATAGAAGTTTTTAAAAATATATGTATATAACAATTAACAATAAATTGATCACAAAAATAAATACTTAATCAACTAATATTTTTTTTTGAAAAAATTAATTAACTAATTCATGATACCTGACCCATATGATGATTTAATAATCATATGATCATATTCGTTACACCATAAACAATTTTTTTATTTCAAATTATTACATAATTCATAGTAATTACCATAAATGTCATGTATTTGTATTTTTAAATTAGTTCTAAAACTTTCTAAATTTACATGTCTTATAACTATTGAATGTGTATCAAAGTAAATTTTGTCTCATCAAACTAGAAAATTATATCATGTAATTTAGTCTCATGATATTTAAAAGGTATTTGATCTTGTACTGTATGATTAAATGAATAGTTATTTTTTGTTACTTTTATTTAAAAAAACAGAAAAGAATAAAAAATTTAGAAATATATGACAATGTAATTGTCATATGATCATATTTTTGATATGAAAAAACACAATTTTCTATTTTTATAATTCATAAGAATTATTACATAATCAAATAGTTGTATTCTAAAACTTTTTAAACATTCAAATGTCATGTAAATTAATTGATTTTATATTATCAAAAAATTTATCCAATAAAACTAGAAAATGATGTCATGAATTTTAGATTTATCTTACATATATAATTAAATGGATAAACATTTAAAATAAACAAACTTGGAATATTAAATGGATAAGTTAAAAAAATTAAAAAATTCTCAATAACAAATTATAATTTAAATTTCGAAATTGATTAAAAACATTTATATTAATTAATTAACAAAAATATATGTTGTGATGAATATTTTACTAACTTATTCATGATACTAGAAAATAGGATGATTTAATGATTCATATGATTAGATTCATTAGATTCATATATATATATATATATATATATATATATATATATATTAAATGAATGTCTATCATTACCAAATTTTCCCTAATAAACTATAAACCAATAGCTTTAAATTTGATCTTATAATATTTAAAACGATCAAACATTGTATAACTAATTAGACAAGTATTATTTTTTATTTTTTGGATTTGTTACTTCTTTTTTATTTATTCTTTTAAATAGTATACTATAGACAGTAATAACATGTTATAATATAAATAAATAATTTGATGAAAATAATAAACTAATTAATTAAATATAAAATAATTTTTTTTTTGAAAAACTCAATTTTTTGAAGTATCTATTGAAGTATCTAGTGGTGTGTCGACTTTTTTTTATTGGAGAGTGATATAGCAAATTAAACATGTAATATACTGATATTGTAGATGAAAACTCAATTGACTCATTTATGATACAAAAAAAAACATATGGTAATTTAATAACTATATGATCATATATGTGACACCTTCATTAAATTCTTTACGTTACTTTTTCTCCAAATAAATACATAATTCAAAATAATTAACATCACCGTCACATATTTGTATCGTAAATTAATCCTAAAATTTTATCAACATTCATATGCCTTATAATTTAACCATATATATTAAATGAATTATTTAAAAAGATATTGTAGATAATATTAATATATATATTATCTTTTTAAAAATTATAATATTAGCACTTTATAATATAAATTAAAGAAAATATAAATTATTTAATTAAATAATAAAAAACAATGACTAATTTATTTGTACTAAAAACATACGATGATTGATAATCACATGATTATATTCGAGACACCATAATCAAACACGTACATGACCTTTATTGTTTTCAAATAACTATAGAATGTGTATCACTATATTCTAAACATTCAAAAGTATCATATTTTAATAGAATGTGTATCTCTATGAAATTTATCGGATCAAAATAGAAAATGATATCTTTCATATGAATTCTCGAATCCAAATACAATATTCTCATGCGAAGTTACCTATTGTTTATTTTGAATGTCTAGAATGAAATACCTTATAATTAATAGTTTCTCAATATATAACAATTTTAAGGAGGTCGTATGATTATACTTGAGATGGTTAATATATAAAACTTCCACTATCTATTATAATTGAATTAATTAGTTCATATTAACATAAATTGGTATTTATTTTATCATAACCATATTATATATAGGCAAATTGATGTTATGAGTATACACATGCACTATCACATGATGATATAAGTTATACTACAATATATTACATTATAATAGATTGGTAACATAATTTATTGTTTAGTTCATATAAATATTAAGTAATATCTTTAATCAATATATATATATATATATATATATATAGTGGTTCTCTCATAAGAGATTCCTTATTTTAATTTCGATAAGAACCTTGATGAAATCATGTCGATCTCTATGAATTTTAATCTGAATTTTTGTGTAGATGATAAGTTCAATGAAATCTACCTATCAATACAATTTAAGAATTTTTCAAGCACTACAACTATTTATCTCAATTTTGTTAAATATGAAGGTATAAGAAAAATGGCGAAATATAGGAAAATTCAAGAAAAATAGTTGTAGTGTTTGAAAAATTCTCAAATTTTATTCATAGGTAGATTTCATTGAATATATCATCTACAAAAGAATTTAGATGAAAATTCATAAAATTGACGTGATTTCATCAAAGTCTTTACCCAAATTAAAATAAGGGATCCCTTATGAGAGAACTACTACATATATATATATATATATATATATATATATGCAAATGAATATAGACATATACCATCATATAATGATATATGTATATGTTATACTAGATTACAAAAATTTATAATAGATTGCTAACACAGTTTGTTTTTAAACTTCATGATTTAATTTGCAAAAGAATTACAATATAATCAAATAAAAAATTATCTTTTTTATCTAAAATTAAAATAGTATATTTTTACTATTTTTTTGAACTATTACATTATTTCGAGATTGAAGAAGGGATCATAACTCGAACCCGCAACCTCATGAATGCAGGTGTGTAATTTATAAGTGCTTATAAGTTTTTTTTTCTTGAAAAAATAATTTCTAAGTTATTAATTACGATGCATTGACATATATATTATTTTTATACAATTTGGACTTTCAATATTTAAAATAAAAATATTTTACAAACCTTATTCAATGAATATTTATGAATTATGTATATATCCAACATGCAATTAGACTAACGTAACTTGCATATTTAAATATTTGATACGTGTAATAATACTTTCTCTAATTTGGTTAATGGTTGTTTAGTTCATTTAAACATAAAGTGATACTATATATATATATATATATGTGAACTTTCAGGTTAGAGATCTCTTACATTAATTTCGGTAATGACCATAATGAAATCACATTGATTTTTATGAATTTTGATCTGAATTTTTTTGTGGATAATAAATTCATTAAAATCTACCTATTAATAACATTTGAGAATTGTTCAACAACTATAACTATTTGTTTTTTAATTTTCCTATATTTCTCTCATTTTTCAAATGCCTTCATATTTAACAAAATCGGGATGAATAGTTTTAGTACTTGAAAAATTCTTAAATTTTATTCATAGGTAGATTTCAATGAACTTATCATCCACAAAAATATTCAGATCAAATTTCATAAAAATCAATATGTTTTCATCAAGGTCTTTACTAAAATTAAAATAAGAGATCTCACAATTGATAGTTTATATATATATATATATATAATGCAAATTGATGTTATGAATATACACTAATACACTTATACTATCACATAACGATATACTAATTAAAAAAAAATATTACAATAGAATGTTAGCACAATTTATTTTTAATCTTCATGCTTTAAATTTTTAACCGAAGAAACAATTATTTTATTGTCTAAAATTAAACTGGTATGTTTTTACTATTTGTTTTTTGAACTAGTACAATATTTCAAGATTGGGGAAAGGTTTTCTTGAACTTGCAATCTCATGGATGCTATGGTGAAATTTATAAGGGTCTCGATATTGAAATGGTTATAATTTGTAAGTTTTTTTTTTAAAATATATAATTTCTATGTTATTAATGATAATGCATTGACATAAATATTATTTTAATATATTTGGATTTTGAATTTTTAAAATACATAAATATTTTTGTAAACTTTATTAAATTAATATTAATGAAATATGTATATATCCAACAAACAATTGGACCAACTTAACTCACATATTTGATGTGTAATAATACTTTCTCTAATTTGGTTAATTTTGTGCATAAGGAGATTTTTATTTTACATAGTACTACCATTATTTTAATAGTTTGATAATTGTTTATAATTTATTTGTTAAGTTTAATCTTGGAAATAGCTGTTATAAATAATTGTTTTTTTTAAATATGAATAATAATCTATGTTATTTTATTATTCCTTATGGAAACATTATAGTTGATAACAATTACAAGTTCCTTAATGAAGTCACTTCTTCATTTTTAATGTTCCCTATAAAATAAAAAATATTTAATTAATTAAAAAAAAATCAATTCAATTACAATCACTTTGTAACCAACTTTATCAATCAACTGTCATGTAAAACAATTTACTACCAAGTAGGCAATTTATCAGGAGAGATTCTACCAATATCTCTCCGGCTCAAATTTCTTATTTTACCTCCATCATTAATTTATTTTAATAGCTCATATTTATAAGTTTGTCAAATCTTATCTCCTCCATTCCACCATTACACCACTCATCCATGTATGTCTCCTCACAGTTTCTACCATTCCTGCATTGTGTTTTAGTTTTTCCAACTAAGAGAAAAGTGAAAGTTCATTTAGATATTTGGTTTAAAAAAACATTTGAAAACTAATTCATTAATTGTATGATATTGGTTTGACTTTGATAACAATGCAGGTGATGAGACATATGCAATAAAGAACTTTCTCATTCAGACCAACAAGCAGATGCAGTTGGTGCTTGAGTAGATTCTCATTTCATCACTATTTAGTCATTTCAATCTGGTCCGGCCTCTAGATCATGGTATTTTTTTTATTAGAGTTTAAGTGTTCATGTTTCATTCATATTTGAATGTTTTTTTTTATATATTATTATTATCATTATTATTATACTATAATATATATGTAAATACTAAATGTATAACAATCTTTGAGCATCAAGTTAGAACAATGAAGAAAATTTAATATTATCCTTTAAGCATGATTCTATGCCTCTTGTTATATTTTTCATTAAGCATGATCTCTAATTCCTTTAATTATTAGAAATTAAAGAACACCATCAACCAAGGTTTATTACACAACTTGTTTACTGGTAAAATTTTGATTGATGATACTAATAGAGCTTTTAACTTGGCATTATTCATTACCTCCCTTTTAGTTAAAAATAAAAACTTGTTTGAGTGATTTGAAGGTTGTTGCATTGATTTGTTACTATTGGATATTTGAATACCTAAACCATCACAATGATCTCCCTTATTATCTGTAAGTCACTTCCTAACATCTATGATGTTTTTTTTTTCTTCAACAGAAGAAAAAGAGCAAGAATGCAAATAGCAGTAGTAATTATTGAAAATCTAGCATCAATTCTAACAAAATTACTTTACACACATACACATATACACACACACACACACACACACACACACACACACACACATATATATACATATATATATATATACATATATATAAATTCATTCATATATTTTTTTAAGATTCATGAATCAAGGGTATCAGAAGTGATGATAGAGGAAGACCATAATATTACAAGCAATTGGAATGGTGAGATTCTTTCAAGACTTCAGGTATTTTTCATCTATTTGTCATAAAACATTATTAAAAATTGCATAATAATTCAATATCAAACCAAATTGATATGTATTCCTTTCATTTTTTTTTTTTGCATTTTTCCAGGAGTTTCAATTATCTCCTCCTTATAAAAAGGACAATTTGTCTTGTTTGATACTAGGGGTTGCATAACCAACTTGTGCTTTTTTTTTCTTTTTCTAATTATATGTTATAATGAAAACTTGGTACAATTTTACCAAAGAAATAAAAGATTTTGGGTTGAAACTCTACAGATCTATGCTGACAACTTTGTTGCTGTTTTTATTGAAAAGAAATCAATGTTATGCTATTATGAATAGATTTACAAGGTTTGTCGGCAAACATTCTAGCATATTGATAGCATTTATATTCATACAAGAGGCTACCAAGGTATCTCTAATTTAATACATTAATACATAAGAAATTTAAATGATTTTTTAAACAAAAAAAAATCATTACGATTTAAGGGCATTGCTATTCATGGACTATTTGAAAATCAAGCTGTGTCTTAAATTTAATTATTATGTTATATGTTTCAATTTTTTTTACCTATATATTATTTTCTTATTTATTGATATCAAGGAAATAGATATTTTAAAGTGGTTTAAAAATAAATATAATGATCTTATATGGGCCTTTGGCGAAAAATATAAAGTCATTTTGACTATAAATAAATTATAAACGCATTATTTAAAATTTATTCTTGCTTTTTTTGTTGTTATAAAAACTTTATTTAAGATTTTGTATTCTAATTTTTCTAGTAAATATTTTCAATTGATAATAGAGCAAAAAGTTTATACATTTTATGTTTTAGATCTAACACAGGATCATGGTCAAACTTTTTATATAAAAAAAAAAACCATTTTTTTGTGCTTTAACAAAATTTTCTTTTAAAATTTGATTCATATCTTAAGTCATATTTTCTACAATGAAAATATATTATAAAAACTATCAACACAAAAATAAATAATTTAGTTATGGAGAAAGATGTCAATAACCCGATACCCAATGTGGCATAACACTTATTGCTTGGCAATTTTTCGCCAAGTTCAAGTGACCACCACCGTAGGTGATATAAAAAAAGATATTAATATAAAAAAAATATATAAAATGAATAGCAATGAGTTTGAACAATAGAACCTACAAGTATATGAATCTTTTTGATGAAATTAGTAAGATGGGGTGAAAGGTCGTCAATATATCAATAATTTTATTAAGGAAATGTAAATTCATAAGTTAATATTTTCTTATTAAAACCATATGAAACATAATATACAATATGAGAAGAAATGTTTTAATGAAAAAATATAGTGATCATGAAATAAATTTTGATGACTTATTGAAACCACTTTGGTGAGTTTAGTGAGAGATATGAACGATCGTAACCATAATAATAATTTTGTTTGGATTTATAGTCACATTCATACGTTAGCCAGAAAATTAATTTAAATTCGTAACTAAATATTTTATCACCATAATCATAAAGATTGGAAGGAACAATATTAGTGACAAAAATATAGGCATATAATATGTTTTGGTGACAAATTGGAATCACTTTGGCAGAATTAGTGTGAGACATGAATTGTTGTCACTATATTCATACTATTAGTGAGGAAATGTAAATTTACAACTAAATATCTTGAAACTAATAGGTCAAGAAAAGATATAGTGACAAAAATATAGTTATGAAATAGACTTTGATAACTAATTTATATTGATTTAGTGGAATTAGTGAGGAATGTGAATGGTCGTCACTATATCTATATTATTAGTGACAAAATTATAGTAATTACATTGATTCTTGTGACAGATTGAAATCACTTTGGTAGAATTAGTGATGGACATGAATGTTGTCATTATAATTATATTGTTAGTAAGTAAATGTAAATTCGTAACTAAATATTTTGTAACTAATAGGACATGAAATGAATTAGTGTCAAAAATATAGCGATAAAATATAGTTTCGTAACTAGTTTGTAACACTTTGGTTAAATTAGTGAGAAGAAGGATCCATCGTCACTATATCTATAGTTTTAGTGATGAATAGTAAAGTCATGACAAATGTTTTTGTCAAAAAAAAAAAAATTGTTGTAGTGTGAGAGAAAGGGGAGAGAAAATACGTAGGAGAGATGAAAGTGTTGGATTATTTCTAGTCAAAATAGTAATCATCCACTTGCCACTCCAATTTAAAACACATATCCATACCATTTCCTAAACTAGATTCACATTCATTTCACCTTGAAGACCTAAAACATATCAAACACAAAAAAATCTCTCAACTCGTATCCACCGAAATCCATCTCAAAACTACCAAGAATATTACAAACCAGCTTCCAAACGCTCTATTTAAATATTGAAGAGGGTTAAGATGTCGATGTGGAGGGCATCTGCTACGAGTTTTTTTTGTCGGAGGTTTACTGGTCTCAATAAAAGCCATTTCCAAGGGTTTCAGAGGTTGCCATAAGTCCCCAATTTATGAGCCAAGGCTTTGTAAAGATGTTATCAACCTTGTTCAATTTAAGGGAAGGGGATCGGGATTTGTAAACCTCGTTTTCATGCAAAAAGGACGTTAAGCTTTTGTACCAAGTTACAGTAACTTATAAGGTTGGGTATAAAAGCCGAATAAAGAGATTGAAAAATGATGTAGCGAACACCAATTCTTTTAAACGTTCAATAAAGAAGCAGTCTAATGGTAATTCAAAGGTTAGGAATGTAAGTGAATTGTGTCTTGCTGCGAAGGGTCATGGAATTAGGACAAGAAATTCTATGTTTAAGATGGCTGGGATTCCAGAGGGGGAGATTTCTAAGGTCATCAACATGGGTTTAGATCTGACATTTGACTTTAATGATAAGGAGGTTTGGTTGACTGATGTTTTTTCGAAAGCGTTTTCGATGTTGTAAGGTGGTAGGTAGAAAATGGCGAAGGTATAGTGTCCTCGTTTTTTCCGTTTTTGTGTTGGCTGCTTGTTGTGGTTATGTCTCTTTGTGGGATTCTATTGTGCAGTATTTGTTTAGTTTTTCTTTTTGGGACTTTTGAGTGTTCTGTTTTGGCCTACTTGTTTGTAAAAGCCTGTTTCCGCTGTTGCGTTCGGCTGTTGCATTTTTTTGAAGGGGTTTTCTACGGTTTGGGTTAGTTGTTTCAGTGTTTGTAGCTTGTTTCGTGGTCTTTGGGGTGGTTTGGCCAGTAGGGTTGTCGTAGCTTCCTGCTTTGTTCAAATCATTTGTGTGCCGTTCTTATGGCTATGAATTGTGTGGCACATTCTCTAGCATTCGTGGCCTTTTCCTCCGTTGGGAGGTTGTGTTCTAGCTAGTGTTTTTTCTCTTTTTGTTTTCCAATTTTCTGTTTGTTAATTGGTTTTAACAAAAAAAAAGAAAAAACTGAATGTAGTTATCCCTGAAAGCTATTAAAATTAGTTCCCTCGAGTAAATTTTCCTATATAAATAGTGTACCAGCCATATGAGAAATATTCACAAACTCTCACACATAAAATTATTTGAAATTAAAGAATTAAGAGTTATGGCTCCTATCAAAGTTGTCTACTGTGTTGCTGTGATCTGTCTCATGCTTTGCGTTGTCACTATCGGTATGCGTGTGTACCTTTTCATATTTATTTTATATTATGTGTATATTCAATCAATATTGATATTAAAATACGGTTTTATTATCTAAAAGAAAATAAATGATTTCGGATTACTTTTTCAGACTGTGAGACAGTGGCAAGTACTGTATCAGCAGACGGTCAATGTTGCAAAGAACATCCCCGATTCGGTCAGTGTGATCCCAACAATCCCGGAAATGAAAACAATAAAAAATGCAAAGCTTTTTGCATGCAACATTGCAAAGGATCCATATGCAAAAAGGTTTATGGAAAGGGCCACATGTGCCATTGTCTGTGTTGATCACCTGATCAACATTGTATCAAATATCTTTTTTATTTCCAATAACGATGTTTCACCAATGTAGTACAAATAATGATGACTCTTCAATGTATTACGTATCAATAACAATATAAACCTTTATTTACTAATGAAAAATAATGCCTTTGTCCGTTTAATCATTTCGTCTTTACTATTTCAGATCTCTTATATATATATATATGGCCATGCCATCATTGCATGTATGGAAATCCAATCAATATTGCTAGATAACCAATCAATTTAGCCCCAAAACAAACCAAAATGATGTGGTAAGTGATTTGTTATTGACATATCGATCACCACATCATACCATGATTTGTATGGTGATGACAACTCATTTGCCACATTATTTTTGTTGAATTTTAGGTTAATTTTTTGTGTCATATAGTATTATTCAAATGCAATTCCCCAAAAACTCAATATCCAATTATAGATAACAAAATTAACAGTCTTACAACAATTTTCAAAGAAAATCTATTATTCTAGTAGTTTTAAGACATTTTATTAAAAAAATGAGTGGTTTTTTATATATTTGTCCTCAGAGAAATGACTTGATAGTTCTAACTACTTATATTTGAGACATGGATTTTTGTTTATCTTGTATTTTTGTCTTAATTCTTAGTATTAAACGGTGTTAATGGAAACAATAATGCTATTTTGTCCTAATTTGGTGCCCAAATTTGATCACCAAATGATGTGCACCCTTGAAGTCATTTGGTTGTAGTGATCTCACATAGGCTTCTCAAATTTTGTTTCTAAATTCTTTCGAAAATGATGTGGTACGTGAGATGTCAACAACGTATATATAATGAGATTATATGGTAAGTAATATTATATATATTTAAATTAGTTATCACACGCGGGATCCCGTACCAAATTTTGGTTTACATTATCTATCTTTCCACCTATCTAGACAAGGTATATTTTTGAACCTTTTTTGCCATTGGTAGGATTCGAGCCGTTGACATGAGAGACATTTACCTTAGCCCCTTGCTCGTCCATCTACAGGTAAAGCTATGCCCTTGGTGGCTGTTATCGTATAAAACTAGATACATAGGATGAAAGAATAGATATTAAGGATAAAAAGAAATAAATATATTTATTTAAAACAATTGTTTTTCAAAAAGGGCAGTTTGTTGTGGGCATTGGAGGCCTCTTTAATTGGTTTGAGACTCAAACAGACAAACCTCATTCTGCCAAAATCTCACTGGCAACACCGAATCCCAGTCCGCAAACAAAGAAATCCAATAACTTACTTTCAAAAGAAAATTCCTATAACTCCAATTATTTTCTATAATCCAAAATCAAATTCAGATTAAAATTAACAACATCATATAGCCCATTTGAAATCAAAACCAAAAATTTCAACTCTATAAATCTTAAATTAATTGAACTCCACAAAAACAAACTCAACAAATCCTATCTTCAAAATTTTGTTTTACCTTGTCGGTGGAAACGATTGCAAGAGATGTAGAGTATGTAGGTGAGAGAAAGGGGAGAGAAAATACGTAGGAGAGGTGAAAGTGTTGGATTATTTCTAGTCAAAATAGTAATCATCCACCTGCCACTCCAATTCAAAAACACATATCCATACCATTTCCTAACCTAGATTCACATTCATTTCACCTTGAAGACCTAAAACATATCAAACACAAAAAAATCTCTCAACTCATATCCACTGAAATTCATCTCAAAACTACCAAGAATACTACAAACCAGCTTCCAAAAGCTCTATTTAAATATTGACGAGGGTTAAGATGCCGATGTGGAGGGCATCTGCTACGAGTTGTTTTTGTCGGAGGTTTACTGGTCTCAATAAAAGCCATTTCCAAGGGTTTCAGAGGTTGCCATAAGTCCCCAATTTATGAGCCAAGGCTTTGTAAAGATGTTATCAACCTTGTTCAATTTAAGGGAAGGGGATCGGGATTTGTGAACCTCGTTTTCATGCAAAAAGGACGTTAAGCTTTTGTACCAAGTTACAGTAACTTATAAGGTTGGGTATAAAAGCCGAATAAAGAGATTGAAAAATGATGTAGGGAACACCAATTCTTTTAAACGTTCAATAAAGAAGCAGTCTAATGGTAATTCAAAGGTTAGGAATGTAAGTGAATTGTGTCTTGCTGCGAAGGGTCATGGAATTAGGACAAGAAATTCTATGTTTAAGATGGCTAGGATTCCTGAGGGGGAGATTTCTAAGGTCATGAACATGGGTTTAGATCTGACGTTTGACTTTAATGATAAGGAAGTTTGGTTGACTGATGTATTTTCGAAAGCGTTTTCGATGTTGTAAGGTGGTAGGTAGAAAATGGCGAAGGTATAGTGTCCTCGTTTTTTCCGTTTTTGTGACTTTTGAGTGTTCTGTTTTAGCCTACTTGTTTGTAAAAGCCTGTTTCCGCCGTTGTGTTCGGCTGTTGCATTTTTTTGAAGGGGTTTTCTACGGTTTGGGTTAGTTGTTTTTGTGTTGGTAGCTTGTTTCGTGGTCTTTATGGTGGTTTGGCCAGTAGGGTTGTCGTAGCTTCCTGCTTTTTTCAAATCATTTGTGTGCCGTTCCTATGGTTATGAACTGTGTGGCACATTCTCTAGCGTTCGTGGCCTTTTCCTCCGTTAGGAGGTTGTGTTCTAGCTAGTGTTGTTTCTCATTTTGTTTTCCAATTTTCTGTTTGTTAATTGGTTTTAACAAAAAAAGAAAAAACTGAATGTAGTTATCCCTAAAAGCTATTAAAATTAGTTCCCTTGAGTAAATTTTCCTATATAAATAGTGTACCAGCCATATAAGAAATATTCACAAACTCTCACACGTAAAATTATTTGAAATTAAAGAATTAAGAGTTATGGCTCCTATCAAAGTTGTCTACTATGTTGCTGTGATCTGTCTCATGCTTTGCGTTGTCACTATCGGTATGCGTGTGTACCTTTTCATATTTATTTTATATTATGTGTATATTCAATCAATATTGATATTAAAATACGGTTTTATTATCTAAAAGAAAATAAATGATTTCGGATTACTTTTTCAGACTGCGAGACAGTGGCAAGTACTGTATCAACAGACGGTCAATGTTGCAAAGAACATCCCCGATTCGGTCAGTGTGATCCCAACAATCCCGGAAATGAAAACAATAAAAAATGCAAAGCTTTTTGCATGCAACATTGCAAAGGATCCATATGCAAAAAGGTTTATGGAAAGGGCCACCTGTGCCATTGTCTGTGTTGATCACCTGATAAACATTGTATCAAATGTCTTTTTTATTTCAAATAACGATGTTTCACCAATGTAGTACAAATAATGATGATTCATCAATGTATTACGTATCAATAACAATATAAACCTTTATTTACTAATGGAAAATAATGCCTTTGTCCGTTTAATCATTTCGTCTTTACTATTTCAGATCTCCTATATATATATATATATATATATATATATGGCCATGCCAACAATGCATGTATGGAAATCCAATCAATATTGCTAGATAACCAATCAATTTAGCCCCAAAACAAACCAAAATGATGTGGTAAGTGATTTGTTATTGACATATCGATCACCACATCATACCATGATTTGTATGGTGATGACAACTCATTTGCCACATTATTTTTGTTGAATTTTAGGTTAATTTTTTGTGTCATATAGTATTATTCAAATGCAATTCCCCAAAAACTCAATATCCAATTATAGATAACAAAATCAACAATCTTACAACAATTTTCAAAGAAAATCTATTATTCTAGTAGTTTTAAGACATTTTATTAAAAAAAATGAGTGGTTTTTTATATATTTGTCTTCAGAGAAATGACTTGATAGTTCTAACTGCTTATATTTGAGACATGAATTTTTGTTTATCTTGTATTTTTGTCTTAATTCTTAGTATAAAACAGTGTTAATGGAAACAATAATGCTATGTTGTCCTAATTTGGTGCCCAAATTCGATCACCAAATGATGTGCACCCTTGAAGTCATTTGGTTATAGTGATCTCACATAGGCTTCTCAAATTTTGTTTCTAAATTCTTTCGAAAATGATGTGGTACGTTAGATGTCAACACCGCAAAAATAATGAGATTATATGGTAAGAAATATAATATATATTTATATTAGTTATCAAACGCGGGAGATTATATGGTAAGTAATATTATATATATTTATATTAGTTATCAAACGCGGGATCCCGTACCAAATTTTGGTTTACATTATCTATCTTTCCACCTATCTAGACAAGGTATATTTTTGAAGCTTCTTTGCCATTGGTAGGATTCGAGCCGTTGACATGAGAGACATTTACCTTAGCCCCTTGCTCGTCTATCTACAGGTAAAGCTATGCCCTTGGTGGCTGTTATCGTATAAAACTAGATACATAGGATGAAAGAATAGATATTAAGGATAAAAAGAAATAAATATATTTATTTAAAACAATTGTTTTTCAAAAAGGGCAGTTTGTTGTGGGTATTGGAGGCCTCTTTAATTTGTTTGAGACTCAAACAGACAAACCTCATTCTGCCAAAATCTCACTGGCAACACCGAATCCCAGTCCGCATACAAACAAATCCGATAACTTACTTTCAAAAGAAAATTCCTATAACTCCAATTATTTTCTATAATCCAAAACCCAATTCAGATTAAAATTCACAACATCATATATCCCATTTGAAATCAAAACCAAAAATTTCAACTCTATAAATCTTAAATTAATTAAACTCCACAAAAACAAACTCAACAAATCCTATCTTCAAAATTTTGTTTTACCTTGTCGGTGGAAACGATTGCAAGAGATGTAGAGTATGTAGGTGAGAGAAAGGGGAGAGAAAATACGTAGGAGAGGTGAAAGTGTTGGATTATTTCTAGTCAAAATAGTAATCATCCACATGCCACTCCAATTTAAAACACATATCCATACCATTTCCTAACCTAGATTCACATTCATTTCACCTTGAAGACCTAAAACATATCAAACACAAAAAAATCTCTCAACTCATATCCACTGAAATCCATCTCAAAACTACCAAGAATACTACAAACCAGCTTCCAAACGCTCTATTTAAATAATGACGAGGGTTAAGATGCCGATGTGGAGGGCATCTGCTACGAGTTGTTTTTGTCGGAGGTTTACTGGTCTCAATAAAAGCCATTTCCAAGGGTTTGTGAGGTTGCCATAAGTCCCCAATTTATGGGCCAAGGCTTTGTAAAGATGTTATCAACCTTGTTCAATTTAAGGGAAGGGGATCGGGATTTGTGAACCTCATTTTCGTGCAAAAAGGACGTTAAGATTTTGTACCAAGTTACAGTAACTTATAAGGTTGGGTATAAAAGCCGAATAAAGAGATCGAAAAATGATGTGGGGAACACCAATTCTTTTAAACGTTCAATGAAGAAGCAGTCTAATGGTAATTCAAAGGTTAGGAATGTAAGTGAATTGTGTCTTGCTGCGAAGGGTCATGGAATTAGGACGAGAAATTCTATGTTTAAGATGGCTGTGAAAATACACAAAGTGTGTCTAATACAACCTAGAGGGGGGGGGTGAATAGGTTTTAGTTGATTTATTACCAACTTTTCGACTTAATCAATTTTAATAATCCTACTCCATATTAGCAATCAATCAATCCAATATAAATAAGCGGAAAACAATAAAAACACAAGGATTGATTTACGTGAGAAACCCTCCAACTGGGCAAAACTCACGGGCTATCCTTCTAGCCACTTACGGTCCTCAAATCCACTATTTGAACGAAAGTTTACAACCTAGGTTGACCTCAAGTCACACCTACTTGGTCACTAACCCTTTCACTCTACCCAACGGGCCTTTAATAGTGATTCTTGACCACAAGCTTGTGCACTAACTCACTTAGTCACAAAGCTTAACAATCAATGAAGAGGTTAAACAACCTATGTGAATATGTAAAAGATATTCAAACATGCAATTAATGCTAGGCAACAATAAATGCTTATCTAAGGATTTAAAGATAACAATAAGTGCAAATCCTAGATATCAATATCTAAATGCAAATGCATGAAGATTTAGCTAGAAGGGTAAAATCGTCCAAAATGCTAGCTATTAATGAACAAGGTTCTCAACCAACACACAACTACTCAATCATGTTATAAATGCCAATAAACATAAAGATATGCAATAAAATCACATAAAAGAGCTAACCCTAGGCAAACAAGAACATAAATAAATACAAAAGAGATTTAGGGCATGTTCAAGTTACCTAGTCAATGAAAGCAAGAAGAATCCATGATGAGATAATGCTTGAAGAGGTTAGATGCACATGGATTTGTGTTTGGTTGAGTAAAGATGAGTTCTTGAGAGTTTCTCTCTCTAAGGGAAGCTTGGCCTATCAAAAATGGCTTCTTGAACTCATAAAAACGAGCAAGGAAGAAGATAGAGCATATATATGGGAGCCCTAGTTGAAACAGCGTCGTTTTGAACTTAGGGCACAAAATCCCGTCAATACCGCTAGATGGACCGCGTCGCAGGCAATTGTCCAGACCGCGGTACACACAGCAGTGCACCATCTGGACAACAACGTGGTGCAGGGCGCTGTGCATGCAGGTGCACAGGCCGCGGTATGGGCAACATGGGCTTACTGGACAACACCGCGACTTGGGTCGCTTCGCGTGCAAGTGTACAGGAAGCGGTACATGAAGCATGACTCTGCTGAGGTATACCGCTCTGTATGCCGCGGTGCAAGCAAGTCTTGCCAAGCGGTCTAGGCCGCGCTAAGAGAAGAAAATCTCTTTTCTGGGCAAACTCAACACACTAAGTGATGTGCAAAATGTGCAAGTGTGGAGTGTGAAAAGAGGCATACAATACATCATTCAATTACATGAAGATAGAAACATAATGCATGCAAGTGAGTGTGTGCAACTAGATCTCTTCAAAGAAAGTTAAATGATGGTGTAAATCGTGTTATTAAAAACTATACTCGCAAGTGCACGAATCGTGAAGATTAGCACAGTGACAAGTAAAGTTCGTTCCCACAAGGAAAAGAGATTTAATAATTAAAAACTAATTCTAATTAAAGTTAAACTAAAATTAACAAAAGATTTATTGATGATTTAATTAAACTAAAACTAAATTAAATTAAGCTAAGAAAACAATTAAAAAGAATATGGTTGTGATCAAGAGGTAGAAAGCACTAGGTTATCAATGATCCCCAATTATGAACACTCGATATATGGAATTAATTTATAAACAAGATTCAATCAATTCTAGGGTTCATTCTTTGTCTTTAATATGACTATTACCGTATGGTCATGGGATGAGTCACATGCTTCCAACCACTATTCACCCTTGGTCTATGGTGTGAACAGTGATCAAGAATTAAGAACCAAATTCTATACTTTGCTTGGCCTATGCTAAAGATAAAATTCATTCATTCAAAAGAGCATTAATTAAGATTAGGTTTGGTCTATACTCTAACCCTAATTCTCAGATAGTCTTAACCCTAAAATCATGCCAAATAGTTATTCACCCTTGGTCTATGGTGTGAATAAATATTAAAATTAATGAGGATCAAGCAATTAAGAACAATGAATAAATCAAGAATTAAATTGATGAAATAATAATTAATCCATATATGAGCATTCACAAAAGGTTCACATTGATTCCCTAGTTATGGGATTAGTTACACATATTTAAAATAAAAAGAGAAGAGAAAGAAAAGATAAAACCCATTAAGATCTTCAATTGTAATCTTCTTCGTCTTCAAATCTTCAATGTGTAAAGATGGATGAGTGTGTTGTTGTTCTAGGAATAAAGAGTAGAAAAGTGAAAAGTTCGTTCTTTCTCTCTCAATAAGAAGTATTTATATGATCTCCAAAAATTAGGGCTTTAAGATCTCCTTCGAAAACAAGAAATGTGCACGACCGCTCTCTATACCGCTTGGCGGACTCATGCCTGAACAGCGGTCTGAGTAGCTATGTACCTCCTGATCTTCAGCGCTTGGTGGACCGCAACTGAAGTAATTCTTGTCAAGCGGTATGGACCGCGGGTAACAAACGAGTACCTACTGATCTGCAGCGCTTGGTAGACCGCGACTTATGCAGTGCATGGAAAGCGACCTACATAGCGGTGCTTCACAGATTTGCCCCTTTTCTCACTTTTAGACTCCTTTTCTTGGAAAAATTAACAAACACCTCTTTTAAGGACATGTGACCTACACATGCTCAACAAACACATAAAATACCTAATTTCACTCAAGAACAAAGCGCAAATAATAGGAAATGGGGACCTAAAATATGTATAGAAATAGACCGATCAAATACCCCCAAACCTATCTTTTGCTAGTCCTCGAGCAAAACTAGAATAAAAACAAAAACTAAAAACAAACAAAACCTAAAAACCAAAACAAAATTCTAAACTAAGCCATTTTCGTAGGGAACACGATAGCATTGAGCATATGCTACAAGCCTTTAGACTCCTAAGTAAAACACCTATAAACCTAAAAAGTTATCCTGCAAATACCTGTCATCCAAAATATATTTGAAAAGTGCCCATATTGAAACAATGCATGCAAAAACCAATAAGTAAAAACTAAAGTTAAGTCACGAAACTGAATGCATTGCTCAATTTAATGAAAAGCCCACACTCAAAACGTTCAAGTTTCCAAGCTACCTTCACTAGATGCCATAGATGTAATTCGCCTTGACTCTAATTCTCACAGTATATCACTCATTAATTCACACAGAACCTAGGCTGATAGACTCATCAAGCATATGCGATAGAAGTTATGCACAAGAAAATTCAAGTATTGATCGCATATGAATTTATAATTAAAAGAACGCTCAAATGTATGCAAAAGATCTCATGAAAGAATCAAACATTATGAACAAGATAATCACATGAATTATTTATACTTTCATAGCAAGGACCGGTAGATCAGTTAGACTTTCATTTAGGTTGTAATGGGGCCATTGGGTGAGGGTTAAGAAAGAATGGGAAAAATGGAATTCAAGAACCTAGGACCACACCATGAGAATCTTCAATTGCTCTTCCGACTTCACATAAATCTTCGTAGTCTTCATTGAATTCATTGTAAATGAAATTTTCATTCATCTCAGTCAAAATCTTCAAAAGTCACCATTTCCTTCTTAACAAAACTCCTCTTGAGTTGATTATAGTAATTGCACTAATGAAAAATTATTCTCTGATTCTCTTCAACTACTTTCCTCTTCTTCTTTTTTTTCTTTCTTTTTTTTTTTTTAAATAATATTTCGAATCAGAGAATTACATAGAAATTCACAAATATCAAACTTACACTTTTGGATTGAATACAGCTCTTCCTTCAATGGTCTTCGACTAATGTACACACGCAGAACCATCACGTCTTCTTCACTTCCTCAAAGCATGATCCCAAGTTATAAGGTATGGCTAAGTTATGGCTTATTGGGTTATATTAGATGTGGTGAAGAAAGAAAGGCTTATTCAGTGTTTAGCTTCAAACAGGGCTATGGAGCACACACATAAGGGTAGGAAATATTTAAGGCCTTTTTAAATGGTTCATACACACATAGTCTAATCATCACTTCCACTGGTTCGACTCACTCAAGATCAAAATAAATATGTGAAATCTTTTATTGATGAAAGTTCTATAATGCTCAATGGATAACCTATAGAGATCAAATCTAATGCTAAGAACCTACTGAGTGTTTAGGAGTAGAAACAAATCCCTCATAATGTATCATTTATGTACGCTTTTTGGCTTAGTGAACTCACAAGGGTAGTCTCCACTATTAATCATGGCAATCCAACTAAGCATCCTATCCACCATCACATCAAGAGCATGTCATAAATTTTGAAAAATGCAATGTAATACTCTAAATGGCAAGACGTTAGTGTAAACTCAGTGAGTAATGCATATTATCTCGGGGCACAATTCAAAGTAGTTTATCAAGGATTCACAAGAAAACAGACACTAAAAACAAAAACTTAACTTAAACCCCCTACCCTAAATACACCCCCAAACCTAAATTCAGCATTGCCCTCAACGGTGACAAGAAACAAAAATGGGGTGAAAAACAGAAAATAAATCCAAAATGAAAGACAGAAAATAGAATATCCAAACAAGAAAATAAATAACGAAAACAGAAAGAAACAAAAGAAAACATGAGAAAAAGAAAAACATATCCTCTCTATGATCTGTTGTCCTCGTCTGAAAGGTGCAGAACTTCGGTTCCCTGATCCGAATCCGGGTCACGATGTTCTTCATCATGAAAATGCATCACAGGGGTTCCATCTCTGACATCAGGCTGATAAAATCCGGAACCATCTCTTGCATCAAAATCTGCCCCTAAAGCAGAAGTCTGGAAAGGGGCACCACTCCCGCTAGCCACAGAAAACCGGCTAACCATCGAACGCACCTCCTCAATACTCGCCTGAACACCATCAAAGCGCTGGTTCATTCGCCCCTCCAATTCTCCTAAACGTGAATCCATATGGTCCTTCAATGCCTGCAAGAAAAAATCAAAATGACTAGAATCTGGCTGTGCATGGCCTGGCTGTGCACCTGGAATAGGCGATGCAGCATCAATCTGCAGCTGCTCCTCCATCTCAGCATCATGAGCAGCCTGAGCATCACGTGCCTCACGCTCCTCACGGCGACGACGTCTCTCTCTATACGGTCCAATAGTGGGAAGGCCGCGAGAATGAAGCAGATTATTCCAATGAGTAAGACCCATCATAGTAGGTGTCTGCTCCTCTAAACCAGTGTCCACATCAATACCCATAGTCCGACAAAAGGCGGTAATCAAACATGGAAAAACCATCGAAAGAGTATCGTCGGACCCACTCTGACAAATATCTCGAAATATAACTCGACCAATATCGATTGGTCGGCTCGAGACCAGACGATGCAACAATCTAGCTGGTTCATAAAATAACTCTGTCCGATGTCAAGTCGGCATCAATGAATATGAACTAAAAATGTTCCAAAAGGCTGCATCAACCCGAAGATCACGCTGATACAGTTTAACCATCTGGTTCCACTCCTCTCGACCATCCATCCGAAGAACGGCAGCTAATCGTCCCCTGTACTGATCAACCTCCTCTATCCATTCAATCCCACGGTCGGTATTAACCTGAACCTCCGGAACAGCAAAGTATTCAAAAATAGCTTCAGGAGTAATGTGAACAGACACACCTTGAACCAAAACAGGTCCACCCGTCAGAAATCTCTCTGGGACCATACTGGCATAAAACTCAGCCACCACTCTCTTATTCGGCCGTTGAGGCCGTTCAACATATCTCGCCCAGTGGCGAGCAGCCACCATCCCAGGGACAGGAGTATCCGCCAAACTGGAAATATCTATCCCATTCTCAATTATCCATGGCCGGTCTTGATATTTAGATGAACGGCTTTTTAAATCTTTGTTTTGGGCCAAACGAGGTATAGCTTGTTGCTTTCCTTTGGTAGAAGCACCGGTCCTGGATCGCTTGGCCAAAGACGTGTTTCTCATCTGTGTAAGAACAAACAAACAAAGAAGTTAAGCCAAAAAATTCTGTAAAAATCCGGCAGCAATTCGACTCAAAGAGCGCATTACTTCTTCCACATCATCAAAAAGGAAATAAACACAATTTAACATCAAAAAGTAAACACATAACTTCTCATAAGTTATTAAAAATTGCAAATTGAGTAATTCCCATGTAAAGGCAAACGGAATTCATATATTGAAGACATTTTGTTGAATCAATTCAATCCAAGAGCTTGGACATCACTTACACCTACACCTATTTCTTGAGTCTAGGTGGACTCCTACACTTACACCTCTCAAGAAGCAAAAGGGCATAGCCTTGAAGACCTCCAAAGTAGAGAAAGAGGAGGATGACTTGGATGAGGAGATGGCCCTTATGGTTAAAAGATTCAAGAAGTTCATCAAGTTTGAAAAGAAAGGGTTTGGCTCCAAAGGAAAGGAAGTGAAGAAGATAACTCATTTCAAGAAGGTTGATCCAAGTCATGACAAGCCCACAAGAAAGGGGATATAATGTTTTAAATATAGAGGTTTTGGACACATCTCCACGGATTGTGGCAATTTAAAGAACAAGAAGAAAGGAAAGACAATGGCTGCCACGCGGAGTGATAGTGATGACTTAGAAGAGGAAGGAGAATCCTCGGATGATGAAGACCATGTGGCAAATTTTATTGCCTTTGCATCTTCTCTCAAGAGTAAGGTATCAATAAATGATGAAGATGAAGAGAAACAAAGTGACGATGACTCAAGTGCCGGTGACTCTTTATCCCACTCAACAAATATGGATGTATAAAGGATGGACCTTGAAGGGTTCATTAAGCATTTTCAAAGTTCAAGACTAAAAATGAAGAAAGAGATTCTAAGGCTAAAGAGAGAGAATCTCAAGCTATCTACCAAAGTTACTCACCTATATGGAGAAGTAAAGATAGCAAAAACGAATGAGGCATTGATGGAATAAGAGCTTGAAGAAGCAAGAGAGATCATTGCTAAGATTACTTTAAGTGCGAAGAAACTTGACCACATGTTGGGAGTTAGCAAGAAGCCAAGTGATAAGAAAGTTATTGGCTATGAAGATGACAAGGATACCTTATCCTTATGCAAGACCGTGTTTGTCAAGAGCTTGGACATCAAAGAGCCTCCACCTCCACAACATCCTAGGAAGAAGATTAAACTAGGAGAGTGCTCTAAGGATTCCCAAGTCAATGTGGCACAAGGGAAACAAGCTCAAGCTCAAGCTCAACCAACAAGGGTTGATCAAGCAAGTTTTCCTCAACCCAAATACCACCACGCCAAGAAGCAATTCATGCAAGCTCAACCAAGGAAGAAATCTACTCCAACTCTACAACCAAGAATGATAGAACATATTCAACATCAAAGACAAACTCAAAGGCATGGGAAAGCTCATTTGTACTCACAAAGGAATGGTATGATCTCCTATTTCATTCTTACATGTCACTTTTGTGGTGTTGATGGTCATATTAGACCAAATTGCTTTAAGTATATTGACATGTGTAGAACGAGAAGCATGATTGAAAGAAGTAGGCTAGAGCCACAATGCATGTTCCTGGGAAACAAAGAACCAATTTGCATGATCCTAGGAAATCTAGAGCCAATATGACTAAAACCATTATGATAAAGAGCATTTCACCTAGGTGGATTAGAAGAGATGAATACCTTTGCTATGTGGCTCAAATTGCCTTGAAGGCAAATGCCTCTAACACTTGGTATTTGGATAGTGGGTGCTCTAGGCACATGACGGGGAACAAGAGTTTCTTTGAATCTCTTGTAATGGAGGATGGAGGATTTGTCACCTTTAGTGATGGATCTAGAAAGAAAGTTATAGGGAAAGGAACCATTTCCATTCCCGATATACCCTTCTTGTCAAATGATTTACTTGTTGATGGCTTGAAAGCCAATCTTATAAGCATTTCTCATCTAAATGATGATGGACTCTCCGTCTTGTTTAACAAAAATGATTGTTCTATTTTAATGCCAAATGAACAAACCTTGCTTAAAGGAAAGAGATCTAGTGACAATTGCTATTGTCTTGAAGCTAGTGTTATCTCTTGTAATATGTCCAAGTGTGAGGAAGTTGAGTTGTGGCATGAAAGACTTGGCCACATGAACTATCGAGATTTGAGGATCTTAGATAAGTTCAAGGTTGTGCGTGGCCTCCCTAAGCTTAGGAAGAAAGTCGAAGGTGTTAGTGGACCTTATCAACAAGGAAAACAAACCAAAAGCATGCAGAAGAAAGGCAAGTATCTCACCCCAAAAGAGCCACTAGAGCTTCTACATATGGACCTTATAGGTCCCATGCAAACCGAGAGTCTCGGTGGCAAGAGACACATTTTTATTTTTGTTGATGATTTCTCTAGATTTACATGGACATATTTTCTTAGAGAAAAATCTGAATCATTTAAAAATTTTAAAATGCTTTGCACTAAAATTCAAAATGAAAAGAACTCACACAATAAAAGCATTAAGAGAATTGATCGGACTATTTTATATATATTTTAGGTCCCCAATTTCCTATTGTTTGTTCTCATTTTCGAGCGAATTTTGTATATTATGTGTTTGTTGAGCCATGTGTAGGTACATATTCCCTATTTCATGGTTTTCAGCTTAAAGATTAGATTGGGAGGCAAAAGGAGCCAAAAACGAGAATAAATAGAAGTATTCAGAGTGCCGTGCCTCACCGTTGATACAGACCGCGACGTGATCTAAGCCCAATCGTGGCCAAGAAAATCTAGATGTTTCCATGGTTGATCTGTCGTCAAGCAAGAATGCAACACCAAGACCGCGTGCATGAACCCCTCTGATTTTCCGACAGCATATGGGTTGAAATTGTATTGGCCTGTGCAGAACTTCCGACTTGTGGGTGCCAAAACTCCCTCTTCCGATCGAACCACGAAGATATCTTTATATATTTGAAAAGGTACGGAAGTCTAGTTTTTAGAACTTTTTACGGATTGCCATTCTGACCTTGCTGAAGGAAGTTATGCATGTTTGAGTAACTAGTGCGTAGAGCAGAAATGCAATTCGGCAGGCGAAACGGCGGGCAAGCCAACAGCCGTTCTGACAGCCGAATTAGGACAGTAGGTTCATCACCAATTCGGCTATCAATTCGGCTGGCACTATATTGCCGCCGTTCTGACCGCCGAATGGGACCTGGAGGTCGGATATTTGCCCGAAATTGAGGGGAAGTTTGGTCCTGTCACTACCATTTCATATCCTAACCTCCCAACACTATATAAACACCTTTTCCTCTCCTTTTTTCATAATTTTTCAGACTTAAATTTTATCTTCTTCAATCTTCTTGACTAATTAAGAGAGAGAGAGAGAGCTTTCAAGAGCATCCATGGAGGTTTTCCTCCATAGATGTCTCTCCCACACCATTTCTACCCATCACCCACCACATTTGAGAGTTGATTGCAAGGAGATAGGAGTGGTCTATGACCAATCTCAAGCTAGGAATTTATGGAGCACTTGGAGGGGTTTCTTCAAGGGTTGTCTCCTTTAAACTCATTCTCTTTGTATTTCATGTTTTCTTAATTGTGTAAACCCCCACTTGGGAATATTTGTAAACCTAATTTGTGCTCAATATAATGTGTGGTTGTTTTTATATCTAATTTGTGTTTTGATTCATTCTTGCTTTTATTGAATATATCTCTATCTTGAAATGTTTGTGTATGGAGATTGGAAATTAATATATGTTCATGAATGGGATTAGGAGTAGATTAATGTAATTGTAGGAGTAGTTGTAATCAAATGTCCCATTTGTGTGTGTATGTTGATGGAAAGTCAAATTTGCATGTGTATGGATGGATTAGAGTGAATTAGAGTTAGGATTGTGCCATTGGAAAGGCCATTCTGGGCATAGACTTGACTAATTAGCTAGGAAGAATGAATGAACTTGTTAATTGCCATATTTAAAAAGGTTTGGTTCATTGTTTTTGTTATATATTGGACTTTGGCTACTTCTCACGCTAGGGGCTCTAGGTGAGTTGTGGTTGGAGTTACAATAATTGGGAATCCGACTATTTCTTGCGCTAGGGGCTCTAGGTAAGTTATGGTTGGAGGAATAATTACTCTTTCCACATTCATTAGACCTAAAGTTTCCATTTTACAATTACCATGTTAGTATTGGGGCTTAATCTAGCATTGGTTTGTAGAATTGGTTCAAAAATGTCGGTTGCGGTTTCGTGTTTGAGAGGCCCTCAACACACTCTTCAACCGTTAGCTCTATGAATGGGTATAAATCGGATTGTGGCAAAAATGAACCCTTAACTTAAATTGGATGTGCTTAATGTCTAACAACCCATTTGTGTGCACTTATGTTTGGTGGACTTGTAAACCCTTGTGTGACCACTTTCATGCATCTCTCATATCCACCCTTTTATTATTTCTCATTTAATCACCATTCTCACCCCTCCATATTCTCTTGTTTATTTTTATATTTCCATCTTCACTTTCTGCACACCACACAACACACACATACATGCCATTCTCACCTCATCCGCATTCTATTTACATGTTTTCCCTAAACTCTAAAACTTGAAACGGTTAACAACACATCCCTGAGGAACGATACCCTTGCTTGCTCGATGTACTAGTTTTATTTCTTTATATGTCTTTTGACTCGTGCCTTATAGCAAGTTTGATTTTATTATAAATGTTTGACGATGCTTTCAACGACACAAAAATACCACTCGTCAAATGGCGCCGCTGCCGGGGATGTGTATTCGTTAATTGTTTCTTGTTTTAGCTTAGGTTCTGTAAATGTTAGATTTAATTACTTTACGGATACATATGTATGCGGTTAGATTTTTCTTTTTCTTATTTTCATTTTATTTATGGCATATGCATTTGATTGTTTTTGAGTTGTGCTTGTGCTAGGAAAGAACAATTTCAGGTTTTTTGGATCGCACAGCTCATGAGAACAGTAAGAGTGTGCGTATCACACCGCAACAACTCCCCGAGTGAAACGGTAGCGCCACAAAGGCCACGTGGTTGCAACCACAAGAGGTATCCTCTAATTTTGAGCTTAAATTAAGTGCTTGTGAATTAGTTGTCGACTTGGGCGGAAACCGCCCATGCGCTTAATGATAGGAATGCTATGTTTGTAGTGTTTGTGACTTTTATTTTTGTTTAGATCTAAGAGTGGATTTGTATTGTGCTTAGATCGTAGGATTTGATGTGTTATTGTTTTTAGTCTTTTGTGATGTTTATGTTCTATCTCCCAAATCTTGCTAAATGTTGTCAATATTTTATGATTTGAGCAACATTGAGGACAATGTTGAGTTTAGGTTTGGGGGTGTGGACACTTTCGTGTTTTATATGTGTTTTGTTGTTTATATGTGTTTTGTTACGTTTAGAAAATTTTCAAATCTCTGCAAACCGGTCATTTTTGAAATTTTGTAATAGTTCCAGTTTTGTTGAGTTGTTTTTCTTCGTGTGCCGGTTGAGACATATCATGTATGCTTTTAGCTCCGTGCATCACTTTAAATATTCTTGTACAGTGCCAATCTTTTGATGTTGAGGTGGATAAGACCTCTATTCTTGTTTAGCTTAGGAAAATAGTGGAGACTACCTGTGAGCTATACTAAGCCTAAATTGTGAAAAATCTGTGGGTTTTGTTTCTACTCTTATACACTCTTCGAATTTGCACTTAATTTTTAGTGATCTCATTGTACATCAAATTTCTTTCATTGATTGCTTCAGAATGTCATGTGGACTGCTTGTATGAGATTTGTATTCCCTTGCTAGATGGACTTTTAGAAATGATTTTGGACTTGAGTGTGAGCGTAACTACTAAAATAGCCTAAACACTTGCCCATAGATATGTGCTTTCATCAGAAAAATTGAGGCCAAACATTAAACCTCCACCACCTACATAACCCAAACACTTTCACATACCCTAGTTATTGATCATGTTAAGGTGTATAGCTTTAGAGAAGCTAGCTCTAAAATGTGTAAAGCGTGTACTTAGGCAAATGTATGTAAATTATGCAAAGGCAAAGGCTTAAAAAGAAAAAGTGTGAAATATAAACACTTAAGCCTTCAAATTCTTCAAATGTAAAGTTACTCTAAAAATTTGAGTACAAATGTAGCACAAAATGTGCAATGTAAAGGTTTATAGCATAGACGCTTGAATTGCAATGTAAAGTGTAATAGAGCTCAATTATGTTGTATTGAAATGTAATGGGTAAACACCTTGGCATGATTTGTAACTTTATCTTCCCATTCTTACCATATCCTCCATCCCATACACTACCAAATCACCTTGGTCACAATATAAATTTGGAAAGTCCAATTGATCTCTTAGGAAGTCTATCTAAGGAATGTGAGTTGATGCATGCTCTTTCCACGTTCATAGCATTTCAATTCCTTCATGGGATCCATTTTTAGAAATTGTGCGTTATTTGGAAATACCCATATCTGATTATATTTGGTTTCCGTACATAAACTCATTCGCATATGTTTGCTAGAGAGTGCGCCTAGGATTCTGAGTGAAAATATATTACTGAAATTTGGTGAGGATTAGAGTCGATGCGAATTTTATCTTGAGCATGCGAGTGTAGTTGTCTTGTAAACCGAAAACATCTTGAGAATTGGCATACTTGCATTATGTGATACATGTTTATTGATTGGTATATTTGAGATTCTAGCATGCATGTGTTATTTTTGCTTGGTATGTTTGGATTGCAACTCAACCAATTTTATTGCAGAGTATACGTTTGTGGGTATCGTAACTGTAAACCCTCAAGAGACTATAACTCCTCCTATTAGGGCCGCCTATAGGTTCAAAGGCTTGTGGCACGTGCTAAGTGCCATCGTGTTTCCTACGAAAGTGGACTAGCCTAGTTTTTATTTATTTTTAGTACTATATGTTTGTTTGTTTGTTTTACTGTTGTTTGTTTTGCTCGAGGACGAGCAAATGATAGGTTTGAGGGTATTTGATCGGACTATTTTATACATATTTTAGGTCCCCAATTTCCTATCGTTTGTTCTCATTTTCGAGCGTATTATTATATATTATGTGTTTGTTGAGCCATGTGTAGGTACATATTCCCTATTTCATGGTTTTGAGCGTAAAGATTAGATTGGGAGGCAAAATGAGCCAAAAACGAGAATAAATAGAAGTATTCAGAGTGCCGTGCCTCACCGTTGATACAGACCGTGACGTGATCTAAGCCAAATCGTGGCCAAGAAAATCTAGATGTTTCCACAGTTGATCCGTCATCAAGCAAGAATGCAGCACCGAGACCGTGTGCATGAACCCCTCTGATTTTCCGACAGCTTATGGGTTGAAATTGTATGGGCCTGTGCAGAACTTCAGACTTGTGGGTGCCATAACTCCCTCCTTCTATTGAACCACGAAGATATCTTTATATATTTGAAAAGCTATGGAAGTCTAGTTTTCAGAAATTTTTACGGATTGCCATTCTGACCTTTCTGGAGGAAGTTATGCATGTTTGAGTAACTGGTGCGCAGAGTAGAAATGCAATTCGGCGGGCAAAACGGCGGGCAAGCCAACAGCCGTTCTGACAGCCGAATTAGGACAGTAGGTTCATCACCAATTCGGCTGTCAATTCGGCTGCCACTATATGGCCGCCGTTCTGACCACCGAATGGGACCTAGAGGTCGGATATTTGCCTGAAATTGAGGGACAGTTTGGTCCTTTCACTACCATTTCATACCCTAACCTCCCAACACTATATAAACACCTTTTCCTCTCCTCTCTTCATAATTGTTTCAGACTTAAACTTCATCTTCTTCAATCTTTTTCACCAATTAAGAGAGAGAGAGAGCGGGAGAGCTTTCAAGAGCATCCATGGAGGTTTTCCTCCATGGATGTCTCTCCCACACCATTTCTACCCATCACCCACCACATTTGAGAGTTGATTGCAAGGAGATAGGAGTGGTCTATGACCAATTTCGAGCTAGAGATTTATGGAGAACTTGGAGGGGTTTCTTCAAGGGTTGTCTCCTTTAAACTCATTCTCTTTGTATTTCATGTTTTCTTAATTGTGTAAACCCCCACTTGGGAATATTTGTAAACCTAATTTGTGCTCAATATAATGTGTGGTTGTTTTTATATCTAATTTGTGTTTTGATTCATTCTTGCTTTTATTGAATATATCTCTATCTTGAAATGTTTGTGTATGGAGATTGGAAATTAATATATGTTCATGAATGGGATTAGGAGTAGATTAATGTAATTGTAGGAGTATATTAATGTAATTGTAGGAGTAGTTGTAATCAAATGTCCCATTTGTGTGTGTATGTTGATGGAAAGTCAAATTTGCATGTGTATTGATGGATTAGAGTGAATTAGAGTTAGGATTGTGCCATTGGAAAGGCCATTCCGGGCATAGACTTGACTAATTAGCTAGGAAGAATGAATGAACTTGTTAATTGCCATATTTAAAAAGGTTTGGTTCATTGTTTTTGTTATATATTGGACTTTGGCTACTTCTCACGCTAAGGGCTCTAGGTGAGTTGTGGTTGGAGTTACAATAATTGGGAATCCGACTATTTCTTACGCTAGGGGCTCTAGGTAAGTTATGGTTGGAGGAACAATTACTCTTTCCACATTCATTACACCTAAAGTTGCCATTTTACAATTACCATGTTAGTATTGGGGCTCAATCTAGCATTGGTTTGTAGAATTGGTTCACAAATGTCGGTTGCGGTTTCATGTTTGAGAGGCCCTCAACACACTCTTCAACCGTTAGCTCTATGAATGGGTATAAATCGGATTGTGGCAAAAATGAACCCTTAACTTAAATTGGATGTGCTTAATGTCTAACAACCCACTTGTGTGAACTTATGTTTGGTGGACTTGTAAACACTTGTGTGACCACTTTCATGCATCTCTCTTATCCACCCTTTTATTATTTCTCATTTAATCACCATTCTCACCCCTCCATATTCTCTTGTTTATTTTTATATTTCCATCTTCACTTTCTGCACACCACACAACACACACATACACACCATTCTCACCTCATCCGCATTCCATTTACATGTTTTCCCTAAACTCTAAAACTTGAAATGGTTAGTTGATTTATTACCAACTTTTCGACTTAATCAATTTTAATAATGCTACCCCATATTAGCAATCAACCAATCTAAAATAAACATGCGGAAAACAATAAAAACACAGGGATTGATTTACGTGAGAAACCCTCCAACCGGGTAAAACTCACGGGCTATCCTTCTAGCCACACACGGTCCTCAAATCCACTATTTGAATGAAAGTTTACAACCTAGGTTGACCTCAAGTAACACCATACCATGTCACTAACCCTTTCACTCTCCCCAATGGGCCTTTAATAGTGATCCTAGACTAACAAGCTTGTGCACTAATCCACTTAGTCACAAAGCTTAACAATCAATGAAAAGATTAAGCAACCTATGTCAATATGTGATAATATTCTATCATGCAATTAATGCTAGGCTACACTAAATGCTTATCTAGCGATTTAAAGATGTCAATAAGTGCAAATCCTAGATATCAATATCTAAATACAAAACAAGTAGATTAAGCTAGAAGGGTAAAATGGTCCTAAATGCTAGCTATCAATTATCAATGTTCTCAACCAACAAACAACAACTCAATCATGTTATAAATGTCATTAAACATAATGATATGCATTAAATACACATAAAAGAGCTAAACCTAGGCACACATGAACATAGATGATGCAATGGAGATTTAGAACATGTTAAAGTTACCTAGTCAACAAAAGCAAGATGAATCCATGGTGAGATGATGCTTGAAGGAAGCTAAATGCACATAAATTGGAGTTTGGTTGAGTAAAGGTGGGTTCTTGGGAGCTCTCTCTAAAGGTAGCTTGTTCTCTATAAAAATGGCTTCTTGAACTCACAAAAATGAGCAAGGAAGAAGAGAGAACATATATATAAGAACTCTAATCAAAACTGCGTAGTTTTGAACTTAGGGAACAAAATCCCGTCAATATCGCTTTGCGTACCGCTGCTTAGGCAAGTTGTCTAGACCGTGGTACACACATCAGTGCACCTACTGGAAAACACCGCGGTGTAGGCCGATGTGCATGCAGGTGCACAGGCAGCGGTGTAGGCAACAGTGACCTACAGGACAACACCGCGACTTGGACCGCTATGCGTACAAGTTCACAGGAAGCGGTGCAAGGAGCATGACCCTACTAAAGCATACCGTTCTGTATACTGCGGTACAAGCATAGCTTACCGAGCGGTCTAGGCCGCACTAAGAGAATAAATTCTCTTTTTCAGGCAAACTCAACACATTAAGAAATGTGCAAAAATGTGCAAGTGTGGAGTGTGATAAATGGCATACAATGCATCACTCAATTATACGAGAACAAGAATATAATGCATGCAAGTGAGTGTGTGCGACTAGATATCTTCAAAGAGAGTTAAGCATGCGATATACCTTTGAAGTGCTCTTGAGAATGATGATGCCATTGAAGCTTGATCACACACAAAGAGGCCTAGTCTACCCTTACAAAATAAATTTCCATTATGGTTTGTCAACGAAATGAGCCACTTAAAAATATGAGTAACTTACAAATTTTTATTGACTATGCCCTTAATAGTAAGGACTACTGAGTATTCAATTTGAAAACTCATAGTGTCATGGAATCATCCAATGTTGTTATAGATGATTGTAGGCTTAGAATTACTAACCATGATGAGGAGGTTGATGTGGTTCATGATTCTCTGTTGGAGAAATATGGTGAAACTTCTATTAATGTGAAGTCAAATCAAGATGAAAAGGTCATTCAATCTCTTGATAGAGATCTATCTTTGGACTCTAAAGAACCCGCTTCATGGGTTAGACATCTCCACAACAAGAATGATATTCTTGGAGATGTTAATGAGGGTGTTAGAACTAGGTGTCAAATAGCTAATCAAATTAGCTACACTTGTTACACCTCTCAAATTGAACCCAAAAAAGGTTAATGAAGCCTTGAATGATGAGTTTTGGGTTCTTGCCATGCAAAAAGAGCTAAACCAATTTGAAAGAAATGAGGTTTGGACTCTAGTTCCTAGACCCAAGGACACTTATTTCATAGGCACCAAATGGGTGTGTAGGAACAAGTCGGATGAGAATGAAAACATTGTGCGCAACAAGGCTAGACTTGTGGCACAAGGATACTCTCAAATTGAGGGTATTGACTTTGAGGAGACTTTTGCTCCGGTTGCCCGCCTTGAGTCCATAAGGCTTCTATTATCCATTTCTTGTGTGCACAAGTTCAAATTGCATCAAATGGATGTTAAGAGTGCCTTCCTCAATGGCTTCTTGCAAGAGGAAGTGTTTGTTGAGCAACCCAAGGGGTTTGTGGATCCACACCACCCCAATCATGTCTATCGCCTCAAGAAGGATCTATATATGTTGAAACAAGCACCGAGGGCTTGGTATGAGCACCTCACTCAATTTCTTATTGACAATGACTACAATAGAGGTAGTGTTGACAAGACTTTATTCGTCAAGAGGAACAAAGATGAGCTTTTCATAGCTCAGATCTATGTTGATGATATTGTTTTTGGCTCCACCAACAAATCCAAAGTCCAACAATTTGTTGATGTCATGTCTCATGAGTTTGAGATAAGTCTTGTTGGGGAACTCAATTACTTCTTAGGTTTGCAAATCAAGAATTTGTATGATGGGATTTTCATATCCTAAGCTAAGTATGCTAAGAACATAGTGAAGAAGTTTGGCCTTGAGAATGCCAAACATTGTGACACACCCATGAGTACCACCTTGAAACTAAGCAAGGATGCTAGTGGCAAGAGTGTGGACCAAAGTCTATATCGTGGCACGATTGGTAGCTTGCTTTACTTGACTACAAGAAGGTCCAATATAGCCTTTACTGTGGGTGTGTGTGTGTGCTAGGTACCAAGCAGATCCTAAGGATTCCCATCTCCCCCTCATGAAGAGAATCATTCGATATGTGAATGGAACATCCAACTATGGGATATCGTACTATTTTGACACTAATGCTAGCTTAGTTGGCTTTAGTGATGCAGATTGGGCAGGAAATTGTAATTATAGGAAGAGTACATCGGGCGGTTGCTTCTTCCTATGCAACAACTTGGTCTAATGGTTTTTCAAGAAGCAAAATTCCATCTCTCTATCCACAGCTGAAGCGGAATACATAGCCGTCGGGAGTGCTTGCTCACAACTCCTTTGGATGAAGCAAATGGTTATGGATTATGGCTTTGATCAAGGTACTCTAACCTTTATTGTGATAACTTGAGTGCCATTAATATTTCAAAGAATCCGGTTCAGCACTGTAGGACAAAGCATATAGACATTAGACATCACTTCATTAGAGAGCTAGTTGAAAACAAATTCATTTTACTTGAACATGTTGGCACAAATGATCAACTAACGGATTTATTCACAAAGCCCTTAGATTCAACTAAGTTCATGGCGCTTAGTAGGTCTATTGGGGTTTGTCATATGCCTTGATATGCTTTGGTGATTGATCCCATATGGGGAGCTCAAGCAAAGAGAGCAACTTTGCATAGTTGCAATGAGCAAATATTTGATCAACATTATGCTTCTTTATTAATTGCTTGAGCATTTTGATTGTGCATATATATGACTATATGGTTTTTTATTCAATAAGTGTGCTATTTGCTTTATTTGTAATCCATGTCACATTTATGTTCAAACATGCATTTTTGGATTAGGAGAATTGATTGGGAAGTACAATTGAATGACCTATAATTTATCTCCATGACATGTGAACTTGTTTTTTACATGCTTAAATATTATGCATGAATTATGTGTGTGCAAATGTGTGTGGAAGCAACTTGACAAGGCTAAACTTAATAAGGACTTTATGTCCATGCAATAAATAAGGATATCTCATCCAATTTAGCCCTATATCTTTTCTTACCGGTTGAACAAGACAACAACCAATAAGGATTCTATATCCATTCTCAATAAGGATTTAATATCCATGTCTTGATTGACTACTAAGGATTGACATGGTTGCTTGTGTGTGCTATAAGTTTTTAAAGTTATATATTATTTAATTATGGCAAAAGGCTACAAATTGGTTTGAATTCCTTCGGAAACTTTTTTGGCGTTTACTTTGCCAAATACCATTTGCTTGAACCTTGATGTCGAATGTCTTGCATCCAATGCAAAAGTTTCACACATTTATTTTAAATAAAACTTCCTTAATTCTCTCTCAATTAATTAAGTTGCATAAGGTTGTTGTATATATTATGCACTTATCTTGCAAATAACTCTTTTTGCTAAAGTGACCCGTTTGGGGAATGCTCCTTTGCCTATCTTGTAACAAAAAAGGGGAGTAGTGTGCATTTTATGGGAGTTGCATATTTGGAGAGATTGTCTTGTTGAAGGGGAGTAACCCATTTAGGGGGAGCTTTGCATTGCACTTCATTGCATGGTTAATTATGTTCGTTAATGCAAACACTTGTATTTGTTTTTCACTTGATCACCTCACAAACACTTGTCTTGGAAAGTGTAGTTTCAATGTTGTGTAGGGATGGCTATTCGACAAGAGATCGAAGACTTAAAGACATAGTTTGTAGGCATCTCTTTGTAATGTAAAATAACTTTTGTCGACCTCTTGTTTTATTTGTTTCTTGTGAGGATGATTTGTGAGTGGTGGTTTTGTCACAAAATAGCCAAAGGGGGAGATTGTAAATTCCTTATGTTTTGATTGGCTCATTTCGTTGTCAAACCACATTGGGGGATTTGCTTGTAAGGGTAGATTAGGTCTCATTGTTCGTGATCAAGTCTTGATGGCATTCCCAAGCTCAAGAGCACTTCAAATGTATACCACTTGTTTAACTCTCTTTGAAGAGATCTAGTTGCACACACTCACTTGCATGCATTATATTCTTGTTTACATGTAATTGAATGATGCATTGTATGCCATTTATCACACTCCACACTTGAACTTTTTACTTATCACTTAGTGTGTTGAGTTTACCTGGAAAAGAGAATTTCTTCTCTTAGCGAGGCCTAGACCACTTGATAAGCTCTGCTTGCACCGCGGCATACAGAGCGATATACCTCAGTAGGGTTATGCTTCTGGTACTGTGTCATGTGAACTTGCACGCACAGCGGTCCAAGTCGCGGTGTAGTTCAGTAGGCCTATGTTGCCTATACCGTGGCTTATGCACCTGTATACACAACGGCCTGCACCGCGGTGATGTCCAGCAGGTGCACTGAGGTGTGTACCGCGGTCTGGACACCTGCCTGAGCCGCGGTACGCAGAGCGGTATTGACGAGATTTTGTTGCCAAAGTTCAAAACGATGCAGTTTTGACTACGGCTTCCATATATATATTCTCTCTTCTTCCTTGCTTTTTTTTGGTGAGTTCAAGAAGCCATTTTTGTGAGACCAAGCTTCCTTAAGAGAGAGAAACTCTGAAGAACTCACCTTTACTCAACCAAACATCAATCCATGAACATCTAGCATCTTCCAAGCATCATCTCATCATGGATTCTTCTTGCTTTTGTTAACTATGTAATATGAACATGCCATAAATCTCCATTGCATCTTTTATGTTCTTGTTTGCCTAGGTTTAGCACTTTATGTGAATTTAATGCATGTCTTTATGTTTAATGGCATTTATAACATGATTGAGTTGTTGTTTGTTGGTTGAGATCATTGATTATTGATAGCTAGCATTTATGACCATTTTACTCTTCTAGCTAAATCTTCTTGCTTTGCATTTAGATATTGATATCCAGGAGTTGCTCTTATTGTCATCTTTATTCTCTAGATACCCATTTCGTGTAGCCTAGCATTAATTTCATGATAGAATATTTTTACATATTCACATATGTTGCTTAATCTCTTCATTAATTGTTAAGCTTTGTGACTAAGTGGATTAGTGCACAAGCTTATTGGTCTAGGATCACTATTAAAAGCCCGTTGGGTAGAGTGAAAGAGTTAGTGACCAAGTATGGTGTGACTTAAGGTCAACCTAAGTTGTAAACTTTCATTCAAATAGTGGATTTGAGGACCGTGTGTGGCTAGCAAAATAGCCCGTGAGTTTTTGCCCAGTTGGAGGGTTTCTCACGTAAATCAATCCTTGTGTTTTTATTGTTTTCCGCATGTTTATTTTGGATTGGTTGATTGCTAATATGTGGTAGCATTATTAAAATTAATTAAGTCAAAATATTGGTAATAAATCAACTAAAACCTATTCGACCCCCCCCCGGTAGGTTAGTAGACACACACTTTATAGTATTTTCAACGAGGATGTGGGTCATAACACCTCAGAATGCTACAATTTGGGTATCTAGATTGAGGCACTGGTAAGAGGAGGATGCCTGGTAGAATTCGTCCAACCGATGCGAGATAGCATTCACACTGGGAAGGAGGTGCAAGCAGACATTAGAGCAACGGAGGAGAGAAAGAAAGCGAAAGGAAAGGATCTGATGGAGCAAATCCACATAGTCAACACCATCAGTGGAGGTCCCACCTTGGCGGGAACCTCCAACAATTTCATAAATAACCACGCCAGGAAAGTGCCCAGGATATATGCCGGCCAAGATGTCTTCAAGGTCACCAGAAAATCGTCCAGATCTCCTTCTTCAGCACAGATTATCTTTACAGAGGAGTATGTGTACAACACTGTGCAACCCCATGGTGACCCCATGGTCGTCACTGTGCAAATAGCTAACAATTTGGTTCATCGCGTCCTAATTGACACCGGTAGCAGTGTCGACATTCTCTTCAAGGGTTCTTTGGAGCAATTCAACTTAAAGAATCCTTGCTACAACAACTATACTACCCCATTATATGGGTTCATTGGGACTCACTGATCCCCACCAAGTCCATGATCCTACCGGTGATAGCAGGAACAGCCCCCCTCCAACAGAATCTCATGACATATTTCGTCATGGTAGATACTCCATCTGTTGGAACCTAGGGTTACAGATTGCGCAGCGGAAGGGTTTAAAATTTTTTTTATGCAATCATTAAACTAACCCATTTGTACAGTAATAATCAAATGCAATAATAAAGTGAAGAAACTTTTCATACCTACGTAGGAGGCTCATTCACTTTGATACGAACTGCTCCTGATTTGAACCACGTGATCTTCCTCGCTATCTCTCGGAACTGGTAACAGCGTGTGGGCGCGTCAAGATATTCAGGACCTGTATGGAGGAAGAAGAGAAGAACACACACACAAGAACAAAACCTAGAAGTGCAGCCCTTTGTGGTTTCACCGCACCTTATTTTTTGTTCTTATTTTTTTTTTGCTGTGTCACGACTTCTTTTTCTCTTCTTTTCTCTTCAAGTAATCTAATTACTTTTCTATGTCTCTCATTCGGTTATTGCTTTTTTTTTAATTGAAAATATATATCTCATATATATTTAAAAAACAAACCAAAATCTATTTGATTTTTAAAAACTTTATAAAGATATCTCATATCTTTTAAAAAGATAATTAAATATTTATTTTTGAATTCAAACATTTTAAATTCAATTTCAAATATTTAATTTAATAAAATAAAATAATCATATTATCTTATTTTATTCAAAATCAAATATCAAATAACACCCTCCATTTAGTGATTAACAACATAATTAAATAATCTTATTATTTAATTTATTTAATCACCATTATTCATTAATTAAATAATCTCATTATTCAATTAATTCCCGAATAAATACGTGTCACTTTCGTAACACAATTAATTGGACAATCCAATTAATTAACCGTGACCCTTGTTACCTAAATCGATCGGGCTAGCAAGGGGACCTAATGGACCCACAGTATTTTGAGCTCCAATAATCCTTAGAAATTATTAATTAAACTCTTTAATTAATATTTCATGATTATTAACTTCGGTGTTATTCCACTAAAAACCCGAAGCTGCAATCTCTCAACTGTAGACGTTTTTACACAAACCAATAACTCTCGGTGTCCATCGATATAGCTATTACATGTGGTATAATCCTCCACAAGTAGTTCATAATTAGAGCTGGGTCATAATGTCTGTTATACCCCTCTAATCATATCTTTCCATTAAGTACCATTGATTCTCTAATGAACAATAAATCTTACATTCCTTATGGAATTAGGAGAGCGCTCATATTGTTCAAGCCCTGAATCAACCCTTAAAGGAACTACCATCTACTTCTCACAAGAAGGAGTGGATTCCACTATTGTGTACAAACCTTCCCAGCCACAAGCCAAACTGCGATCCCAACATACGGAGTATATTGATCGGGAATGCAACTCCGACCTCACCCATGGTATATCAAAGACCACGATCTAAGCTGAAGGAGTCGATAAGACACTCAGGATTAAGATCACCCACATATAGCCATCATTAGTTGATATATATGAATCTCATCGTTAAACGGATCTTAGTGAGAGATTCATATAGATCATGGCCCAGTCCTATATGATCACATCATACAAGGTGCCTCCATTCTCATATCTACATATGAATGATCCAGGATAGGATCACCGTACACTACGAAATGGACCGCAGCTGTAGATTAACCACAAATAAAGTACCCAGCTTTATTTGCTATCTACGGACTCTTTATATTGCTCGTTTCAAACTGAATCCATCTATATATGACACTCATATACTCAGTTCGAAATTACATCCGGCAATTTTGGATGTTAAGTGCACATGTTATATAAAGTATGACACAAAATGAATGAATATACTACTTCTTTTATTTATGTTCAAATTATATTTACAAATTACAAGTTTTAGGGCAAAAACCCCAACACCATCCACCTATAACGCCATCCTTGGGAGACCTTACATATCCGTTCTTAAGGGCGTCATGTCGATCTACCATAATATCCTGAAATTCCCGGTAGGGGACAAGGTAGGCAAGGTGCGGGGAGATCAGCAGGCAGCCCGCAAGTGTTATGCCGTGTCCACCAACCCACCGGCGCATGCCAAGCAGTGTGCACAAATAACCGTTGTGCAGGATCAAAAGCTATCAGAAAAGGACCTTGAAGATGAAACGAATGTAGTAGAGAAAGAACCTGTTGTAGAATTCTCAATTATGGAAGTCAGGAAAGAGGAAGAAAGAGGATGGGCCAGTGGCCATCCTATAGATGAGTTAGAACTTAGAAGAAATATCTATCATGAAGGATGACCCTTCCAAGGTTGTCAGGATAGGTTTGAAGCTGGAAACATAAGTGAAGGAGGGTCTGGTAAAGCTCTTACATGAATACAGTGACATCTTCGCATGGAGTCATGAAGAGATGTCGGGGATACCAGTTACCTTGGCAGCTCACAGGTTGGCTGTAAATCATACCTTCAAGCCGGTTAAACAGAAGAAGAGGCATTTCAACCGTGCCTGCCCAAAGGATACCTTTTCGTTACAAAAAATTGACCAGCTGGTAGATTCCACCGCGGGTAACAAGCTCCTAAGCTTCATGGATGCCTTCTCGGGGTACAACCAGATTATGATGCACCCTGCTGATCAAGATAAAACTAGTTTCATAACCGGGCACGACCTATATTGTTACAAAGTCATGCCCTTCGGACTCAAGAACGCAGGGGCTACCTACCAGCGTCTGGTCAACCGTTTGTTCAAAAAGCTGATAGGAAAGTCAATGGAGGTATACATTGATGACATGATGAGGAAGTCCCAAGTAGCCGAGCAGCATCAGGATCACCTCCGTCAGACTTTCAAGATAGTCAGAGAAAATCAGATGCGGTTAAACCCTAAGTAGGCCTTCGGGGTTGCAGCCAGGAAATTCCTCGGGTTTATGATCCATGAGAGAGGGATTGAAGCAAACCCGGAGAAGATCAAAGCCATCCTGAACCTTGAATCTCCTACCTCGCTCAAACAAGTACAAGGCCTGACCGGACGGATAGCAGCCTTGAACCGCTTCATATCACAATCAACTGATAAGTGCATTCCTTTCTTCAAAGCCATCAAACAAGGGAAGAATATGAAGTGGGACCAAAACAGCGAGTTAGCTTTCCATTAATTAAAGAGATATCTTGCTAGCCCACCACTGCTAGCTAACCCGGTACTAAGAGAAGAGTTACAGATGTACCTGGCTGTGTTTGAGACAACTGTTAGCGGGGCCTTGATAAAAGAATGTGGAGGTGGAATTCAGCGGACTGTCTACTATGTGAGCCGTGCCCTGACCAAGTCAGAACAGAATTACACTCTCCTAGAGAAGCTCGTTTTTACATTAATAACCACCTCCTGGAAGCTTCGCTTCTACTTCCTAGCTTATACAATCGTGGTGGTCACTAATCAGCCCCTATGATCATTTTTCCTAAGGCCGGACATATTAGGAAGACTTGTACTATGGGCCCTCGAGCTCACTCAGTTCGACATCAAGTATAAATCTAGAACTACCATCAAGGCCCAAGCTTTAGCAGATTTCGTGGTAGAGTTCAATACAATGCATGATCATGATACCACCCCAATCTTGGATCTGACCCCTCAGAAGGAGCATGAACCTGAAGATTGGACCACCAATCGAGAAACCTGGGCCTTATACACAGATGGGGCATCCAATCAAGCAGGAAACGAGGGTGGAATCGTTCTAACCGATCTAGAGAAAGTCGAATGCTGTCACTATTTCAGATTCGAGTTTAACACCACCAACAATGAAGCTGAGTATAAAGCTTTGTTAGCAGGAATGAGAACAGCAGCAGAGCTGGGAACTGATTACCTCCTTACTAAGTGTGACTCGCAACTGGTAGTTAATCAAATAACAAGTCTATACCAGGCCAAAGGAGATAACATGACGAACTACCTCGCAAAGGTCCAAGAACTTATAACCCGCTTCAAGGGGTTCAAGATCGAGTAGGTACCCAGGCAGCAGAATCACCGGCCGATATCCTAGCCAAGATAGCTGCAAGCGCAGGACAAGTGCTGCCAAAAGGGGTACCTCTCTAGATAATCTCTAGACCTAGCATAGCATAAGGAAGAGAAGTCAACCATGTGGAACGACTTCCATGCTGGATAGATCCCATCGTAGATTAACTCCAAGAAGAAAAGCTCCCTGAAGATCCTGATCAAGCTCGTAAGATCAAGAAAACCTCAGTCTGGTACTGCCTGGTGGAGGGACACCTTTACCGAAAAGAAAGATATCTCCTATTTCTCAAATGTCTACATCCCGATAATGAAAACTGGGCACTCAGAGAGGTACATTCAGGAGACTGTGGGAATCACACCGGAGGAGAAGCGCTAGATTACCAGGTGTTGCGCATGGGATATTACTGGCCAACCTTGCACCATGATGTGAGGAAGTACGTGCAATCTTGTGAACCATGCCAGAAAATGGCTAATTTGCACCATTTACCTCCAGAACGACTGTCCTCAATCAGCCTACCGTATCCATTTGCCTGCTGTGGAGTATACTTAATTGGACCTCTTCCAACCGCACCTAGTCAACAGAAGCATGCTATTATGGCTATTGATTATTTTACCAGATGGGTAGAAGCGGAGCCCCTCTCCAAAATCATAGAGGCAAACACGTCTGAGTTCATTAAGAAGAATGTGGTCTTTCAGTTTGGCACCCAAATGGTCATTATCATGGATTTGGGCAAACAATTTGACAATGCCATATTTCAGGAATTCTGCGAGAACCTAGAAATCAAGCTTCGTTTTGCATCTGTAGCACACCCCCAAACTAATGGCTTGGTAGAAGCCATGAACAAGACTATCAAGAGGCTACTAAAGAAAAAGCTCCAACCGAAGAAAGATAGGTGGGCAGATGAATTCCCGGATGTACTATGGGCCTACCGCACCACCAAAAGGACTGCCACTAGAGAAATCCCCTATTCACTAGCTTTCGGGGTAGAAGTTGTCCTTCCCATAGAGCATAAACTCACCTCTTTTCGATTTCAGCACTTCGACCAAGAAGGGAACAAGAACAAGCTAAAAGCCAACTTATACCTCCTTGAGGAGAAATAGGATAGGATCGCAGAAATGGTAGCAGTCTACCAAAGCCGGATTGCCTGGTACTTCAACATGAAAGTTAATAACCGAAGCTTCAAGGAATGGGACTTGGTTCTCAGAGAAAGTAACCGAGAATACCCGGAAGATGTGTGATGGGGTACTGTCGCCCAATTGGGAAGGTCCTTACCTTGTTAAAATGGTAGTCTGGAACGGGGCCTAAAAATTGGAGGACATGAAAGGACACCCCACCAACCACACCTAGAATGCAGATCAGTTGAGGAGGTTCTACCCATAGAACCTACAATGGAGACCGATCAGAATCACATTGAATAGGTACTAGTGAGTATTAGTGCCCATGACTATTTGTATCCCTTATTGATTCATCAATAAAGAAGATCTTTTCTCCACCTACATCTGTCTACACTTGTCTACATCTATCTACATAAACTCGCCATGATCGCCTTAATACTAGGAGAGCTATATAGCTCCCCTGATGCCCTGGTCGAGGTTAATCCCTCCAGGAGGATCTCATCAAAACCAGGATGAGCCACATGGCATTCCTGATGCCCTGGCCGGGTACCACCCCCGCTAGAAAGGATCCAGTACGTAAGAGCATCGTTGCCTAACGGATCAAACCTTAGCCGGGCACCACCCCCCGCTAAGAAAAACCTGGTGTTAAAGTGTCCTTAGTCACCTACCAGGATCTTGCTGACAATATGTTGGCCATCACGTTCGCCATGGTACCAAGATTCCTTGAAAAGGAATGCGAGGTGCCACGATTCGCCAGATTATTCGCCAAAGTACCAAGATTCATAGAACAGGAATAAGAGGTACTCAATTTCGATAATGTTTTCACTGGTATGTTCACCTAGATACCGAGATTCCTAAAGCAGGAATTTGAGGTACCTAAATTCGCTAGATTATTCGCCTAGGTACCAGAACCCTTAAACAAGAGCTCTAGGTACCAGGTTCGATTAAGTATATTCACCTATGTGCCAGAATCCTTGATGCAAAAATATCGGGTACCTCGATCACGATATCAACTAGGATCTATGGTACCATTTGCAAAAGAGTGCTTACACCTAGAAAGATGTCCACAGATCCATTGGCTAGGTACCCTGGTACTAGTTGCTTATCACGTTATACTCTTGTTCATACCAAGTTCCTCGCATTACCAAATTTTGGTCAAGGCAGATTTATGCTGGGGGTTCTTGTCCGAATTCCATACGACAGTTAAAAGCATGCAACAAAAGTCAAGCAAGGAAAACATATAGAGAAACCAGACAAGAACATAAAAAGAGGTTTCATCATTGATCAAATCAGGGAGCCTATCCCCCGATCACAGGCTACAAAATTAGGGAAAGATAAAGTTAACTAGGTAAAGGATCAAACTGGATCATGCATCCTCCTGCTTCTGGTTGGCCGTCTTCTCCCTAGCTTAACCAGTTAGAATCTATCCATCTTTGAGACCAGTTAGAGCCTCGCCTGCTACCTAGGTACCTATCATAACCAAAGGCTCCACTGGAAACGGGTCGACCTGAAGCTCCCTTGTTACAATTTGGTCAGAATGCTCCCCCACCTCCTTGGACAAAGTAGCCTGGTCCTCTGTTACCTGGGCAGAATCAGAAGGAGGGATGGGCATGGCAGATTCTCTCTCTCTTTTGAAGCCGGCTAGCTTCCCACTACTTTGACGGATCTGAGCGGAGAGACAGGTGGGTCAGAAGCCTCTCCTTAAACTTGAGCCACTCTAGCTTCAAAAGCCTTCAGATTGGGATCAGCTCCAACATTGCCTGGTGGAGGAAGGGAGATAGATTTCTGGTCTTCACCACCTACCGCTCAACTTACCCCAGCAGCCCGAGAAGGTCCAGCTACATCGGAAGGAGCAACCTCAACTAGTTCGGTGGCTTTAGCCATGATCTCATCCCTGTTCCACCTATCGATGACCAGCATATCAAGCAGATGATGGAGATCCAGAGCTACCTGGTAACCAGCAAAGAAATCGCCATCCCCAAAGGCAGTATCCACCTGAGCTTCCAAGCTAGCCATGCTATCACGAAGAACTTGAACCTCATTCTCTAGCTCCACTACTCTATCCTTCGCAATCTCCATCTCCTCTAAACGACGGAGGGACCTGAGTCTCTCTATGTCTAAAGCGTCATGCATCCACTCCCTATCTACCTTCGCCGCATCCGTTTCCTTTCTGAGCGTTAGTCAGGGACTGGTTCAGAACTACCACGCCCTCAGCAGCCTTAGCGAGCTCCTCATTGGCCTTTTCCATCTCGACATTAGCCTCATTAACCTGGTTCCAGATGGAGCTAACCTGATGGTTCATAGCCACATTGAATTTGAAGGCCTGTCAAGTGCAAAACATGAGTTGGAATATTGCCAGTTATGAAATCAAGATAAAAGAGCAAACAAGATGGCTTACCTTAGCCAGAAGAGCAGATCCTTTAGAGACTATGTAATCAATGGGCATGGAAGTCATGGCTTCCAAACTTCCACCTGGGCAGGAAGCTGCAAACCTAGCTAAGACTTCATCATGGCTATTATCTCTCGACCTCTATCACGGCTTATCACAAGGTACCACCCGGTTAGCAGCAGCAGAATCAGAACCTCTCTCGACCTGGGTAGATTGATCGGTTTCCATAGCATAAGAGGCAGAGGGAGCTGGTTGATCAATAGCAGTAGCAGCAATGGCAGTAAATGGGGTGATCAGTGGCATGTCTTGCACCCGACTAGGAGCACCTCGGTACCTGGCTGTAAAAGTTTCCACCGATCTGACAAAAAGAGGAGCTGAAGCCCCATGTACCTCGGTCAGGGTCCTACTAGATCCACCGAAGGTACCCACCCCTCATTCACGTTCAAAGACAGTGGGAAGCCTGATAGGGGAAGGCGGTGGGGAATCATCTCTGCCACCAGCCCGGTTGAGCTGCCCCTCTGGAACCGATGGAAGCACTGCAGAGATTACCGAGATAGCCAGAATTAGTATCTATATAATTGGTAAAATAGTACAACCAAAGTAAAACCAAGAATGCTTTCTACCTGGGGAAACATTAGTAACACAAACATAGTGATCTACCCTCTTTGCTCCGAAGAGATCCGAGGTAGGGAATTTCGTGTTAATGTAGTTTCGAGCTATGATAACTCTCAAAATTTTCTCCGATTCAGCAGAAAGATGGTTTTTCTCCGATTAAGGTTTATTGCTAAAGCAAGTGGGAACCTTAAATTTGGTGCCTCCGATATAGATAGAGTTTCACCATGCTCCTCCAACAATAACCCACTTTTCCTTCCAAGAAGAATCCTTCTTCGTAGCTCCCTGAACGGTGAACTTCAAACTGTTCCTGGTTTGAGCATAGAACGAGCCTTTCGGGCCAGGAGCATTGGTAGCAACTTGAAAGACAAACTCTAACTCATCAGCACCTGGTTCCCGGTCAATTCGGTCTATCTCGCATTGCTCCCGCCATAGCACCAGAAACCCACCAAGTGCCTCCAGAACCCCGGTGTCAGCTGGAGGGTGCTAGCTGCAAGGCGTGCAGCGCCCTACGCAAGGTAGGGTGGAGAGGTAGCCTACTACCATAATCTAAGGCCGCTGTATGAATCGGAAGATCACCAGGATTGGGGGTGTATAAGACATACCCATTATGGGGTATGGTGATAACGATATCTTTCGAGACCCTGAAATCTCTCCGCAAGCGCACGATAGTATCTAGAGTGCCGGTAGAATCAGGGATGCATCTATATTCGTAGGGAAGGGTGAGCATCCTCCCTACAGAATCTCAGACCTCACCAGTCTGGTTCCCACTTACCCAGCGGCTCTCGATTCCCAGTCTACGTCCACAGGAGCACTGGGGTCATTTGTGAAACCTGTCCCGATTGCAATATTCCTATTGAACCGACAGCTCTGTAGAAGAGGGACATCGTCTCCACTGTCATCATCGACTCGAGTCTTTTTTCTATGGGCAAGGTTCCCGCTTGCAAACACATCGCCGGTGAAGAATTGTTCGACATTGTCATTGTCTGGAGAAGACATTATAGTAGAATCGAAGCAAGAACTTTTTGAAATAGAATGAATCAGGGATGAGGGATAAAAAAGAAGAAGAAGATTAGGGTTAGCATATGCGTGAAAAGTTTGAGAAGTTGCTTGAAAAAAGAGTGAGTATGCCGTGGAGGAGTGAGGCTTATAAAGGAGCAGCTACTTGTAACTGGCAGAGAAGGTAATTACTGTAGCGAGATAATCGGTAACTTGGGGGAAATGGTTTCGAGAAATGAGCGCCTCCAGAATATTTTCTTTTTTGAATTCGGCCTACCTCAGCCAGCCAAGTGGAAGACCCATTTAAGTCAACATGCAAGAGGAAGATTCTGTTCTTTTAGACGGTTACAAAAAATTCTCGATGTTTACTAAATCCTGAATTCAACCCCAACCAGGCACCGGTGTTCAGGTCAGGGGGGACTTCTGTTAACAGGGTTTTTTGGCAAGGGTACAAAAGAGAATTTTCCATCAAGGAACCACCTGGTAAGGACCAGCCCTAGCTCCCAAGCACCTAGCGGGACCAATACAGCGACATTGAAGGAGTCAATACCTAGCAAGCCAGGACCTCAACTACTTATCTACCTAGATAAGACACCCTATGTATGATCTAGGAAGGACAGGTACCACGCTGTATATCCACGCTGTATATCCACGCTGACACCTAATGGAGTGGGTATCGCGATATTATGCTCCTAGTACCTCGCAGGTACCTAATACTTCCTACCTAGTACCTCTATACCTCGACCTGCACCTGATATCCCAAAACACTTCGACACAGCCTATTATCCAATCAAGACAGACATCTCATCTATCCAGCAGCACAAATATCACTACAAGGTCGTCAGTGTGATTAAAACAAGCACCACGACAACAAAATCAGACCAACATGTCAGTATATCACACCGTGAGATCAGTATTCTCCTTCAAACAACGCAAGCAGGAAGAGTTGACTCCACCGCCATCTAAAGCACCATAAATGAGAACTAACGATTAACAGAATCATAATTTAAGTATGACAATGATTAACGGGATCAAATCCCACGCATTTAGCCTTACTCAACTCCTTTCAATGCCTAAAATAGGACTCCAAATAAATCCTCATAAATGCGATCATATTCTAGGGGATATTGGAGACCTATACATACGGCCTTGAAGGACAAAAAGGGGGATCGAGAGATGGTTTTCTTATCTCCAAGAGAGAGATTCTATACCCAGAGAAACTTCTTAGGAGTTCTCTGATGTCAATGAGAGTTCATCAATGGCTTCTTGCATGAGGAAGTGTTTGTTGAGAAACCCAAGGGGTTTGTGGATCCACACCACCCCAATCATGTCTATCGCCTCAAGAAGGCTCTATATGGGTTGAAACTAGCATCGAGGGCTTGGTATGAACGCCTCACTCAATTCCTTGTTGACATTGACTACTCGAGGGGTAGTGTTGACAAGACTTTGTTCATCAAGAGAAACAAAAATGGTCTATTTATAGGTCAAATCTATGTTGATGATATTGTGTTTGGCTCCACCAACAAATCCAAAGTTCAACAATTTTTTTATGTGATATCTCATGAATTTGAGATGAGTTTGGTTGGTGAGCTTAATTACTTCCTACATTTGCAACTTAAGTAATTGCATGATGGGATTTTCATTTCCCAAGCTAAGTATGCAAAGAACCTAGTGAAGAAGTTTGGTCTTGAGAATGCCAAACATTGTGACACACCCATGAGTACCACATTGAAACTAATCAAGGATGCTAGTGGGAAAAGTGTGGACAAAAGGTTTTATCGTGGCCTGATTGGTAGCTTGCTTTACTTGACTACAAGTAGGCCCGATATTGCCTTTAGTGTGGGTGTGTGTGCTAGGTACCAAACGGATCCCAAGGAGTCTCATCTCTCCTCCGTGAAGAGAATCATTCGATATGTGAATGGGACATCCAACTATGGGATATGGTACTCTTTTGATACTAATGCTAGCTTAGTTGGCTTTAGTGATGCAGATTGGTCAGGGAATTGTGATGATAAGAAGAGTACATCGGGCGGTTGCTTTTTCCTAGGCAACAACTTGGTCTCATGGTTTTTCAATAAGCAAAATTCCATCTCCCTATCCATAGTTGAAGCGGAATACATAGTCGCCAGGAGTGCTTGCACACAACTCCTATGGATGAAGTAAATGCTTGTGGATTACGGCTTCGATCAAGGTACCTTAACTCTTTATTGTGATAACATGAGGGCAATTAACATTTTAAAGAATCTTGTTCAGCACTCTAGGACAAAGCATATAGACATTAGGCATCACTTTATTAGGGAGCTAGTTGAAACCAATGCATTGCACTTGAACATGTTGGCACAAATGATCAACTAGCTGATTTATTCACAAAGCCCTTAGATTCAACTAGGTTCATGGAACTTAATAGTTCTATTAGGATTTGTTATATGCCTTGATATACTTTGGTGATTGACCCCATATGTGGATCTAAAGCAAAGAGATCAACCTTGCATAATTGAAATGAGAAAAAAAATTGATCAACATTATGCTTCATTATTAATTGCTTAAGCATTTTGGTTGTGCGTACATATGATTATATGACTTTTTATTCAATAAGTGTGCCATTTGCTTTGTTTGTAATCCATGTCACCTTTATGTTTAAACATGCATTTTTGGACTAGGGGAATTGATTGGGAAGTACAATTGAATGACCTATAATTTATCTCCATGACATGTGAACTTGATTTTGACATGCTTAAATATTATGCATGAGTTATGTGTGAGCAAATATGTGTGGAAGGAGTCCCACGTACCATATTTGTCAATAGTAAAAAGTCGAGCGTGCATGTAGAGATAAGGAAGCCACGTTGGTAAGTTTCCTACAGACGGTGCCAAAAAGTTTTAACAGGAAAATCCACTTAGAGAGTGGAATTCAAGTTAGCACCCTCAACCGCTACCGGTAGGAGGCAGCAGGGTAGGTACCTTCGGTACCGGGATGTTGTTTTACGTTGGTGATTAAGGGAAGAGAATGTAGAGAAGAGGATGTATAAAGTAGGCTCTGATTTATTGAATGTTTGTTTTTTTTAACATATTACAATACACTTTCTCTCCTCTCTTTTTACATAGGATGGAGATGGAGTTCTCGTTTATGTCGATAAGTGGCTAGAAAATCCTCCCAGTGATTGTCTCAAAAATCTCAGTGGCTTCAGAGAACCCAAGACAAGTTTCTCCAAACAATTCTCAATCCCCCACTTCGTCTTTCATGTCTGTATTTATAGACATCAAACATTCCTGAAAATCAGGTTGTATTAATAAGGATTATTTTGAGTCCTTTTTTAGGCATTGAAAGACATTGAGTGAGGAGCATCTGATGGTGTTTACGGTACTGGTAGAATCAGGGATTCATCGATACTCGTAAGGAAGATAGAGCACCCTCCCCATAGAATCCGTAACTTCACCAGCTCGATCTCCACCTACCCTAACACCGCATGAATCCCCACTCGAATCCTTGTCAATGTTGACCGCGCTATCGGGATCGTAAAAGATACCAGTCCCGATAGCGACATTCCTGTTTGAGCGGCGGTGCTGAAGAGCAGGGACATCATCTTCGCTATAGTCGTCGATGTGAGTCCTCTTCTTATGAGCAAGGTTCCCGCTAGTAGTCGCGTCACCGGTTAAGAATTGCAAGATACTATCACTATCGGGGGAAGACATGGTAGCAGAATCGAAGTTTTGTTTCTTAGAAGTTGAAAAAATTTAAGGCTGGAGATTGAAGAACCAGAAAGCTAGGGTTTGCAAGGGTTTGAGAACTTCTTGTAAGTAGAAAAAAGTAACTGGAATAAATTGTGGAGAAAGGCGAGAAGGATCGAGGTATAAATGGAGGAGAAAACAGTTACAGGCAACGAGAAGAAAGGGTAATTAATGATGCGCTGTTTCCTAAAACTATCTTTCTGATTATCCCGCATCATTAATTACCCTTTCTTCTCGTTGCCAGTAACGCTTTCTCCTCTATTTATACCTCGATCTTTCTCGCCTTTCTCCATAATTTTGGCAAGGGTCCAAAGAAGAATTTTCCATCCGCCAAGTACCTAGTAGGATCTAGATTGGGACCGGTTCCCAAATACTTTGAATGCTCTATACCCCAATCTAGGAAGGAGTTAGTACTACATTGCACATATTACCAGATATCAAGCAGAGCTAGTACCATGATACCTCCTACCTGGTACCTAGGTACCATGACATCTACCTAGTATCCAAGTACCACGATACACATCCTGGACCGGTCCAATAAGCATATCTCACCCATCCAACATGGAGAGCGATAACGAGAAATCTTCAGTGCGCTAAGGAGGAAATCACACCAGTTACCCGATACCCTAGTACCGTGGTATCTATCCTGGACTGATCTGACAAGCACCTCCCACCTGTCTAGAATGGGAAACAACAGCAAGAGGCCTCCAACTAAAAGAAGAGAAAGTTGACCTCTCTAGTTATTAATGGAGATAGTCGACCCTATTAATAGAGATAATCAACCTTATCAATGAAGATTAGTCAACTCTTTAATGGTCATTCACAACGCCATTAATGAGAGATCAGTCAACTCTTTAATGGCCATTCACAATGCCATTAATGAGAAAATATTCAACCACATCAATGCCAAATCAGTGTTCCTATGATTGCGAATTGATTAACTAAATTGACGAAGTAGGCAACAAGAATTAGAAGATTTAAATATGACAAAGCTCTCTCTAAGTAGTCTCTCAAATCTTCGATATGAAAATGGGAGCTGATTCAGAGATCGACTAAAATTAGAGACGCTGACAGTGTCAAAAACACTTCGTCACCATTGTATCGTCTACTACGTATATCAATTTTCACCAGTAATGTGCCGGTACCAAGTGGTTCCCCTCCAACTGCGACCTATCAGGTCATGTTTTCTACTTAAGTAAGCTCTCCAGAGCACTTCTTGTGATATATATATATATATATATATAAATAAGGGTCTCTCTCCTTCCTCCGGATACTACCTAGGGGTTTTTCAGCATATGATCATTCGTGATGCTTTTTCCCCCTAGGTCAGTCCAATTCTCTTAAATGAATTGTCATTCTCTTATCTATCTCCTTATTATGCATGTATGGAAGCTAGGTTCGGACCCTACTAGTCCTAGCTCTCTTGTCCACTTATCTGCATGCCAAGTCACCGCTAGAAAGGAGTCAGAATAACCTAGACAGGTTTCGGCCTCGACTAGAAGGACCTAGAGGTGAAGAAACGCTACCGGGTGGTCCAACCCTTCTCGGCTACATCTACGTCTTCGAGGAGCACCAATCCTTCCTCCTTGCATATTGTTTGGGTCGAGGATACCTAGAGAGAAGACCTGGTACCAAGACCGGTATAATGACTAGGCACTAGGACCGGTTACCAGGACTACGGACCAGGACCAGGACCAGGGACCAGGACTATCCCCCATACACCAGCAAGGAAACCTCTAGTGCCATATATTCTCCTTATGCTCGAAGCCCGACGAGCGGGATGGTTAGTCTCCTACCTACTATACCTTACTTCTCTCACTCGTACAAAACCTCGGTACCTCAAGGTACCTACCCCCGCGGTGACCTCTCGGGGTAGTAGTCAGATGGTGTTAATTGAAATTCCTTACCCAGAGCAAATTTTTCGGTTAACAGAAGCTTTATGGAATCAGGTAATCAGCAAGATCAAACAGAGGCTAGCCCCGTGGAAAAGAGGTTTCATGTATAAATGAGGGAGACTGGTGTTGATCAAGTCAGTTCTCTCTAGTTTGCCGACTTATTTTATGTCTTTTTTTTGCATTCCTATTGGCGTGGCAAGGAGAATTGAAAAACTTCAAAGGGAGATCTTTTGGAATGACGGCGTTTTCATGAGGAAAGTTCACTCAGTTGATTGGATTACAGTGTGTAAAAGCAAAAGGAATGGATGCCTCAGAATTGGTAGGATTTCATATAAATGGTCGAGCTTGTTAACTAAATGCATATAGAGATTTAGAAGGGAGAATTTCAGTGACGGAGAATTTTAGTGAAGGAAGTGATCTAGAGGCTTGGTTTTGTCCATATGACGTTAGTAGAGTGTCTGCTTTGTAAAAGAGTGAATGAATTGGTGAACCACATTTTTCTTCAATGCATGTGGTCTTGGGGGTTGTGGGCAGGTTGTATGAGGTGGTAAGGAGTGAACTCTTGTCTCTACAATTCAGTAATTGAGTGGTTGCAAGGATGGTCTGGGTTATGTCCTAAGTAGAACAGTAGGAAAGCGTGGAACACTTTGCTCTATGCCGTGGTTTGGATTATTTAGGAGGTTCATAATGATCTGGTGTTCAAGGAGAAAGAAGCTAATTTAGGGTGGGCTATAGATACCGTAAAGTTTATAGTAGCGTCTTGGTTCAAGAATCATGGTTGCGGTTCTGAAGAAAATTTAACGATGATTCTTCTGGACATAGCTGAAAGGTGCACTAACAAGCAGCTAGGGAAGAATTAGAAGAGTTGTGTCTGGGTGCCTCCAGTTGATGAAGACCTCTTGTTCAATGTTGATGGCTCGGCCTTAGGGAGTCCTAGGATAGCAGGTGTGGTAGGATGTTGGAACCCCGTTCACTGGTAACGCAGCGGAAATAGGTTTTAAAATTTTTTATACAGATCATAAAGGATCTGAGTCCAGTGAACTTAGGATCGCAATTCTTTTTCCGGAACTAATACATACAATATGTAAACACAGGAAATTATAATCAATATATTAAAAGAAAATTTAGAACCTTACCAACGTTTGGAGGCTCCTTCACTTTACGATATGCTCCTGGTCTGTACCACTGATCTTCCTAGCTATTCCCAGAACTGGTAACTGCATGTGGGCGCGTCACATACTGAGGAACTTAGGAGAATGTAGAGAGAATGAAGAAGCAACAATTTTTTCCAAGAGAATACACAAACTAGAACAATTCTAGTTATTAAAAATATATATGTATATATATATATTTTTTTTTTTTCAATTCGTGCTGCACCACAAACCAAAATTTTCTCTTATTGATTTTCTAGTGCACGCACACCTGTGCGTTTTTGGTTTCTTTTTTTTTTTCAAAAAAATTCACACACAGAAAAGTTTTCTCTTTTGATTCATTTTCTGGTCCATGCACACTTTCTTTGTATCATATACAAAAACTTATATATTTTACTTGTGTGCTACTCTTATCTTTGTTATCAATATATATCATATATATATATATATATATATATTTCATGATAATTAAAACTCTTTAATTGATATCTTTTCAATTTTAAAACTAAATCTTTTAAAATAATATCTCATATCTTTTAAAAGATAATTAAATATTTATTTTGAATTTAAACATTTTAAATTCAATTTCAAATATTTAATTTAATAAAATAATTATATTATCTTATTCTATTTAAAATCGAATATCAACTAACACCCACCATTTAGTGATTAATAACATAATTAAATAATCTTATTATTTAATTTATTTAATCACCATTATTCATTAATTAAATAATCTCATTATTCAATTAATTCCCGAATAAATACAGGTCACTTTCGTAACACAATTAATTGGACAATCCAATTAATTAATCGTGACCCTTGTTACCTAAATCTATCGGGCTAGCAAGGAGACCTAATGGACCCACAGTATTTTGATCTCCAATAATCCTCGAAATCATTAATTAAACTCTTTAATTAATATTCTTTAATTATTAACTCCGGTGTTATTTCACTAAAAACCCGAAGCTGCACTCTCTCAACTGTAGACGCTTTTACACAGACCGATACAACTCGGTGTCCATCGATATAGCTATTACATATGGTGTGATCCTCCACAGTAGTTTATAATTAGAGCTGGGTCATAATGTCCGTTATACCCCTCTTATTACATATATCCTTTAAGTACCGTTGATTCTCTAATGAACAATAAATCCTATTTCCTCACAGAATTAGGAGAGCGCTCATATTGTCCAAGCCACGAATCAACCCTTAAGGGAACTACCATCTACTTCTCACAAGAAGGAGTGGATTCCACTATTGTGTACATACCTTCCCAGCCATAAGCCAAACCGCAATCCCAACATACTGAGTATATTGATCAGGAATTGCATCTGACCACACCCATGGTATATCAAAGACCACGATCTAATCTGAAGGAGTCGATAAGACACTCAGGATTAAGATCACCCACATATAGCCAGCATTAGTTGATATATATGAATCTCATCAGAAAACGGATCTTGGTGAGAGATTCATATAGATCATGGCCTAGTCCTATATGATCACATCATACAAGGTGCCTCCATTCCCATATCTCATATGAATGATTCAGGATAGAATCACCGTACATTACAGAATGGACCGCAACTATAGATTAACCATAAATAAAGTACCCAGCTTTATTTGCTATCTATGGACTCTTTAGAGTGCACGTCTCTTACTGTATCCATCTGTATTTGATAATCATATACACAGTTCGAGATTACATCCTGCAATCTAGGATGTTAATAAATGCACAAGTTATAAAATAAACAACACAACAAGAATGAATTGAATTTTTTTTATTTCATAAATCCATTTAAAAATTACATCTTTAGGGCATAAACCCCAACAGATGAGTACTTTGAAATGCTGAGAGTAGAATCTTGTGTTTGTTTTCGGCTTTTTTGGGAATTTTGGATTCTAACTCGGCGGAAGTTTATGCCATTCATACGGCTTGTCAGTTAATAGCTTCAAGCAATAGCTGTCCGATTGTATTATGTCAGTGGTGAGTGACTCTCAATCGGCGGTCGCTTGGGCTAATGGAGAGGGTTTTGGTAACTTAAAGCCTGTGCAGCTGGTTTATGATATTCGTGTCTTCCTTTGCAATAATGAAGGTGTTTCGGTTGTGTTTAGACCGAGAGGTTCGAACTCGTATGCTAATAGCTTAACCAAACTGGATTCTAACAGGTCTGGGGATAGGCTGGAATGAGGCGACCTATGAAGTGTTTTATGGTTTACTTTGTTGGTTTTTCAATTTGCTTGCGGTAGTGTTTTGTTAGTTTGGTTGGATTGTCTTGCTTGGGTCGTGGCTTCTTTGTTCAGTTGCTTGGTGTTGGTCGCTGGTGCTCTATTTTGTTCCTCTTTTAGTTTGTGTGTGCTCTGTGTTGCTTTGTTTATATGTAGTTTGTGTTGTGTGTTAGTGCCTTGGCCGGTTTTCTTTGTTTGCTTGGTTGGGGTGGCTGTTGTTCTTTTGGTCGTTGTGTTTGGGTTCTTCCTTTGTCCTTTCTTGGCCTTTGTTCAATAAAATTCGCAGTTTCAATATATATATATAGTCCTTTTCCTGTCAGTGTGCACTGATAGAATTATATAAGGACATTGAATGTGAGCCACTCATTTATAAAAGAGTTTTAACAAGTGCATACATGCCAAGTCAAAATATGTAAAATGAGTGGCTCACATTCAATGTCCTTATATAATTCTATCAGTGCGCACTTATGTGAAAATTATTGTATATATATATATATATATATATATATATATATGCATTTGAAATCATCTTCCTTTTGGCATACTGACTTGTGTGCTTTAATACTAATTCCAAATAATGGAGTATAGGCAAAATTCATATTTCTTAATAAGATTATCCCATTATCATTTTTTGTTTTGTTTTATTTCATCCATTGTATAAATTTAATTTAATTTCTAGGTTGTCATTCATGACCATCCTAAACTTTTATTTGACTTCTGTTGACAGTGATTTTTGGATTACGTAAAATTAATCATGTATCTAACAAGTTAATACGAATTAGTAGTCAAACTATGAAAAAGAAAAGAAATTAAGCATGCAGAACACGAAGTTTTACATGGAAAACCCATGAAGGGAAAAAACCATGGTTGCCGGAGACGGCGAGAGAAAAACTTCACTATGAATCCTTCTGATTACAAGCTCAACCTCTCTTATACTCTCATATACTTAGTTTTCATTAACCACTTCAGGGGTATTTTCAAGATCTATTTATATATGTATAGAACCCTAACTCTTGGTGTACAAGTAAAAGAAACGTGGTCTTGTTTAATTAGGACTTGTTACTTGTTGAAGTCGTTTTTCCTGTTTCTCATTCTTCACACATTAGGCTTCTTGCCTAACTTGGATTCTGACTCTTTTAAGGGAGTGTGCTTCCTTATCAAAGCATGCTTCAAGATATCATGTTTAAATAAGATTTATTCTCTACGTATCTGAGTTGTAATTGTATTAAACTTGACGTTGTCCATGTGTCCCTCAACCGAACATCTCCCAGAATTGTCTACATGTTGCTCAGCTAATCATCTTACCAAACCCGACCAAACTTCATTCACCCCCGATCGGAGATCTAGACCCGACCATTTGGGTTATCCCAACCAGATCATCTTTACTTAGTCAATCTGGTTACCTTAGTTGAGTTGCTTCCACCAGACCATCTAGGTAACCCTGACCAGATATTATGGAGTTATCTTTGGCCAACTCAGGTTGGTTCAATTCTACTGACATTTGTTAACACGTCACCTTTAATCTCCATGAAACGTGGTGATTACACTGATGTGTCATCCTTTTGAATTTTACCAATAACAACTTCCTTTGTATAATATTTATTAATATTATATAAAGTACTTGACCACATCATAATAACTTTGGGAGTAATGTTATACAACCCATATAATTAACCCAATTTCAACTCAAATGATGTGGCAAATGAGTTGTCATCACCACACACAACATGAGATGATGTGGTTAATGAGAAAACCACTCGTCACATCATTTGGGTTGAAATTTGGGCTAAATTTTTGGGTTGTTTATCATTATGTAACTTTGGATACCAAATACTTACAAAAGTATATAACCAATTATATATTATATATTTCCATCATTGCCCTTTTCTTATCTCTAAATGGTGATTTCAACAAATCGAATTCTACCACGTATATCGGAGCAAGACACACCCGAAAAACTCTACTCTTTGATTCCATTCTCTATTTGGAACCCATAGATTTAATGCTAAGAACCGAGTAATTGCGCACATATCTTGACGGATTCAAATTAGATTTTTCATTTCTTAGGTAAGAATTTAAGACTTGTTCTATATATGAAAATCTTTGTTCATCTCTCTACATAACATTGTGGTTTTATAAGATCTCACAAAATTTAGATGCGAGCGTGTGAAGGTACAATAACAGGCAAAGGTAAGACTTTTTTAGTGTGTGTATGTACGTGCGTGCGTGCATGTGCGTGTGTGCGTGCATGCATACGTGTGTATCAATTTTGCTTATAAATTTCGATATAGTTTGTTCATATAGGGTTTGTTTTATATAACAGAAGGAGCGCCACTGCAACCTTTTTTCCTTCATCAATAACTGACTTCAGAGGTAATGTTTCACTATCATAAACAAATCCTAAATCGTATTAAAGTTTCATTATAATTACGCTATAATCTATATTGTTTTAAAAATGTATATCAAATTTGCTAATAAATTTTCAATTTAGTTTGTTGATATAGGGTTTGTTTTATACAACAGAAGCAGCATCGACTCAACCTTTTTCCTTTGTTGATAACAGCTGCCGGAGGTAATGTTTCATTATCATATACAAATCCTAGACCGTGTTAACGTTTTCATTGTAATTACGATATAATCTATCTTGTTTTATAAGCGCATATCAATTTTGCTAATAAAATTTCGATTTAGTTTGTTAATATAGGGTTTATTTTATACAACAGAGAGAGCGCAGCCGCAATCTTTGTTCCTTTGTCGATAACAACCGTTGAAGGTAATGTTTCATTGTCATATACAAATCATACTGTGTTAAAGTTTTCATTATAATTACGATATAACTAATTAATTTATAATTGTCATGTCGACAATAAGATGATACAAATAATGGAATAGTAATTACAAATCAAATGTCTCTCTTGAAGAATAAAAAAAAATTATAGTTGAATTGTTATTCGAAAAATTTTCTGCCAATGACTAGCGAGGATGCTAACTGTAAAAGAAATATCTTTATAGGCTCAAAATGTAAATTAATTATTTAAAGATGTAAATGTCTAAATGTGAAAGCCTTAATTTGAAAAAAAAAAAAGGCTATTTACACTAACATGGCCAAGGTTTTGCATAATAACACAGATTAAAAGTTTGTAAAGCTCTCTAGTGGTGGGGATCGTAACATCTCCTCTAGTTTGTGGTTATATTTTCTTATCGATACTTACATATGTTTTTTTAAGAAATAGTTATTAGATAATTGTTTTTGGAATGAAATGACACAAATACCCTCAATCCGTTTAGGTCCTAATAGATGTTGACTAACGGTAAGAAAGGCTTGTTTTAGTTTTTGTTAACCATGCATGATTCTGTGTTTTTTTTTTATTGAACTAAATACTTTTTTTCTTTTTAGAAAAACATAAAAACTCAACCAAGCCTGAATAACCACGAAAACAAGCCAAAAAAAAACCACTAATGTCGAAAGGAAGGGAGACCCAACCTATCAATACGAAGAACACCTTTGAGAAAATGTGGTAAAAGATGTTGTTCTTCGTAAATGTTGTTCTTTCCCATTTCTCCTTCTCTAGCAAGAAAATCAGCCGCGCTATTGCCTTCCCTATACTGATAGAGCACCATGAAATTCACCCATTCTAACTCCGCCCTAGGTCTTCCCAGAAATCTCAAAGATACCACAAGGTACATCTACCTCTCCGAAGCCAATCAATAACAAGTCGAGAGTCACTTTCAATAATCACATTAAAATAAAGAAGCCATTTGCACAAACGAATTCCTTCCAAGATAGCTTTTAATTCCGCACTACTGTTTGTACCATTGCCAAAATAGCTAGAAAAAGCTGCTTTCATCATGCCATGGCAATCTCGAATAATACCACCACCTCCTGAATTACCTGGATTTCCCCTACAGCTACCATCACAATTAAGTTTCATCCAACCCACAGGAGGTTTAACCCACAAGATAATTTTTCCAGGCCTGGTACAAACACTTTGTTGCTGAATTTGAAATTCCTTCATAATACAAAAGTCTGGCGGCTTCAATTTCCATAAGGAAACATTGTTCTCGGCTAAAGATCTAACCCAGTACCGAACACTTCTCCAGAACTTATCAGCATTTTGTTGCACTCCTTCCATTCTCGCTTTGCATCTTCTATTCCAGAGGCACCACGTAATCAAGCACAGAATCAATCCGATTAAAATACCTTTGATAGACGATTTACGAGCATATTGGAACCAGCTTGTAACTCTGTTTTTCCTGGGAAGAACCCGCTGGAATGGAATCCCCAACACCACACTAGCCCAATGCCAAACCTCTGAAGCCATCTCGCCTAAAGACAGAATGTGATCAATGTTTTCATGGCTTCTCTGCACGCAACAATCACATGCTGAAGCCATCGATATGCATTTGGCCTGAACTCTATCATCTACTGCCAAGCACATGAACCAAGCTTTCCATAGACAAATTGATATTCTTTTGGGCAATAAAGAATGCCAAAACCAATCATTCCACGCAAAAATTATCACATCGGCTTCTCAATGCCTCCCAAGCTATTGCTGTTGAGAATTTGCCGTCAGCAGTAGGCTTCCAAATGAATACATCCTGACCTCTTTTACCAGCCGGCACATTATGCAAAATTTCCATGGTTCTATCGGCACCAACCAACTCCAGTAATAAATCAGAATTCCAATTGTTATTTAGCCAACAATCCTTAATACACATTTTGTTGTTCGAAATATCCTCAGTGCGAACAGATAACGGGCTTGAAGCAAGCCACCTATCGAACCAAAATGAAGAGTTTCCACCCCGCACCAAAATTTTAATATTGTCCATAACTTCTGGGATGATGGCCACCATAGATCTCCAAAATCGAGAGTCATTTGGTCTCCCCTTCCTTACTAATATGTGATCATTTCTGCAATATTTGGCCCTGAAAAAACATGACCATAAATTATTAGACGTGAGCAATGTTCTAGTAATCGGTCTAGGCGGCCGATTAATCGATCCAATTCCTCTAGGCGGCTGGCAACTGAGGCGAAAAGGTGAAAATCGGCCACATTCCGTGGTTTCCGATTACTCGTTCACAGCGGCGACTAATCGGCTAGGCGGCCAGGCGGTGGTCAAAGCCGTTGACCGCCTAGCCTGTTTAAAAAAAATGCAAGGAATTGAAAACAACCTCCTTTTTCATATCATCAACAATTACAACATCAAACTTCCAAACCTAAACCAATTTTTCCCAATTTTTCCCTTCATCTTCTACCAAATAGCTTACAAAGCAAAACGGCTAAACCAGATCGCCCATTGCTCTTGCCACTATAAGCTTCTATCTTCCGTCGCTTCGCCGTCGCCAGGTCGCAGCTGTCTCCAGTTCGCCAGTATGTACCCTCTCATCTCTTTTGTTTTCATGTCTATTTTTGCTCTCTGTTTTTGGTTATTGTTAGGTGTTTCACTGATTTTTACAGGAGCTTTGGTGGGTTTGGGTGTTTCTTATGGTTTGTGTAGTGGATTAAATTCAAGTGGGGAAATCAATTCAAATAGGGAAATCACTGAAATCATTGTGTTTCACTCTATTGTGGTCTTGTTTCTTTTCTGGGCGTGGGAAATCACAGAACTATGGTTAGCTTCAGTCCAAGAGCTAGCAATGGCTATGCAGATTTGTTGGCAAAGAAAGGTTCGAGCAGGGAAGGGGACTTGGTTAGTTGGAGAGATTTATGAGGTTTTACGTTTTACTGGTGTTTGTTCGGTTTCACTTTCTCTATTTTCTGGGTTTCTCAGAGTGTTTCTTGCTCCGCTCTGGAAATGAAGTCTAATGTATAGTGTCTATTTTTCATGTTTTGATGCTGTCTTTGCTGATGTTTTTATGGGGACTTCTTTTCGTGTATTGGTCTATTGATCCCTCTATTTGGAGGTGGCTCTGTTTTTGGCTACTTTAGCCTTCAATATATATCGTTTGCAGTTCAAAAAAAAATGTTGGCGTGGTATTTCTTTTGTTGGTCTGTTCTGAAATTTTGAATGATCCTCCAGACCCCGTGTGTTGTGTTCAACAAGTGCTCTGGTTTTGTTCCTTGACTTAAACTTTTCAAAATTCTCAGAACACTTCAATCCATGAAAAACACACAATGAAATTGCTTGTGCATACTCATTTATTAACTTGCCTGTTTAAATTTCTTCCACTAAAAACAAAATCTTCCTAGTAGGAAACCCATTAAAACTGAACTGTAGAACAGTAAAAATATAAATATATATATATATAATAAAAAAATTAATTGGATAAAGTTGGACCCAATGTGTACTCACGATCCGTTTGATGCGTAATTTGGCATTTGTGGATTTGGAAAGAATATTTTTTGGATTTAATAATTGGGGATTTGGATGGTTTATGATTGGATTTGGAAAGAATTTGTTGGAAATAATTTTCTTTGGAGTTCTAATTGGAATTTGTTTGTAATTGTGTTTTCCGATTAATCCCCGATTAATCGGTGACTAATCGGCCTAGGCGCTAGGCGCTGGGTCTCCGCCCGACTAGCGCCTAGCGCTTACTAGAACACTGGACGTGAGCAATCTAAAGGCAAATTTCATAAGAAGAGATTTCTGAACTTCTTTAAAGTCTCTCAAACCCATACCCCCTTCCGAGGTAGGTTTACAAACTTTCCCCCAAGAGCGCTACTGAACCTTCCTTTTACCTTCCACCTCTCCCTATAAAAAATTCGGTAGAACAGAGTTAATACGAAAAATAGTGACCAGCGGAACATTAATGACAGACATCCAATGTATAGGCATGCTAGACAACACATGTCTTAATAAGATCAATCTTCCTCCTTGCGAGAGCAACTTAAATTTCCACCCTGCAATTTTCTTTCTGATCTTCTCTACAAGAGGCTCCATGATCCGGGAAGTCGATTTTCTAGAAACCAAAGGCTCACCCAAATACGTAACTGGAAATTTACCTTCCAAGAAACCCGTGATTCTCAATAAACCACGTTTACTAGCTGGGGTAATGTATTTGGAAGGAAATAACGCAGACTTAGCTTTACTGATTCTTTGACCCGACCACTTCTCATACGTCTCAAGAGCATTAGCCAAATTTCTAATAGACGTCTTCCCCCCATTAGCAAAAATAAGAATATTGTCCGCATATAGTAAATGAGAAACCAAAGGAGCCCCAATCAGATGATAGAAACTTCCAATACGACTTGCCTCAAACCTTTTCTAAGCAACCTCATCAAAACCTCCTCCATAACGATAAATGATAAAGGAGTAAGGGGATCCCCTTGACGCAAGCCTCCAGCTTATTGAAAAAACCCTTTAAAGGTTCCGTTCATCATAACAGAAAACCACGGGGACTCCACACAATTTTTTATGAGCTTGCAAAAACTATCAGAGAAACCAAAAGCTTTAAAGACCTCTAAAAGAAAACTCCAATTCACTCTGTCATAAGCCTTATCCATATCTAGTTTCACCATCACATTGGCTCCAGTCCTTTTCTTGTGCAAAGAGTGAACCATTTCCTGTGCAAGTGTAATAATTTCAAAAATACTACGCCCAAGGATAAAAGCACCTTGTTCATGTGAGACCAATTTCTCAACAACATCAGTTAGTCTAAAAACAATAATCTTCGAGAAAATTTTATAAGCCACAGAGCATAAACTAATAGGCCGAAATTTGTCAAAGCTTGAAGGATTATCCACCTTCAGAATTAAGACAATAAACGAGGAGGAATAGAACCTGGAAAGTGGGGTACCCTGAAAAAAATCTTTAGCTGCATCCGTTTTGTCTTCCTTCACAATGTCCAAGCAAGACATATAAAATTCAGATCCAAAGATCCAAATCCATCTGGTCCCGAACTACTATCTTTCGGAATAGAGAACACCGCTCTTTTGACTTCTTCTTCAGTCGGTTCCGAGCAAAGAAAATTATTATCTACATCTGAAATTTGCCTTTGAATTAACTCTGATAGATCACAAGGTTCAACCACTGAAGATTCTGAAAGGAAATTCTGAAAAAAAAAATCTAACAGCTTTGTTATGCACTATTTATGCACCATCCAAGATCCTGCCATCGGTCAGAACCAATCGGTCAATATGGCCCTTTTTCCGCCTCTGATTGATAACCGAATGGAAGAATTTAGTGTTTTGATCCCCCTCTGTCAACCATTTTTTTTTTTTTTTTGAAATTTGTCCTAGGCGAGTTGCTTCCCTATTTTCCCACACCTGGATCTCTAACTTAGTAGCCAAGAAATCGGCTTCAACCTCCTCAGAAAAGCCTAATTGCAACTGATTTTCAAGGACTTCCATCCTTTCCTCAAGAGCTTGTAGGTTTTCTCCCACTCTCCCAAGACATTTTTATTCCATGCACGTAAAGCAACTTTAGTTCTCTTAAAACGAATAGCAAGTTTCAAGAGACCCGAAGCAGAGTCATTCCTGATCCAGGCCTCTTTGACACACGACAAAAACAAATCATGCGAGCGCCACATATTAAGGAAACGAAACGGACAAGGGCAATACAAAGAGAACGGCGTATCCGTATAAACCACCATAGTACAATGATCTAAGGATTTCCGACTCAGATATTTGAAATGAGCCGAACCAAAAAGGGTGGAAAAAGCATTATTAATGAGAACTCGATCAAGTTTAGCCCAGCTACGAGACACCCCTTCATGGCCATTACACCATGACATACATAGGCCTGTGTTGAATAAATCAAAAAGACTACACTGATGTAAACAATCATTAAACTCCATCATAGATAAAAGAGGTCTTGGATGACCACCAATTCTTTCCGCATCCATTCGAATTACATTAAAATCTCCCAGGCCAACCAAGGAAAATCCGAAACTTGGCTCTCCTCTAGATGTCGCCATAACTCTCTTCTTTCAACATAAGAACATTTGGCATAGACGAAAGTCACCAAAATCCTTTGGCCGTCCTTGATAAACCACCCAGAAACCATCTGTGTCGTGATAGAAATCACCTCAAAGGCATTTATATCATTCCAAAAAAGCCACAATTTACCTCCCTGATTTTCATTAGAAATAAAATGGTGATAATTCAAAAAACTTCCCAGCATTGCCATACGCTCTTCAGCCGTGAAAGGCTCTGAAATAGCAAACAGATCAACATCAAACTTATTAATCAACTTCTTCAATCTGCCTCTAGACCTGCCCAACCCTCTAATATTCCAGAAAAATATTGAATCAATTATAAATTTAATTTATGTGACCGGATGTGAACCTTCTGAGATTTCCTCACTGTTTTTTCCTCTATGGTTTTGGCGTATTCGGTTGTCAATGTCTGCTCTGTATCCGACTCATACATTTTTTCTTTGCCCCTCAACACTGAAATTTCACCTTCCTCCCTCTCTGACGAATAACCCATAGCCAAATCCCCATGATTCCAACCTTGGTTCCCATCTTCAATCTGATTAAGACTGTCCACACAATCCACTTTCTCTTCAGGCATAGGTACTTCACCATGTGAAACTCGAGAGTCATCATCACACCTTACTTCCTCACACTCTTCTTCATCACTCTCTGTTGAACTATCATTCACATTATTTTCCAAGCTCCTCTGCGGTACATCAGAGTTTTCCATTACATTTTTCCCATTTTCTTGATCTACGGGAATTTCCGTTAACACATGGCACATATCTTGGCCCATCTTCGTCATCGGCACATTACTGGGACCTGCTTCTTTCTCCACCTGCTTTGCCCCTTTATCTATATCGGTATTAATTTCCAGCACACCATCATTAGCCTTTGGTATCCATATCTGTTTTTCATTATGTTTTCCGTCATCCCTTTGCTTCTCTCCCACCCTACAAACAACCGAGGTATGACCTTGCCGGCAACATTGAGAGCAAAAAAATCCCATCTTTTCATATTTGGCCTCTTGCCATATACATTGTTTCGGAGATAAAACAAGAGGAAATCCCTTTACCGGCTCCATAGTCAGGTATACTTCCACACAAATACGTGCCCCAGAGGCTCTCGTACGGTTGATTGTTGCATTATCGGTTCCAAGATAACGACCAAAACGAGTTGCTAAAATTTGTAGAAAATCCGTTCGATAAAGATGCATCGGTAGCCCCGGTAAGAAAATCCATTGAGGGGCCAATGGAGATTCTTTGTTCAAATCAAACTCGTTCGTCCATTTGAACAGCCGAAAAGAATTTCCTTCCATAGTTCTACCCTCCCTTGTCCAACCATGCACAAAATCCCGTTCATTTTTCATGTGAATTAACACATGGTAATCGTCCATGAAACTGATCGTTGGAATTTCCGTCAAGCCCCACGTTTTCACTACAGATAGCCAGATTTTATCAATAGATGGCCGATACCTCATGAACTTCATAACCAGTGCAAAATGAAACTCTTCCTCAGCCTTAACCATCTCCGTTTCCGAGAAAATAAATCCCAATTCACCATTAATATCAACTGGAAATCTCATAGGGATTTTGAAAGCAGGAGTATCCACTTTCTTATTCGCGGCTTGCGCATAAGACTTCACCCCTGAACCAGCCTGGACGGCAGTCCCCGCCGACGGTGAGGCCATCGGAGGGGCGGAAGACGCCGTCCCAAACAACCCTAGACGATCAAAAAATCAAACAGACGAGCGGTATAAGGAATTCCCTGGAAATCCGGATGTTCCAAAAATATGTAATGAATGATTGGTGATTCTGTGTGTTATTATTTCAAATCTTGGAGGAAATTACCCTTTATAAAAAATAAAATAAACATTTGTGGGGAATATATACTGTTGGTATACTTTCCTTCCTTTTTGTGTGGATTCATTTTACATTCTATGAAAATGTACGTAAATAATTTCAGATCAAGTCTTTTATTAAGCACTTTAGCTTTATTTAATAAGTATCTCCAAACTTAAGATATCCAGTTCACTGAATTCATATAGAAATATATATACTTTCATTCCTCATAGAATTTAAATGTATATAGAAGAAACACATGGATTTAATTACATGTTTATGTACTTTGGCAAGCTCAGATTTAGATATTGCATGTTGTTTGTGACTCTATATATCATTAATATGTCAGCTTTTTCAAAAGATTTGTGCAATTGTTTTTGCTTGGTAGTTGGTAGTTTCTTATAGTACTCTTACTGTTTGCTTAATTGATAATCTGGTAGCTGATAGTCTTTTTCTTTATATTTTTTTTTTTTTTTTGTGGGTGGAATAGTAATATTCAGTTGACAAAATATATAAGAAATATTTGCAAGAAATACTTACTAAGAAAACAATAGTTGATTTTAATTTATTAATCTATTTTTCTGATTACATGATACTCTTGTATTTTATATTTGTCAAAGGACACTTTCTAGATACAATGGACTCAAATACATTGAAGATACAAAAAGACTTCCTTTATTCCAAGAATACATAATATCCACATTAAATTTAAATTCTAGAATTAATTAATATCACTAAAAGCTCTTTCAAATAGGCAAAATAAGCTTTGTATGTCTGCCACCTTTAGGTCACACATTTCTCTGTCTCATCCTCTCAACATTTTGTCCACAACAGCATGCTTGCTGACATATCTTTCAAGAGATCGTGTTTCCAAATCCACATAAAACCCTTGAAAGGGTTCTGATTTATTTATTTCGTCCATGATCTTGAAGATTTTGTATTTCATGTTGTTTCTTGATGTGTTTTTGCTTGTCACAGATTGGTAGCTAGCGTACTAGTTCGACAATGTTCAACGAAGAAGAAATCAACAGCATGCAGGTTCTGAAGAGGGGACGATACTACATCGAGGTCCGGTGTGGTTGCACTAGCCAGAAGTATGGCGATTATATCGGAAAACTTAAGATTACTACGAAAGGTCGATTTGTTATCAACTGTGAATGCTTTGATGGTTGCCCCGAAAGTAATCTCTCTCCAACCTTTCTCTTCTTTTTTTCTTTTTAAGGAAAAAAATATATTAATATTACTGTTATAAGTATGGACACTATTGAGAGTAGTCTTAAAAGTAAATCCGTACGGGTTAGGATTAAAGCGGACAATATCATATCAATATGGAGAATCTCAATGATATATGTTTAAAAATAACAAAATTCAGCTTAATTTGTGCTTTCATTGATTTTGATTCTGCTTCTAGTTATAGTACATATATATATATATATATATATATATAACAGTTTTTTATATATAGTATATATATAACAGTTCTAGTAGTGTACAGTTACTTGGTCAATGGTCAAAATGATATCTGTAAAATTTTCATATTTTGGATTTTTTTCATCTATAAGTATGTATACTCTTCTCTTGTTTTTTTTTTTTTTCTAAATATTGAATTAATCGTAGCTTCTTGAGGGTATGATTTCTCAGTACTTGTTCTTCTGATTACTAAACTAATGAACATTGTGATGTCTGAATATTAGAGAAAATGACACCATACGACTTTGAGAAGCACACGCAAAGGGATGGACCTCGAAAGTGGAAGGACCACATTTGGGTTATTCTAAATGATGAGAAAGTCCCTCTAAGCAAGACTTGTCTTATAGAGTACTACAAACATGGATACAATGAGGCCTCTACCAGCTGCCGCGGTAGGCGGATTTTCCACCGTGACGAATTCGTCACCTGCTCATCCTGCAAGAAGGAGCGCCGCTTCAGCCTCCGAACCAAGGAGGACTGCATGATCTACCATGCTGCTTACTCTGATAAGGAATGGAAATGTTCTGATAAACCCAATGACAAGTAAGTTCAAAGATGGTAAAAACGAAAAACGAGTTTCGAAACAGTACTGAAAAATGTCCACAGACCTCTTGAAATTACACTTGCTTGAAAAGTTAATGCATCTGTGCTTGTTAAGGAAAGCAACCTTAATTACTTTGTTTTTCTGTGTTGTTCAGGATCACCTGCGGTGACGATGAAGAGAGGAAGGGCCGGAATGGCTACAGGGGATGTCCTCGGGCCTCCAAATGCAAGGGTTGTAAATCTTGCTCGTGTTTCGGGTGCCTCAAGTGCCGATTTAAGGATTGCAAGTGTCGCCTTTGTCTTGACTTCATGCATAACGCCGAGCCTTGAGCAGCTCATCAGCCGTCCAGGTCCCTTTAATCTTCGTCCCTATTTTAGCATAAATGGAAGTGCAAATTCGATAACTTTTTCTCGATCCTTTTTGTTTATTTCCTGTGTCAATCTACGGAGACCAAGTTGGCAAAGTTGTGTTTTCTCTATGGATGACTGTCAATAACTTTCAAGCAGTTTAATGTTTTGCTTTAATTAAATCTTATCAGGCATTTAGAAGTCCCAGGCTGCGTGAAACAGGTTTTACAGGTAAGGAAAACCAAGAAATTTCTTGCTCCCAACCCATTTGATCAGTCCCCTTATAGGACTCTTCCAAGTTCCAACATCACCATTGCCCTCTTTTATAAACTGATCCCTAAGCTCCGGGTTGATCATGTTATAAAGCAATTAGAGCCCCCCAAAAATTTAAATTCTCTTCGTGCCCACTTTTCTTTTAATACATACAGTTTATATGAAATGATTGAATGATAAACTCTAAAGATATGGTGCATTGAAATTTGAAATCATGTCATGTGTTATAAAAATCATAAGACTGCGGTCAGCACATTGAACCATTTCCTGTGCATCAGATCAAATGTGTTTGAGGACTATATGCTATAAACATATGCATTCGGCAATTGGCAGTTGGACGTTTAGTTAATTTTTCTCCAAACAAACAAAGAATTCCCATTTGACATAGCATTATTAAAACAAAACAAATATCAACTGTAGACAGAATCACCGCATTACAAAATCAACAAAAGAGAAAACTGTAGTGTACAAATACAATTACAACATTTTCTTCATTCATAGACTTGAGGCTAGAAGTATATCATGGCAAAACTGATGGAAAATATGTAGCAATAAGGAAGAAAGGTTGAATAAAAATTTTGCAGAGCCAAACGGCCGACAAAATCAAGATACATTCTCTACAAATAGAGTTTATAAGCTACAAAATGATTGCACAAAAATCCTTTCACCTACACGGCTAGATTATGGACAGACTGTTATAAGTTGGTCACTGTGAATTACAAAAATTGTGCCTACAGTAAACAACAAATGAACTTTTCCCAGTCAAACTCCAAGAAAATTGTTCTCTTGAAGTTAACGAATATCCTAATCAGATCAATTTATGTACAAAAAATAGTAACTAAGTAGCCAAAGGCATACTGACTTTTGGCATTTGTTTCACTTTTCATGGAGCCCGTGTTCAATATTAGACTCCATATGAAAGAAGTGATAACATGTCTAGATAGTAATTTGTTGTCCAGCAGAAATGCGGTTCTTGCTCCTGCCCCTGCCTCTTCGTGCATTAACAATACTAGAAATCAAAGAGCTAGCTACTGTTCCCAAGGCAGTATATCCCATTAGCTTCAATCCAAGATTTTTCGTCAAATAAGACAACTTACTTTCATTTCCTCCAGTCAACTGTTGTAGCTCATGTGCCTGCTCACGAGATAACAGCGTGTAAAGCTGCAAAGGTAGGTTCAAGGGGTGTTTATAGCCGTTGTTTAGTACCTTTCTTCCATTATCATCACAATCAAACGTAACTCTCATGATCCCCATTGATTTTGGGTCATCCATTAAAGGATTGAATACAACCATAAACTTTTCAAATGCTAGATCAGGTCTTCCGAATAGATCTACCAGTACATCATTGCTTGATCCAACATTCCTCAGAACAGACCTCCTTAAATTATTTTTTTGACCATTTGAGTCCCGAAGAATACGTGAAGCTTCTCTTAATCCACTCAAATAGGCTCCATGCATGGTGGCTGGATATTGCCTAGTGGTGGCCTCACCAGCAAAGAACAGCCTGCCTCCCACACTTTCTGCAAGTACATCATAATCACTACCGGAAGAGCGTACCCTAACATGAGAGTATGAACCGTAAGTAAAGGGGTCACTGCCCCATCTAGTACATATTGATTGTAAGGGATTAGGCACATCAATGCCTTTTGGATTATATATGCCTGCATTAATGAGACATAGATTAAAGGATCAGAGGTAAATTTGATGAAGATTCAAATGAAAGACACAGAAAGTTGTAAGGCACTAATACGTGCAAGTAAAACAAAGAGCTTTCAAAGTGCATCACCATGTTATCAATAGCCCTAAATGATATACAGTACCTCTAAGGACGCTTAAAACACGATGAAGCAAAAAGGCTGGATCAGTGCATTCAAACATCTTCGCAGCTTCTCCAGCAACCAGCGCAATTAATGCAGGACCCCCAGAAACAGTATGGTAACTGTAGAACAAAAAGAATTCCCCACGTTTATTGCTTTGTTCATTGAGACATCCAAAAGTGTCCAGATCTTCTCCCCAGAATACATGTGGGAAAATCATGGCAACTTTATTTAGGAGCCCAAAACCCAATCTCTCAATTGCTGCAAGTTTTCTCTGAGGTAACTCTGGTTCAAAGTTGATTGTCCTTTTCTTTAGGACTCCAAGAGGCACAGTGCATAGGACCATATCTGCTTGAAACATTTTATCGCCGGCAATCACCTCAACCCCTTCATTTCCATATCTAATAGTGCTAACAGTTTGCTCATAAAATATGGGAATTCCTTCACACAATGCTTTTATCAATCTGCAATTCCCTCCAGCAAGAAAACAGTGGTCCCCACCCATTTCATAAGGATCATCCTGATCCCAATAAACCGCTGACAGATCTGAAAGACATCCAGCATTAGCATATTCCAAATTAGCAAGATGCCAGTCAAGAAGTTCCCTCTCCTCGGAACTTCTAGCTACAGCATACAATTGCCTTAGTGTATTCAGAACTGAACCCAGAGAAACATCGTTTGCAAACCCGCCCACAATTTGTCTCAGTTCCATGACTTTGTCAAGCAACTTATTGAAGATGATTTCAACCCTGGAATCAATTTCCTTGTCAACAGGCACCCCATCTGGTTTGTACAAAGGGCAATTATCTCTGACTTTATGAAGCGGAATAGAAAGTTGCCTAGCCAAAACTCCGAGAGGATTAGCATGAATTCCAGTAATAACACTCCCACCAACATCTACAGCTGCAATTCTACCCTTATTCCCCATCTTTTGTGTATATACTCTACCCCCAGGCCGATTTCTACCTTCTAATACCACCACCCTGAAACCAAATGACAGGAGCTGCCTAGCTGCAGCCAACCCGGCAAGTCCTGCACCAACAATTATCACAGACCCTTCATTCGCCTCTTCTGGTATATAAGCCGTAAACAATGGTGAAACCCCAAAATTGATATACCCATTATACAATAGAAAATCATAAGCCGAATTTATCAAATGTTCATACTCACTACTCACAGTTTCTCTAATCTGTCCTCTGGTTAGCCACATCCTCACATTACTCCTCCACCTCGTAAGGATATGATTCCTCACAACAATGTAATCATTCTGCTCTTTCCCACCCAATGCTCTCACCACCCCAGCTTTAATTTCATCTTCAAGCAGTGCATCAATCGGAAACCCCAGAGAGAATGCAATCATAGCCTCTGTTTCAGTCTCTTTCTCCAAATCCTGCTTAGTTCTACTCCGTTTCTTAAAATTGCCACCTAAATGCTTCTCTATCAAGTCATCCATCAAATTCTCATCGTAATTCCGTTGACCCACTTTCTTCCTCAATGACCTTTTTGAATTTGAACCATCAGATCTCGGGGTCTCCATTGTTATACACCCGTAATTCTCTCGCTAAAACTTTATCAAATTCTCTATATAAACATCAATCTTGCAAACCCCCCTCTAAGAACACAACTCCACACCTTTTTTCCAATACAACCAACACAACACATTTGAAATCAATGTTTATTATTTAGCAATTCCATTAACACCAACAAGAATCTACAAGAACTGTATACACTATTCAACTTTAAAACAGAATCCAATTTGCTCAACACAACTAATCAAACAAACCAAAACTGTTATCGAGCTCTACTTATTCAAGATTTGAGTTAAAAACAAAACAAAACAAAACAAAAACGAATGAAAAAATTGCAGAGAGATTTGGAAATGGAAGAGTTGACTCACCTCATGGTGTTGGGAGTATTGGAAAAATATCAGTTAGAAGCGGTTATGGAGTTGAATTAGGGTTTTTATTTTCTCTGGGGTGACCTCGAAAGGGGTGGGAGGGAGCAACTTGATTTCAGAGAATTAGAAACTGGATTGGAGGGAATTTTTGTGGGTATCAGGTTTTATTAGTAGGCCGATCAAAGGTCCATTACTAGGCCCAGTGAGTCTTGATTTCTTTTTGGGCCAAGTAATATAGGCCCAATGCAGAGAAATTTATGTGGACAAAAAATGTCATTCAAATCAACATTACTGATATGAACCTTTATATTTGGAAATTTGGAATAATATAGTATTAATTATTTACAAAGTTCTTATTTTTTAAATATTATATAAATTCTAGGGTTTTTTGGATAGCAGAATCGAACCCACGACCTCATGGCATATATGTGAAGGGTTTAACACTAGACCAATATCATCTCGTCAATTATTTACAAGGTTTAATATTATTTTTTAGAAGCTAAAATTAACTTAATTTATAATTTTGGTATAGAAAAATTGTCACATCTCACGACTATTGTCGAATGGGCGGAGGGCGGAAAAGGCCACCAGTGGCCTCCATTTGTTTGCTCTATTTGCGTTTTTATGTTTTATTTTTTATAATTAATATACATTTAAATTTATGATTTTTAAATCGGGGGTTTAGCTTTAGCTATAGAGTTTGTTATTTTTTGTTTTAATTTTAATTTTTAATTTTTTTAATTATTAATTTATTTACACTTTTAGATTGAAATCTACATGGTATAAATTGATCCATTAACCATACAAATATGTACACTAGACTAGTAGTTGAACCCTTTACATTAATTGAGTTTTTAATTGAATAAATAATAAATATTTTATTTATATACCTTAATATTTTAAACTCCTAAAAACAATATAATACAACCCACCAAATAACAATAATCTACCCTTTTTTTTAGAGAGAGCTGCGCCGAAGGCAGCAAGACAAAACCACATGGCAAGGAAGAAAAAACACAGCAAAACAGAAAAGCAAAACAGTCAGGCTAACGAAGCAAATCAGCATCCACCATTCCTAACGCTGTTGGAAACACTTTCCATCCAAAACCGATTCTCCTCATAGTCTGCACCAATTCTGGCCAACCTCTGGGCAACACGATTCGCTGCTTTAGAGATAGCCTTAAAATGCATCCTATAGTTGTTCTTTTACAGATCAGAAATAGTATCCAAGAGATGACCCAAAATTTGCCTTGTAGTACCACTCAAAATACAATCCACAACCGACAAGCAATCCGATTCAAAAATACAAGGTCTCAGGCCACAATCCAAACTGAAAAGGATTCCCTTATACACGGCCATAATCCTAGCTACCTTCCCATTAAAGATTTCATCGATAGCTTGCACACATGAAGCCATTACATCACCCACACCATTCCGAATGATAATACCAATGCCAATTTTTTTTCTACCCAAAATAGCCCAGGCACTGCAGTTGACCTTGTAGTTACCAAGATCAGGAACCTTCCAACGAAGCTCATACCTATAAGCAGAATCACTCCTCGAGTTTGGCTTCACACTGGTTTTGACACAAGTCTCAGCATAGTTGTAGCTCCAAGAATACACCTCCAAATAGTTTTGATTTCCACCATTATGGACAAGAGCATTATGCAGACACTACAACCACCAACAAATGATACAAATAAAACCAAGTCCTCCATCTTATTTGTCTGTTTAGCCATATCAGTAATAAGATCAAAAAAACTACCACGTGCCTTGTAATTTATCTCTTTCATCGCCATCCACACTCTACGTACCACCTTTATTTTATCACACATCCATAAAGCATGCATGGTGGATTCATCCGCTTGATTACACACAGGACAGCAGCTATTCACCCTATTCCTCTTTTACTGATATTAGACATAGTAGGTATCCGGTCATGACAGGCCCTCCAAATAAAAATCTTAATCTTTAGAGGCATTTTCAGCTTCCATAAGGTCCTCCACCATTGCATACCAGTCGAAGTGTTGGAAGGACCGACTCTAGCAATAGACTGTCTTCCCAACCAATATCCACTTTTGACAGAGTAGGCACTGAATCCTTCAAACTGCCAAGTGATAATATCCTTGTTGTTCTTTGCACCAATCGGAATTTTCAATGTCTTCCACATCGCACTGAAGGAAATTTGTATTAAGCTTATGCAAATCCCAACCACCAGAAGGAAGCAATAACTCACTGACCATGGCATCATCGCCCAACATAGATGCAGAAATAATTTAGGAATTCCAAGATCTAGGGACCCAGTTATCCTTATAAATCTGAATAGACTCTGTTTCCCACTCTGAGCACAAACCTTTTTCAATAATGCGTTTACCCCCACATTAGACTATTCCAAACAAAAGAACCCGAAGCCATTTTGGAAGCCTTCAAGAAACTACAGTTTGGGAAATAGCAACCTTTTAAAATTCTAAAGGCCAACGAATCTGGTTTTTGATCGTTCTTCGGCACTGCTTTGCGAGAAACGCCCTATTAAAAACCTCAGTGCCTTGAGAGCCCAAACCCACATCATTCTTCGCCTGACATAAACGGGACCAAGTACACCAATGGATTTTCCTGTTATTCTCATTCCTTCCCCACCAAAATCTAGCACATAAGCGTTGAATTTCGGCAATCAAACTCTTTGGGAGCCTAAATAACCCCATAGCGTATGTAGGGATGGACTGAACCACCGCATTCACCAAAATTTCTTTCCCGCCAATAGAAAGAAGTTTTTCACCCCAACATTTAATCTTATGCCAAACCCAGTCAACAATAGTGGCAAATAGTTTCCTCTTATTCCTACTAGAGAAGCAAGGCAGTCCCAAATAACGTTGTTAAGTATTAACGTTGTTTTATTGACAAGCAAGGGCTAATCCAGGATGTTTCATCCGACGGGACTGAACTAAATACTAGTTATAAATTTTTTTAAACAACCTTAGTAGAAAGATAAATTTCATTAATAAAAAGTAAATTCACAACGAATCATATTAAACATGTGATCTATACCAAATAAAATACAATAATCATATTATTAGTCTAATAGCACTACCTAATAGTTTCAAGTTTCAACTCACTAATCACTATCAAATTAATTAAATATAATAAGACATAATTAATTTTATTAATATTTCAATTCATCAATCTCAATCTCAAATATAAAAGGTTTTTTTTCAATTATTGAAAATAACAAACAAATCATAATTATTTATTTTGTTCAAAATAATTTTAATCACCAAATAGTAGAAAAAAAATGTTCCACAAACTAACACACAAATAATTGTATCTATAATCTATATGCTAATATGCCCTATAATTTTATCAACAAACAAATCACTAACAAAATTAATTAAATCAAACTAATTCTAAATCAATTTTAATATAATAAGGAAACCTAATAAGTAATAAAATAAAATAAAAAGTAAACAATAAAATAATATATAAATAAATAGAAAAGAATAAACATTTTTATCTTATACGGAGATAAAGTTCTTGCAAATGTGGTCCCAAGCTTGTTAAAAAAATTCAAAGGGTTGTAGATGGAAATTAAAGAAAGCACAAAACAATAGACAATCGATGAAAACAATGAGAGAAGAAGACAAAAATAAAGAAGAAAAACGAAGGAGTTGTCAGTTGTGGGATCTGGGCAATAATGGGGGCACAAAACTCAAAGTCAAGAGGTGGGTCATACTTATAGGTGGCAATTTGGTAAGTCGGTAAAATGAATGAATATTGGGCATGATAGTAGACAATTTGTTGGGCTTGTGTTATGTTTGTAATACTTTGTATAACGTAGGCCTTACTTAATACTCGAATTTTTTTTTTAAATGGTGGACGTGGCTGCAGCCCACACAAACAATTCGCCCCTACTGACAAGGGAAGGCAATATCAATTTTTGGAAAAATTGTTTTTGCATGTAATAAAGCCAAACCTTAGTAAGTTTTCGTGCAATTGCTTCCTTGTTTCAACTCAGTCACATTGGTAAGGACAAAACCATCCTATTATAACAACATAATTACTTAAGTATAACTTAATTGACGGAGATGGGGTTGACCTGACAGTATGCTGATGCCCCCACGCTCTTACACTATTGAAATTATAGATTTGTTGCATGGCCTAATGGATAGAATAAGATCAAAATGAATCAAATTTTAAATCTGTATAATTGGATGAAATAAATTACATTTTATACGAGTGATAGACAAATATAAAAGGTGAATGTGAGATATCTAATAATTTATGATAAACTTTATTCAAATGCAGAGCGTAAATATAAGTGGTTACACATAAAGATTATCCCAATTAAAATTTTCAATATTGAAGCCATCCATTGCTTAAGCTTTAATTAAAAAGGGAAAAACAAAATGTTAAACTCACTCTAAAGCACAGAATTTATTTTATAACTGAATTTCAACTGGAACAAGTTTAAACTTGAGAGTACATTAGACATTGCAACATTACCTAATTTGCAGCCAGCCAGCTTGGAGGAGAAAATATTTTCGCACATTGAAGGCATCAATAATCACCTATCAACACCCTTCTGTGCAAAGGGATAAGGAATTGCATGTGTTGTTTTGTCTCCACATTAAACTACCCTGTCATAGCCGATGCTATGGGTACACTATATATTGAGTGGCCATATGAATTCCCCAGCTCCTGCTCACAAGACCCCAAAGCTAATTAGTTTTGCTATGTCAATTGTGATTATCCCAAGTGTTCTAGCGTAAGATAAAAAAACCTTGATCCCAATTAGTTCATTCAATTTTTATAATAAACATTGGGGTCAATATCATTGAGTATAATTATGTAATAATTTCCTAGTCAAGACCGTCCTTCATAATTTCATGACGTCCAAACATAGCCACACATTTACATTGGACTCACAACCCCACATTAAAAAAATATCTACACCCAATATGAATATGTGGTTGTGGTTCGACGTTCTTAATTTATAATTTCAGGATGTCCTTGCTGGAGAATCACCCCTATATATATTATATTATTTTACTGATTTGGCATTGGAGTGTGGTGTCGGCCACCGTGCCGCCATCACCCTGACCTTCTTTTGTCTTGTAGAAGAGAAGTCCAACACTTCTTGGCAAAGTGGAGCTGGCCGAGGCCATCTCCAACACAAATAGTGCAAATGGTGCAACTTTTGCAATAAAATAGTGCAACTTTAACACTATTTCACTATTCCATCTCCACCCAACTGTACCAAATTTTACACTAAAAAGAATATTCTCTTAAATATTCCCTTTTTTTTAATATTTCTCTACAATTAACATTTCACCCCACAATTAACATAATATTGCAATACGATAAGAAATTATGAAATTAATACATTAAAAGAATTAAATTTAATTAGGTAAAATATTGCATTTATTATTAAAATAACTTAAACATTACATTTCATAAAATAAAAAAAGAAAAAGCATAAAAATAAAAGTACATATTGATCATCATCTAATTATCTAAATTAGTATATTCATCCCACAAATGGTCTATTAATGCATTTCGGAGTGCAATGTGAGCCTCTTTATCCCTGATTTTTCTATGTCGAGCTAGGAATTCTTGAAATCGGGTATTTTCATCTACTACCAATATGATCGAAGAACATGAGTAGTGACAAATATAAACAAGTTCAAAATGAAGATTAACAAGAGTTAATTACAAAAAATTAATCAATGGATCGTCTAATTAACATGCTCAATTGCATATTCCAATACTTTACTCAATCGACTAGCTCTATATGAACGAATCCCCAATTCGATCGAAGAACATGAGCAGTGACAAATATAAACAAGTTCAAAATTAAGATTAACAAGAGTTAATTACACAAAATTGACCAATGGATCGTCTAATTCATATGCTCAATTGCATATTTCAACACTTAACTCGATCGACTAGCTCCATGTGAAAGAATCCCCAATTCAATCGAAGAACATGAGCAATGACAACTATAAGCAAGTTCAAAATTGAGGTTAACAAGAGTTAATCGTCTAATTCACATGCTCAATTGCTTATTCCAACACTTAAGTCGATCGAGTAGCTCTATCTCATATGAATCCCCAATTCGATCGAATAAGATGAGTAATAAATCATAATATCTAGAATATATTCAATTTAAAATAGTTAATGCAATACAAGCGCTTCTAGAAGGGCGAGTGGATGATTGATGTATCCAACTGGTAATAGCCCGGCACGTGGCCAACAAAAGCTGCAAGCCTATATGGAAAAAATACAAAAACCCTTTAATTCAAAAAATCCGACGTGTGAACCAGATTCATTGAACCTAGACATCTAGTACAGGTTATGGGCCCCACTCACTCTGTGGCAAACCATGTAATTCCAAAAAATATCCAAGGGCAAAAATGCCAACTATTGGATAGGTTTCCAAACCATCTGAACTGTAGGACACCTCTTTGCAATAATATCTCAACTTTTTCATAAATCTAATCTTCACTTTTCCTAAAATATCAAGATAAGATATATGAGCTATTAAATGCTAACCATTGGATGGATTGCATCACCATCTGAACTGTAAGACACCTCTCTAAAATAATAACTAGACTTCTCCAGAATTCTTATCTTCACCATTCCCAAAATCTGAAGATAAGAAATCTGATTTCAAATGCCAACCAATGGATGGATTCCCTCACCACATGAACAGTATGATTAAATCTGAAAAGAGTACCTCATAATTTCTATAAATATCAACCCACACTAAATTAAACCTATCCCTTCAAATCTCTTATCCCTTCGAATCACGTATCTCTTCAAATCACTTTTTCCTTCAAATCACTTTTACCTCGTGGCAAGAGGAGTTTGTAGTGTCAAATGCAAACTATCCTTACTGCAGTTGGAAAATTGCAGGGATGCATACGACATATCGAAAGTCTTAATCCTAGTGGTGCTTCAGAAGCGGTTATTGTGAGTATTTGTTAAATTAAAGTTGTAGAAAAATTATATTTAATATTGAATTTTAACAATATATATTTGTATCATTTTGCAGATAACTCAGGCCAAAATCTTATTAACACAAGATAATAAATAAATAAAAAAGGATTCAAATTTGACCATGTGTGGCCCATCCTCAAAGATATGTAAAAATTTACATATAACAATACTATAACATCAGCCTTTCTAAGGCAAAATGGTCATTTTGTATCATCACAAGAAAACTCTCCAAGTCCAGAATCTCCCACAATGGCATCTCTTGGACTATCTTCATTTTCTCTTGGACTATCATCACAAGAAAACTCTCCAAGTCCAGAATCTCCCTCAATGAGAGGCAAAGAAATTACGATATTATGGAGAGAAAATTGGACCTGAAGGAAACCAAAATTGTAATGATGGATTTGAATATCATATACATCATGAAAATTTAAGAATTACGGAAAAACGAGCTCAGTAGCGATGCCAAGGATCCCAAAATACATCTGGGTCTTTTGGTGATTTTTTTAATAATCTCGAAGGATCTAGAAATGGTCTTGCAGACTACTAAATCGTTGTTGTAATTTATGTTGTATTTTTCCTTAATTTAAGTGTCTTCCAATTAATGGTAATTTATTTCATCACTATGAAGTTTGTATTTCATTTTTATTGTTTTTATTAATAAATGTATTTTTCTTTAATTTCCGCTGTTTTAAATTAAGTGATTTATTTTTTTAAAAAAAATTGCATTCAATTTTTTAATTATACACTTCATTTTAGTTTATTATAAATGTTAATATCAATAATAATTACATCAAAACAAAATCATTAAATAATAAAAAAGACCAAATTGAAATAAATTTAATTGATTAAGAATAAAACTGTGATTAAACAAAAAATTTAAATAAAGGATAAAATCAAAATAGAATTTAATAAATAAGGTCAAACTATGATTTTATAAAATTATAGAGATGGAAAAAAAACAAGAAATTGGGCGGCATTTTTGCGCTAGATGAACAGTGTCACGCAATATAATGCACGACACTGTTCATCCACGCAAAAATACCGCAGAAGATGGCGATGGGTTGGAGAGGAGATTTGGCTGAAAAATGAAGATGCAGCAGGGGTTGGTGTGGGGTTGGAGATGGTCTGAGTGACTTTGGCTGAATAGCCTTGGCTGAATGGTGAGTAGCTGAGTAGCGAGAAGCCTTAGCCGAGAACCGCCATGAGAACCCTAGCCGGGAGTAGCTGAGAACCGCTGCAAGAACACTTGCCACAGGTAGCCGAGAGCTGAGCAACGAGAAGCCTTAGCCGTGAACGTTGCGAGTAGCTGAGAACCTTTCCTGCGAGAGCCTTCATCGAGAACCTTTGTCAAGAACCTATGGCATCACTATCAGTTTATTGCATTCTTTTTATTTTTTATTTATTGTTTACGATGACGTGTTGAGCTGAGTATTGCATGATTCCATGTCATGCTTGAGTATTGCATTATATGGTGAATAGAAATATTTGCAAAATTTACCTCAATCATTTAATTTAATGAAGATCAGCATAGAATTAAACAATTTTAAATAATGAAACCCCCTTTTTTTTAAAAAAATAAAACAATGTTTGTTTTTTAATATTAGGGAAAAAAATCATTTTTCCCCTGTAGTTTGCTATATTAGATAGATTGCCCAATTTAGTTTCATTAATGGCCAGTCCATCCTGGAACGTAAAATATTAGATAATTTCCCCCTTATAGTCATGTTTTCCGTTAAAAAAACTTTGACCGTTAACAAAACAAATCCTAAATTTAAAAAGACACCTTTAACTTTAAATAGTAATGGCTAACGAAAAAAAATTGATAGATCTCAACCGTCCATCTCTGAAAGGATGGTTGTGATCCATCTATTTTTATTTTCTATTTAAATGTGAATAAATAAGTTTGGAAAAAAAATTAATCAAAAAAATATTTTAACTTAAATGGATCTCCACCATTCATCTCAAAGATTGATGGTGGATATTGAAAGATAATTTACATATCAAAAAATAAATAAAAAATTAAACAAATAGGTAAAAGTTAAAACAAAATTAAAAAACAAAAAACAAAACAAAACAAAAATATGGTGGAGACCATAGATCATTTATCAACTTGCAAAACAAAGGAGGAAAGTTGAAAATCAACCTAAAATAATTGCCACTTTATTAGAGAGTTATTCTCTATTAAGTAGTCAATTGAATATTATAAATTCAAGATTTAAGTTTTCTTTTTATTTGGAAATCAAATTAAAAACTGAATCTAATTGCCATAAGAATTGTAATTACAATCCTAAATTCAAAATAAAAAGATTGGATCTCCACCATATTCTTATCTCCATTGATGGCACCCCAACCTGAACCAAACCCAGAACACCAAAATTATCATAAACCCCAAACCACAATCATCCACCATCATCTCCACCACCCAGAAACATCATCATCACAAACACCATCCCAGAATCGACCACCACCTCAACCCATAATCTAACAATCATCATTATCATCACCACGTCCGTCTCTCTCTCTCTCTCTCTCTCTCTCTCTCTCTCTCTCTCTCACACACACACACACACACACACACGCACACAACTGGGTTCGACCCTGAAATGTGTCCTAACCGGATTTGTGTTTAACCCATATCTATGTTTGAATCAGGGTTCGAACATTGAACCGGATATGGGTTCGAACCAAAACCGAGTTCGACCCAAAATGGACCACCAACCCCAAATGAAACCCAAATCAAAAACCCCAAAAATCAAAATCCCTAAATCGGCACCACCAAATCGAACTCAAGGCTAAGAGAGAGAAAGGGATTCAGGAGAGAGAAAGAAAGGGATTCGGGACAAGGAGAGAGTGTATGTGGGTTCGTGAGAGGTGGGTGGCTAGGGTTTTAGTTTTCAGTGGCGACGGCGGCTAGAGTTGAGCGGTGGTGGTGGCTAGGGTTTGGGTGTTTGAGTTGCGGTGGATTAGGTTAAGGTTTGAGTTTGAGTGTAGGAGATGATGGTTGAAGCTGATGATGATGATTGATGAGTGGGAGTGGTGATATATTGGTAATTAATGGTCAACACCCTTTTTCAACGAAAAACCTAACCGAAGGAGGAAATTGTCTAATATTTTTCATTCTATGGGATAGACTGGCTATTAATGAAACTAGTGTAAGCTCCTAGAGTCGCACAGTAGAAGGAAATTTTAAAAGTCTTTTTTGTAAGTTCCTCATATTTTGATTGGCTTATTTCATTGACAAACCACATTGTGGATTATTTTTGTAAGGGTAAATTAGGCCTCTTGGGTGTGATCAAGCTTCAAGAACATTATCTCTCTCAAGAGCACTTCAAAGGTATCTCACTTGTTTAACTTTCTTTGAAGAGATCTAGTTGCACACACTCACTTGCATGCATTATGTTCTTATCTTCATGTAATTGAATGATGTATTGTATGCCACTAAGGGTTAGTAACCAAGTAGGTGTGACTTGAAGGTCAACCTAGGTTGTAAACTTTCATTCAAATAGTGGATTTGAGAACCGAATGTGGTTAGAAGGATAGCCCGTGAGTTTTGCCCAGTTGGAGGGTTTCTCACGTAAATCAATCCTTATGTTTTTATTGTTTTCCGCATATTTATATTGGATTGATTGATTGCTAATATGGGGTAGGAATATTAAAATTGATTAAGTCAAAAGTTGGTAATAAATCAACTAAAACTTATTCACCCCCCTCTAGGTTGTATTAGAAACACTTTGTGTATTTTCATTTTTAAAAACGACTTTAAAACTTTGTACGATATATAAGAATAAATAAAATGTAGGATTCAAAATCATACGTCAAGGATAATTCCTTCGTTCTTTAATTCTTGAATTAGCTTTCTGATTTGTACCACCAGATCTTCCTTGCTATCTCCCAGATTTAGGCAACTGCTTATGGGCACGTCACAAAACAACTCTTGCTTTGTGTATGGATAGTTCAACCAACCTTGAATGAAAATAATAAAAAAAAAACATTTTTTTTCTATATTCTTTTGGCCGCACCCTTCTTGTTTCTTCTTTTGCTTTTTTTTATGTATAATATATCTGTATATCTATAAAAACAAGATAATAATCCTTTTTCAAATATATCTCTATATATTTAAAATAAGATAATTAGTATTTTAACGATCAAGTTAGTATAGGATTCTAAATCCCACATAACCCTAGTTCACTAAAACTTGAACACTTAACCTAGTTAGGAAAAAAATCTTTTTTTTTGTCATTTGTCTCAGTCATGGTTCGAACCCGTAACCTTCAATTAATAATTCTCAATTTTAAATTTATTAATTAAATAATTTAATTATTTAATTAATTTAATTATTATTATAGTAATTAAATAAACTCATCATTTAATTAATTTCCTTGAATAAATTTCTTGTTACTTTCATAACATAATTAATTGGACCTTCCAATTAATTAACCGTAACACTTAATGTTACTATCCACGTTCCGGGCTAGCTAAGGAACCTAATGGACCTATAGTCTTGAGCTCCAATAATCGTTAGAAAAATTAATTAAACTTTTTAATTAATATTTCAGTTTAATTAATATTTCATGATTATTAACCTCAAAGTTACTCCATTAAAAACTCAAGGCTGCACTCTCGTAACTGTAGATATTTTTACACAAACCAAATCAGTGTCCATGGATATAGCTATTACGCATGGTATGATCTTCTACAAGTAGTTCATAATTAGAGCTTGATCATCTACGTATGGTATGATCTTCAACAAGGGCATGTGGCAAGGTATTTGTCCGCCGAAGGTGGAAATTTTCATTCGGCAGCTTTTGCAAGGAAGAATTCTGGTGAAGGATATTCTGCATAAATTTGGCCTTCTTACTAATCCAAATCTGGATTGTCCTCTGTGTTGTGGTAATGTTGAAACTATTGATCATTTGTTTTTTACTTTCAACTGGTCTTGGAACCTGTGGAACTCCTGCATGAACTGGTGGAACGTTAAGAGCTGTGTTCCGAGGTCGATTCAAGATTGGTGGAAAGGATGGTTTGACCTCTGCCCCAAGAAGGAATCAAAAAGAGCGTGGAGCTCACTGTTTTGTGCAGTGGCCTGGACTATTTGGGAAGTGTGGAACGGGAGGGTGTTCAAGGATAGTGAAGCTGTGGTTTCGCAAGCTACGGATATGGTGCGATTTAAAGTGGCCTAGTGGTTCAAAAATATTGGGAATGGCTCTTCGGACCCGATCACTCTTGTCATATTGAACATAGTGGAGCGTTGTATTGATAATTGCAAAGTTAAGACCCCCAATTTAGAGGATTGGAGTCCCCCGGTGATGGATGGCTTAAAGTTTAATGTTGATGGATCAGCTAGGGATCCCCGAGTCAAGTTGGAATTGGGGATGTTCTTCGTGATCACAAAGGAAAAGTTTTGTGTATTTTCTCGGCTAATATTGGGATCCAAGATGCTGTAACCGTTGAAATCCAGGCTCTTGCCAGAGCATGTGATCTTTGCGCCTCTAAACTAGAGTTGGAGGGTAAGAATATTGTTTTTGTTAGCGATTCCAAAGTGGTTGTGGCATGGATTAATAGCAATGGCTTTGGAAACTTAAAGCATCATCAATTGATTTACGACATTCGTAGCCATCTGAGCTGTATGGGTCAGGCTAGAGTTGAGTATAGTTCCAGAGATTCTAATTCCTTTACTGACTCGTTAGCGAAGAAAGGTTCGGGCAAAGAAGGGGAGATGTTGTGCTGGAGTGATTTATGACGCATGGTGTCATCTTTTCAGATGCCTAGCTTGGGCGTTTTCTCTGCTATGTTTTCGGCTGCATACCAGCTCTTGGTTGTTTTCACTTTGCTTGTTGTCTTGTTGTTTTCCTTTTGGTGTGTTGCTGCTGTTGTCGTTTATGTTTTGTTGATGTTGTTTTCTTGGGGGCTTGGCTTGTGTGACAACTTTCTTTGCTCGTCTGTGTTGCTGTCCTGTTTTGTGTTTGTTTCCCCTTGTTTGGTGGTGAATAAAACTTGACTTTCAAAAAAAAAATTAGAGCTGGATCATAAAGTCCGTTATACCCCTCTAATTCTCTAATGAACAATTATATCCTTCCTTCTTTTACGGAAGAAGGAGAGCGCTCTTAATTGTTCAAGCCTTGAATCAATTCTTAAGGGAACTACTTCTCTACTTCTCGCAAGAAGGAGTTGATTTCACTATTGTATATAGACCTTCTCAGCCACAAGCCAAACCGCGATTCCAAGATACAGAGATATTGATCGGGAATGCTACTCCACGATCTAACTTGAAGGAGTCAGTAAGACACTCATGATTAAGATCATCCATATACATCCATCATTTGTTGATGTATATGAATCTCCCCATGTAACATATATTCTTGAATGATTCATATAGGTCGTGGCCCAGTCCTATATGATCATATCATATAAGGTGCCTCCATTTTCATATCACCATATGACTGATCTAGGATAAGACTATCGTACATTACAGAATAGACCACAGATGTAGATGAACCACAAATAAAGTACCCAACTTTATTTGCTCTCTATAGACTCTTTAGATTGCATGTCTCAAACTGAATTCCTCTGTATATGATAGTCATATACCCAGTTCGAGATTACATCCGGCAATCTTGAATGAAAAAACTACTTCTTTTATTGATAATTTGTCATTATTTACATATTACAAGCTTTAGGACAAAAACCCCAACAACTAGAGGGGGCAATCTATCTAATATGGCAAACTTGGGTGGGGAATGATTCATTCCCTAAATATTACAATAATTGAGACAAGATGAAGTTGACTCAGTGGTTAAGCCCCTCACACCCACATTACAAGGTTGTGGGTTCGAGTCTCTTCCCCATCCCAAAAACCCGAATTATTGTAATATTTCCAAAAAAAAAAAATTACAATAATTTAGGGTTTTAGGAGGGGACATGATTTGAACCTACAACATCTTGGTATAGGTGTGAGGAACAAACTATTGGATCAACCTCATCTTGTCGAATGATCATGAAGACCTTTTTAAAATATATAGAATACCAAGATTAATTTAATGGTCTCATTCATAACATATAATCAAAATTAGGTAAATGTGAATTTTTTTTTACTACATCTATCTAGATCAGGTATTGTTTTGAAACTTTTTACTATTGGTAGGATTCGAGCCGCTGACTTATGAGTCATTTGCCCAAACCCCAAATTCATTCATCTACCAGCTGAGCTACGGCTCCGGGGGCAGGTAAATGTGAAATTGAATTCTAAAATTTAATTACAACACTATCAATAGCAGAAACCATCATATTAATTATATGGCAGCTTAACCAATTTATATATATTTATAACAATAGCAAAAATGTTGTGAAGACACACATATTCCGAATCAATTTTTTTTTTTTTGGTTATTTTTTTCAAAAATTGAAAATTCATAAAGTTTACGTTTGTCCAAAAAGGTAAAAAAAAAAATTGCAAAAACAATAAAACTATTGAGAATTGGTAAAATTAGAATTTCAAATATTTATATGGCTATTTTTGAAAACACCCCTATAATCAAAATCAGATAAATGTGTATTGAATTCTAAAATTTACTAGACTATCAATAACAAAAACCATCAAATTATTTGGCAGCTTAACCAATTATATATATAACAATAGCAAAAATGTTGTGAAGACACAAATATTCCGAATCACTGAACAAAGTTTGAATTTTTTTTCAGAATTTGAATACAATACATTTTCATTAAATAGTACAAGATGTTAATGAGTAACTGTTGAATTATATATTTTCTGGGTGCTTGCTTCAAATTTTGATACCAATGCTATATGAATTTATTGTTTGATTAATAATTGGTTTAGGCTTTTAACATGATTAATTAAGTAAATAATTTTGATTTAACTTATGTTCTTATATATCTTTCACAAAAATTGAGAATAACTTATGCTCCTCACACCGTATTGTCCAATGTCACGTGGTGTTCGAGACAAGCGAAATAACCCATTTTGGGTAATTGTCAGAACTCAGAATTTCCGTCTTTTGAATTTTTTTTAAAATAGAATGGGATGGGAAGCGTAGATCAGTCTCTCAAAAAACGACACATTACAAGATTAACTAGACTATTTTTTTGGCTTTTTTATTTCAATAATGTTACTTTGTTTAAATCTGGTGTCTAAATGATGTGGCAAGACTATAATTCATTCATTTAAATTGTATTAAATTTGCATGATTTAAATAAATGGATAAGAGTGTTGCCACATCATTTGGGCACCAGATTTGGACAAAATCTTATTCTTATTATTATTTTTTGTTGACATATTACAATAATTCGAGTTTTCAGAGGCGGGGTAAAAGTCTCAAACCCACAACCTCATAGTGTATATGCAAAAGGCAAACCACCAAACCAACCTCATTTTGTCGGCCTTCCTTATTAATACAACCTTCAAAAATATATGGCACGACGGTCTCTCCATATACTCATCAATCTGAAAAAACAAAACATTACGGATTCCAAACATATATTAACATACATAACTGATTCATAATTATTCATCATATATTATCGTAAGTACTTTTCTATGGTCTTTTGAATCACAGATCTACATACGATACACAAATCTATAAATGATTGAAATGGTCTAATCGTAGTTCTTTCTTTTAAAAACCGACACGTAACAAGAATACAAGATTACGCAGACAATTTTCCCTTTTTTGGTATTTCTTATATTATAACCTTTCCAAAAAAAAAAAAATTTGGCGCAGCGCACGACCATCTCACCGTAAATCCGTCAATCAGGAAAAAAAAAACGGATTCGTAAGTGTTTTTCTAATCATATATTACGGTGTTTTCTAAGGTCTTTTGAATCGCAAATCTTAGTAAGACACTTGCTTACAAGTTTTTGTCGGACCAACTCACTAGTTGAAGATTTAAAAGGATTCACACAATTTGCCGTACATCGAATCTAAAATCAATTATCAAAAGTTCCTTACCTCAGACTTTCTTTCTCTCTGGATTAACCTAAAATTTAATATACACAAAATCTTGAGAAACCCATTTACAGTTGTTGAGATTTGAGAGAGACAATGGAGGAGTTTGTAGAGTTTGGTTTTGTAGAGAGAGAAGAGCTTATGGTTTCACCAAGTGGCGATGGAGAACCCACCTGCAGATCAGCTCATTTTCTACAGCCTACCGTCACATCCATAGATGGGCCAGTGTTTGAGATTCCCAACCACCGTATCTCATGTGTACCGCCAACTTTCGATCCAAAAAACTTGCCTTTAGAGGTCAAATATAACGGGTGGAGACAGCCGCAAAAGGAGTGGAGAAGATGGGTTGAGAACATGTCTTCCTTGCATGAATCAACCTGGAAGCAATCCGGTATTCGAGAAGCTATTTGGAGTTCAACTTACGAAATCCAAAGAAACAGTGATTTAGTTCTAGGTCTGGCAGAGAAATGGTGTCCTGACACCCAAAGTTTCATTTTTCCTTGGGGTGAAGCTACCATAACCCTTGAGGATATAATGATCTCAGGCTACTCCGTTTTAGGGTCTGCATTTTTTGCTGATCTCGAGACAGAAGAGTTGGAGGAGATCGAATGTAAACTGAACCAGGCAAGAAAAGGACTCAACAGAAGTCCATCAAAGAAGGCAAGCTATGGTGCGTGGATGAAGAAGTTCATGGGCACCGGGAGCGATATTGAACACGAGGCATTTCTTGCCTTGTGGCTGTCTAGGTACGTTTTTCCAGGCTCGTCTTGTGTAATCGTACAGGCTGTTTTTCCAACAGCAATACAATTGTCTAGGGGGACCAGAATTGCTCTTGCACCGGCAATTCTAGCTAGCATTTATAGAGACTTAGCCTTGTTGAAAAAAAATATTGCGGTTTTACCAGAATTAGACAATTGTGGGGATGAAGATCAAGTCTTACAGATTACTATTTGTTCACCATTTCAATTAGTACAAATCTGGCTTGGGAGAGGTTTAAAGAGTTTAGGCCGAAAGCTAACTTGATCAAAATTGGTGAACCTAGATGTCCTCAATGGCACAAACTAAATATAGGAGTTGGGAATGTGAGGACTGTTTTAGACTCTGCCGGAGAAAGTTTTGATTGGCGCCCGTATGCAAAAACTTTGAAAAATTGGAAGCTGCCCGAGTTTTATGCAGAAAAAGAAATGTCTGCATCAGTTAATGCTCACTTGCCTGAAGAGTTTGGTTCGTTTGCTTTATGCTTAAGGACTTCCCAGCTGGTTGGTCTCGATTGTGTGGAGCACTACCTTCCACATCGAGTAGCAATGCAATTTGGAATGGATCAAGACCTTCCAGCTTGTGTTGCTCGTGCTAATGACACTCCTGATCATGTTGCGTGGACTCTATACTGTAAGCCAATTACTTGTGCAAAATTGTATATTCCACCCCGACTTTATGAGGCTGGCATGACAGCGCGATACTCAAATTGGTGGAAGGAATCAATACTGCGGTTGAAAGTTGAAAGTGAGGCTGTTCGGCCAATTAAAAGGGCTTTCTCGAGACGTAACTCCACACCAAGGAGATCAAAAGCAGCAAAGGTAAAAGGATAAAGTTCATGATGTGTCAACTTCTGCTGCATCATCTTCAAAAAAGCTTCCACCGAGTCTTAACAGTTTTGAAAGATGCAGCTGAAAGGAAATCAGGTAGTCCAGAAAATGATATTGTGAGCATCCAGGGCAGCCAATCAGAGGGAAATAAATATGCAACTGAGCTACCAGAATTTGAACTTAGAGATCCGGTTAGTCTTTTGGAAAAGATATCTGCAGAGCTAGAAGCGGCGGTATTTGGTCTTTCACATCACAATAAATTCACTCCTCTTTAACATGATATACAGAATTGTTATAGTTATAGCTCTATAGCTGCATGACTTACCTTTTGTTTGTTTCAAGATTTATTTTCAAAGGCAAGTTTTGGTTTGTTTTCAGATTTTTGTTGTATGTGATGTGAATTTGTTGTTTTATTTCGATTGGAGTTGGGGATTTAGTGTTTGTGTTTGTGTTGTGAAATGGATTGGAATAAATTCACTCCTCTTTAACATGATATACAGAATTTGTTGTTTTTACTGTTCGGATGTGTTCTTGCAAAGAAGATGAACGGTAATTTGGTGAGACTTATTTGCAAATATTATGAGACTTATTGGTCTTTCCGAGACTTAATATAGTTCTTTCCGATACTTATTTTGGTCTTTCCGAGATTTATTTAATCCTTTCCAAGCTAATTTAATTTCAGTATGATTTCAGATTATGTGAATATTATTTACAATCAAGCTGGAATATTTTTTCATAACGTTGTTGCAGAATAGGTACCGAAAAACTGTTAACCAGAAGAACCCAAAGCTCAGGTTTGCTATGTGAACTGTTTGCAAGAAATGAGTGCTGGAAAATAATGGTGAATAATTGAAGCTGTAGCTTCACTTTGGTTGTGTCACTGTGTGCTGCTGTTATTCTGCTATGTTCTAGTGTGCATGTGCATTAACAAATAACAATGTGATTGCGATTTATATAATTAACTATAGGAAAAAATTTACCTTAATAGCTACTCATTTAATTATGTACTATTAAAATGGCCATTAGAAGAGAAATTTATTCAAAATAACCATTAGATTAGAAATTATGTTCAAAATGGTTATTCTAAATGAACAGTGTATTTTTGTCACACTTTGTTCAATTTTTTTATTGCCATTAAGTGTAAGATCATTTTGGTAAAAGATCGAAGATTGGTTTGGTAAAAACATAAAGAAGCTTCGAATTTTGGAAAAAAAAAAACTATTATGTCAAAGTAAAAAGAGAGGTTTTAAGGTTTGAATTCGATTATGGTGAAATTTCAGAGGCTTCCTGTTCTCTTCTTCTATCAAGGCAATCAAAAATATTAGGGGCAATTTATTTTTAAATTATATTTTTGTAAGGAAATTTCCCGCTCAACAAAAAAAAAAAAGAAAAAAACTGGCCACATCAACAGATCATGATTTCATCATACTTTTCACCCAGAATGGTAATTTTGAACCAAATTTCTCATTAATGGTCATTTTATAGCGCCTATCAAATGAATGGCCACTAGAATAATTTTCTTTACACCTCTATTTCAATCACGCTGCTAGTCTAGAATGGTCATTTTAAACCAAATTTTAATTGTCATTTCGATAGCGTCGTACCAAATGGGTGACCAACAAGGTAATTTTCCCTTAATTATATGATTCCATGTCTTGCTTGAGTATTGTGTATTATGTGGTGTATACGAAAATCCCAGAAAATTTCGGTTTTTTGGCATTTCTTGTTAATACAACCTTCAAAACTATTTGGCATGACGGTCTCACCATAAATATATCAATCAGAAAAGGAAGAGGGGGGGGGGGGGGGGGGGGGGGGGGGGGGGGGGGGGGGGGTGACATATATAACCGTCTCAAAAATATTTCTGGAGGAATATTGGGGAGTGCATAATACCTATTCAAGCCTTACAACGTTGCATGTATTGTTGCTGCAGGCAGCAGCCAACTCCAACCCAGTTGTAGCAGTCACCACCAGCAACACAAGAAGAAAGCAAACCTGAAGGATCTTTAAAACCTTGTTTGAATTTAAGCAGAGCTTCCCTCTCCTTCTCAATGCAACCGGTTCTGAAATTCCCGACAACCAGAATTGGAATTCAAGGATTCAAGGAATGGAGATTAGATTAAGAACAGAAGGAAAACAAGAATAAGAAATCGAAAGGTAGAGTTCCCACTAACCATTTATGTTTCAAGATAGCATATGCCATCAACGATATGGTAGGTGTACTTATTGAACATAAAATTCTGAGATAATAATTCGCATATATTCTATTCAAAAAAAAATATTCGCATATAGTCAACTCAATATTCTAACGTTCCATTCCAGCATATATTTTACATCAGATTGGTATTTTAATGTGACCATTTTTCAAGTGAATGCTATTCATATCTAAAAGGCAAGCAGTGTATAAGTCCTAGATAAATCAAGAGATGGCAGTTGTATAAGAAAAACAAGAATTTACATGTAAAAAAAAGGTGAAAATGAGGAAACAGAGAGAATTTCATACTCTGTTTCAAGTCCTGCATAATTTTTTTGAAACCGGCAAGCAATCTAAGTTCTGGAATATTTAATAAAGTTTAACACAGAATGATTTCTTTAAAATACAGAAAACAAAAATATCAAAACAGAGGAGCCTGGTCAATGGAAAATGAATTATCTTCGGTCCTGTATTCTTTGCCTTGTTCTTCCTAAAGTTGGTTATTCCTTTGTCATTCACTTGTAATGTTCACATTTTTACTGCAGGGAATACACAACGGATTCATTGCACAAAAAAGCAGAAAGAAAATAAGGTAAAAGATTAAAGGTGAATAATACATCTCATTGGCGACCACTTTTATCTTTTGACATCTGCATACCTTATTTCGTGTATAGACGACCCACATGAACCTCAATGATCACAAAGAGCTTATCTTCCATCTCATCTGCAAACCTGAAATAGGCGGATGTTTTAACACTCAAAGTGCCGCAGACAGCCCAAAATCCTACGATGAATCCCAGTGCCATGCTTATGTAGAACCAAAACCTTTCAGATCTATCTTCATTTTTGTCTTCTGGATCTCCAGGCCTTTATGAGCAGTTTTTACTCAATGGAAGACCACAACGGCATAGATTACCCTCGTAAATATATGGATGGATCATTCCAGGTATCAAACTGATTGCCTGATGAAGAAATTTGTCCAGACAGATTATTATTAGACAAGATCAAGTGGCTTAAAAGGATCATAGAAGACAAGCTTGGAGGATTCGAGCCTGAAAGGTTACATGAGAGGTCAAGAGTTTCCAACTGTTGCAAGCTTCCAATGTTTTCTGGTATCATTCCAGTTAATTGATTCCATGATAGATTCAAGGCATACAATGCTATGAAGGTTGTTATCTCTTCCGGCATCTCTCCAATTAAGTTATTGCTTGAGAGGTCGATAATATTGATGAGAACTGGAATTATCTTTGTATATTCATTATGTCTTCCTTTCACAACCAACTCTGCATTTCTAGTGAATTCTATGTGCTCAATTGAGTTTCAAAGTGATGTAGCGGAAGCTTCTATGAGAAAAACTCACATGAACAATTCGAACTACTATCATTCTGTTGATCCACACACGGTTACAAGGATAACATGTTTCATATATGTTGATCCTCGTAAAAGTACCGTAAGTGGAAGATAAAGAGAAAATTCTCTAATTTTTATTCAATCAACAACTGAAAATCCATGCTAGGGTACAAGACCTTTAAATAGGAAAAACTAAAACCCTAAAAACACTAGGAAAATCGAAAAAGCTAAAACAAATAATAAAATAATCAATTTTTCCAAAAAGGGAAAAAATTGAAAAAACAAATAAAACTGAAACTCCAAATCAAATAAGACTAAATGCTACATACGGTGTATCAAAATAAGATCCCAAAAAAAAATTATTCGCAAATCAAATATTTCCAAACATGGCAAAAATGCTATTTGGAAGCCGGGATGATGGAATTCGGCCAAAAAAGCTCTCCTCCTCCCGTGCAAAGCAGAGGACTATTGATCCTTGGCCCATTTCCACATGACTCTGGGTCTTTTCTCACCAAAATTCGCAACTCGAAATTTCTCCCTATTAGACCCCTTTGCCTCTGTGACAATCCCTTCGCTCCATGAATTCCAAGCCTTTGGTTGCCACATCACATAGTCTTCAAATTGCCAAGACATGTAGGGATGCGCCCTAACAAGCTATTATGTGCCAAGTCTAAGATGTATAGAACAGGGAATCAACATAGTTTTTCAGGAATATTTCCGGTAGGTTAACAAGTTGGCTCGAAGTCCTAAATATGACACATTGATGAGCCTTTCTGCAATTGGCCGTATTGTCCCGGAGAATCCATTTTCTCCAAGATCATGTGATAACAAATGGGTGAAATCTTGCAAAGATGCAGATAGCTCCCCTGATAGGTTGTTACTGCTCAGTTTTTACCCAAAAAGTAAAGGTAGTGAGCATATAGAGCTTGGAATGCCTCGTGGATAGTCTGTTTTTTGACAAGTCTACAACTCTCAATTTGTCTAAACCCTGCCAGTTCGATGTGATTTCTCCAGATAGGTGATTTTTTGACAAGTCAACTAAGGAAAAATTCCTCATTTCACTCGTGGATGGTGGAATGCTGCCGTTTAGAAGTTTCCTAGAGAGATCTAGGTTTTCCAATATTGACATTCTGTGGCCAATCTCAATAGGAATTGGTCCGGTAAGCATATTGTTTCTCATTGAGAGATTTGTCACATTTGACCAACCCTTCAAACGGTTGAATTCCAAATCAATCCATGCATCAAGACGAACATTTATCGACTGGGGAAGCTCTCCTCGTATCTGGTTGTCAGAAAGATCCGACCACTGAGCTTGTGGTAATAATAATATCCAAAACCAACCAGGTACTGTGTCTAAAACGCTAACGTACAAAAGTGTCAAATGAGAAATACCTACTTGACTTTCAAGCCAAGAAGGAAATGCTGGACCCAATTGACAATCTCATGATCTTGAGAGGGTACGGTATACAGACCAAAGGGAGCAACCCAATCATTCCTCACATATATTTAAAACCAAGGATTTGTTTGTGGATGATAAAGGAAAGTTGTTAGGTTTCAGAGAATTGTTTGAAACCCTAACACTCATTTCCTGTTCTTTATACCTGTAAGATTCACTTACCAACAAAACAAGAACTATACAAAATACCAGTAAACAACAAAATACAAATTTAATAATTCCTAAAATCAGGAAGTCTAATTGATCTGTTCTTAGAATAATAATCTGCACATCTGATTGATAGCAGATACAAGAACAGAGTCAAGTAGAGTATCCTTAAGAATCAGAGAATCAAATTAATCCGAAACAGAAATATAAACAAAGAAAGATATGAGAAGAGCAAGAAGAGTAAATCGACACAAGATTTATCGTGGTTCAGATCGAAAGATCCTACATCCACGTTGAGCTTGCACAAAGAGAAGCTCTTTCTACTATATGAGAGTCTTTACAACACTAGAGTTACACTATCAGGACAAGAAACAACACAGAATTGCTCTATTGTTCTAGATCCGTAATCACTACGAATCAGGAAACCTAATCCCTCTTTACAAACCACAAACTCAGAAATATCACTCTCAATCGTTACACAAAGAGTATACAACTCTTGAATCACTCTTAACTCTCACAAATCACACCTGAGATTACGACAAGAATCACTCAAGAACACTGGATTCACCAGAAAAGAAAAGAGAAAGACTTTTCTGTTTGAGAGAGAAAACAACCCGTGAGAAAGAGAAAATATCTCAGAAAACCTAAAAAATGAATTCTACTCTTCTCTCTCCTCATCTCTTTTTTTATATACTCCACCATCTGACTCAGCAAGGTAATCTGTATCAGCCAATCGATCCTTGCCATTTCAGCATGAAATCTGGCTCCCTTATCTTATCTGTTTGCATCAGATAAGTTTGCTCAAAACGCCACCGTAATTGCAAGGTGAGAATTTGGGCCTGATCAAGCTGTGGATTTGGATCAAAAACTTATTAGGCTTTCTTTTAATAATTATGTATTCTGTTTGGACCGACTGGTAACTCTTGTTGGACTAATTTTCAATATATTCCACCTTAGTCCAACACCTCTCATACAGCAGAACAGCTTCTCTGTGATACCTGCTCAAGACACAACAAACAAATCAACCATAACCACCTATCTTAAGCAGGTTTAAGCAATGCTTAAACTTGCTATAAGATTCAATCTTAGTGCCCATGTCAACTAGATTATCATCAGTGGAAATCTTTTCCACCTGAACTACACCATTAGAGACTTGATCTCTAATATAATGATACTTAATTTCTATATGCTTAGTTCTTTCATGGAAAACAGGATTTTTAACTAAATGCAATGCACTTTGACTATCAGTGTAAATAACAGCCTTTCCACCAAAAACATGTATCTCTCCTAAGAGGCATTGAAGCCAGATTGCTTCCTTAATTGCCTCTGTGACAGCAATGTATTCAGCCTCTGTTGTGGACAAGGCCACTACTGGCTGAAGCTGACTTTTCCAGCTAACACAACAACCTGCAACGGTAAAGAAATATGAGGATGTGGACCTCCTCTTATCTCTATCACTGGTATAATCAGAATCTACATAACCTACAAGGTCTATAACAGTATTAGAGCAATCATAAATCAGTCCTACAGTAGTGGTAGAACTGATGTACCTAAGCAGCCACTTCATGGCATTCCAGTGTCCCTTTCCTAGGTTAGCCATGTATCTAGGTAGGACACTAATAGCCTGGGCTAAGTCTGGCCTAGTGCTAATCATAGAGTACATAATGGAACCTACAGCATTAGCATATGGGACAAACTCCATATATCTAGATTCCTCAATGGATCTAGGTGACAAAGCTGCTGATAACATTAAATTAGAGGATAGACGGATATTAACAGGTTTACAGTTTTTCATAGCAAACCTATCTACAAGTTTTAACAAATAATTGCATTGTTTTAAACTCAATTTGACTCATTTCTAGACCTCGCAATTTCAATCCCTAATATCCTTTTTCCATTTCCTAAATCTTTCATATCAAATTCAGATTTAAGTTTCTTCTTTAAATCCTTAATCCTAGACATGTTCTTACTAGCTAATAGCATATCATCAACATATAAAAGTAAATAGACAGAATTTTAAATATTATCACTGTCAAAGTAAAAACATGCATCATATTTACTTTTAATAAATCCAATGCTAGTAACAAAAGTATCAAACCTTTTATACCATTATTTAGGGGCTTGTTTCAGCCAATACAAGGATTTTCTAAGAAGAAAACATGGGAGGGATGAGTTTTGGACTCAAATCCCTCCGGTTGAGACATATAGATTGTTTCATCTAAGTCTCCATGCAAAAAGGCAGTTTTAACATCCAATTGCTCTAATTCTAAGTTGTAATGGCTAACTAAGGCAAGATTGATCCTAATGGTTTTATATTTCACTACAGGAGAAAAAATTTCATTATAATCTATCCCTTCCCTTTGAGTGAACCCTTTAGCTACCAACCTAGCTTTATATCTAACCATTTCATTCTGCCCTAAACCCTCTTTTATTTTAAACAGCCATTTACATGCTATTATTTTCAGTTTTTCAGGTTTCCTAACCAGAAACCAGGTCTGATTTTTCTCAAGAGATTCCATCTCTTCTCTCATGGCTTGCTGCCATTTATGCTTGTCAATACATTTGACAGCCTCATTATAAGTCCTAGGTTCAGAATTCTCCAGTTCTTGGCCAGCATAATGCAAATGATATAAAATCAGCATTAGTAAACTTACTGTTAGGTTTAATGGTTCTTCTATCCCTATCCCTAACCAGCTCATAATCAGCTAGAGGTTCACTGTCCCCTGGCTGATTCTGACTCATTTCCACCTAATGTAGATCATCAGAATGGGCAGTCCTATCCACTTCAACCTGATCAGAATCAGGTGGGACAAAATCAAGTGGTGGGCTGCCAATTTCCACCTGAACCTTGTTTCCATCATCCTTTAAAGGATCTGGATCAGATTCAGATGATTGACTCTTGTCCTTACAAGGCATCCTAGACTCATCAAATACTACATGCCTACTTATTATCACCTTAAAACCCTTTTGGTCCCTTAACCAAATTCTATAACCTTTAACACCTAAAGGATAACCTAGAAACATTCCTTTTAAGGACCTAAGTTCTAACTTCCCTTCAGATTGGTGTCCATAGGCAGCACACCCAAACAATCTTAAGTGTTTCAGATTAGGATGCCTCCCTGTCCATATCTCTTCAGGGGTTTTAAGTCATATAGCAGTGGAGGGTGATCTATTGATCAAATATACAGCTGTAGAGGCAGCTTCCCCCCCAAAAATTCTGGTCTAAACCAAAACCTAACAGTAGGCATCTAACTTTCTCTAAGATGGTCATATTCATTCTCTCAGCCACTCCATTATGTTGTGGAGTGTGTCTCACTGTTCTATGCCTTAGAATACCTTGTTCTTCACAAAACTTATTAAAGTTTTCATTAAAAAATTCAAGACCATTATCAGTAATTTTAATTTTCTTGGAGGTTTGGTTTTCAACCAACCTCTTCCAAGCTTTGAAGTTCTCAAAAGCTTGATCTTTGGACTTTAAAAGATAAAGCCAAAGTTTCCTAGAGTGATCATCAATGAGGGACAGAAAATATTTGTTCCCTCCATGAGATGGGACCTTGGAAGGTCCCCACATATCAGAATGTATGTATTCTAAGGTCTGTTTTGAGATGTGTTAAGCATTGCTAAAGCTGATCCTATGTTGTTTCCCTAGGACACAATTCTTACAAAAGTCTAGTTTGCTAACTTGATCCCCATTTAGGAGATTTATCTTGCTCAACTCTAAGATACCTCTCTCACTCATATGACCCAATCTCATGTGCCATAACACACTATTGTCACTGTTTTTAGAAGCCACATTAGCAGCCTCATTAGTCATTGTTTCACCTCTAAGTACATACAACTCATTCTTCTTGTCACCTTTAAGGACAACAAGAGAACCCTTAGAGGCTTTTAGGATACCTCTCTCAGCCTTATAGGAGTAACCCTCCTCGTCTAGGATACCTAGAGAAATTAAATTTCTCTTAAGGTTAGGTACATATCTAACATTCTTAAAGACCCTAATCATCCCATCATACAGTCTAATTCCTACTGATCCTATGACTTCCACATTACACTGTTGATTATTACCCATCAACACACTGCCACTATTGAGTTCTTGGAACTCAATGAACCATTCTTTCCTAGGACACATGTGGAATGAGCAGCCTGATTCAACAATCCGTTCAGAATTCATATCCTCAGTGCTCACAGCTAAAACCTCACTAGGTTCATAGGAATTAGATGCAATAGCAGCATCACCCTCAGTTTGAGTTTTATCTTGTATTTTCTTCTTAAATTCATAGCAGTATTTCTTATTGTGTCCCTCTTTGCCACAAAAGTAGCATTTTCTAGATCCATTCCTAGGCCTAGACTGTGATCTGTGATTAGGGGTCTTACTCCTATGTTTATTCTTGTTATTAGAGTTATTACCATTTGTTTTTACATGTTTTCTACCTCTAACAAACAAGTTTTCCCCACTATCCTTCTTTTCAACTTTAAGCTCTAATTCTTTAGACTTTAAAGCATAAATACACTCTTCAAGTGTTAGAGAAGTCCTGCCATATTTAATGGCAACCTTGACATCCTTAAAGGAGTCAGGCAGTGAGTTTGGGAGAATGATAGCCTCATTCTTTTCACTCAGCTTCTCATTGTCTCCTGCATTAGCTAATTCTAGTGTCAGCCTTCTTGAACTCATCAAGGTTCTTTCCTAGAGTTTTACTGGGTCCATTTTAAAGCCAAACAGTCTTTCTTTAAGATAGATTTTATTAGTTAAAGACTTAGTCAAGTATAGACTTTCTAATTTCTTCCAAACACTACAGGCAGTAGTCTCATCATTTACTTCTCTCAACACTTTATCAAACAGATTTAATATAATGGTCCCTAAGGCCATTTCTAGCATGTCATCCTTTTGAGCAGAAGTTAAAGAATCAGGCAATTTATCTAGGTCATCGATGGCTTAGAGGATTTTATGTTGGGAGAGTAAAGCTTTCACTTTCCTTCTCCAAATCCCAAAATCCCTAGAACCATCAAACTTATCTATTTCAAACTGCATATTAAAAACTGAATTATTAAAGTTACCGAATTGATGAGCCGCCTGCAATTCCTGGGAGCTTTCAGCTTCATTGGAGCTGTCTTCTTCTCCAGAAGAATCTTCAAGGCTTGAAGGATCTGCCTCATGTACGTTAGCGGTTGCTACTGGTCTGTGGCTCTGATACCACTATTAGGTTTCAGAGAATTGTTTGAAACCCTAACACTCCTTTCCTGTTCTTTATACCTGTAAGATTCACTTACCAACAAAACAAGAACTATACAAAATACCAGTAAACAACAAAATACAAATTTAATAATTCCTAAAATCAGGAAGTCTAATTGATCTATTCTTAGAATAATAATCTGCACATCTGATTGATAGCAGATACAAGAACAGAGTCAAGTAGAGTATCCTTCAGAATCTGAGGATCAAATTGATCAGAAACATAAATATAAACAAAGAAAGATATGAGAAGAGCAAGAAGAGTAAATCGACACAAGTTTTATCGTGGTTCAGATCGAAAGATCCTACATCCACGTTGAGCTTGCACACAGAGAAGATCTTTCTACTATATGGGAGTCTTTACAACACTAGAGTTACACTATCAGGACCAGAAACAACACAGAATTGCTCTATTGTTCCAGATCCGTAATCACTACGAATCAGGAACCCTAATCCCTCTTTACAAACCACAAACTCAGAAATATCACTCTCAATCGTTACACAAAGAGTATACAACTCTTAAATCACTCTTAACTCTCACAAATCACACCTTAGATTACAACAAGAATCACTCAAGAACACTGGATTCACCAGAAAAGAAAAGAGAAAGACTTTTCTGTTTGAGAGAGAAAACAACTCGTGAGAAAGAGAAAATATCTCAGAAAACCTAAAAAATGAATTCTACTCTTCTCTCTCCTCATCTCTTTCTTTATATACTCCACCATCTGACTCAACAAGGTAATTTGTATCAGCCAATCGATCCTTGCCATTTCAGCACGAAATCTGGCTCCCTTATCTTATATGTTTGCATCAGATAAGTTTGCTCAAAACGCCACTTTATTTGCAAGGAAAGAATTTGGGCCTGATCAAGCTGTGGATCTGATTCAAAAACTTATTGGGCTTTCTTTTAATAATTATGTATTCTGTTTCGGCCCACTGGTAACTCTTGTTGTACTAATTCTCAACAAAAGTTAATCTTGAACTGTTAGGAAAATGATTTTCAGTGATAACACCTTTCCAGGAATTCCAATACAGTTGCAAAGTAAATAACTTGGAAAGCTGTCCAATATCTTCAGGAATAATCTCATCCATCAAGTTGAAAGATAGATCCGGGGGTGGCTCAAAAGCAACAAATTTCCTAATCTTGGAAGTGAACCAAAGAATGAATTATTTGAGAGATCAAGACGTACCGGATTCTTAAAGTACCCCAAGGAATCAGGTAAAGTACCATCAAACTTGTTGAACCCAAATCTAAAGTCCAAAGGGTACGGTGTCGTTATTGCATCCAGACAAATCCTCTACAAAATCTTTAATTTGACCGGTAATATCATTATTCGAAAGGTCCAAAGTACGCAAGTTACAGAGGCTACCCAATGGAACTTGGAGATAGCGTAAATCGTAGCAAGAACGTATATTTAAAGTAACTATAAGCAACTAATTAAAATGATCAAATGAAAAAAATGCTTCAAATATTTGATGTGTGAACCTATTCTGAATGTTTTGATGGATTCGGTTTCAAACCGAATCCAATAAAAGCGGCAAAATTGCCAAAAACTTGAGTTCTTGTTGATATACTACAAAAAAAAATAAGGATAGAGTAGGCTGAGAACAGAGGTTTAATGTAAATATATGCATTAAAAATGATCAACCAGAAAATGGAAAACATACTTGCATATAGAAACCCATTCTGTGGTTTTGACGGATTCGGTTTCAAACCGAATCCGTCATAACTCATGTTTCATAAGTACAAATTGGACTAAGAACATAAGTTTCACTTAAATATAAGCAATAAAACTGATAAAAAGAAAAATGGCTATAGTTTTTACATACAGGAACCTGTTTTAAAGGTTTCGTCAAACTCGATTTCGATTGAAATCGTCTTGACTGCCGAAACTATCGAAACTCAGGTTCACATAATTTTTCTACAACAAAATGTGTATAAATTAGAGCAATAACATAAAATGAATGTAAATATAAGCAACTAATATGATCAAATGAAAAAAAAGGCTCAAATACATGGATCTATGAACCTTTTTTGAAGGTATTGATGGGAAACCAAATCAGTTACAAGCGGAAAAATTGCAAAAAATTGAATTCTCGTTGATATACTACAAAAAATAAATATAGTATAGACTTAGAACACATGCATGTTTGATGTAAATATATGCAACAAAAATGGAAAACTTAAAAATGGAAAACTTACTTACATATAAAAATCCGTTTTTATTGTTTCAACGGATGAAACCGAATCCATCAGAACTCTTGTTTAATCGGTATAAATTAGACAAAGAACACAAGTTTCATATAAATATAAGCACTCGTTTTGGAAGTTTTGACAAATTCAGTTTTGAATTTAAAGAGGTTAAACAACAAAAACAGACGAAATTCGGGTTCTCACAAAAAAGCTACAAAAAATATGTATAAATTGGACCGAAAACATAAATTGAATGTAAATATAAGTAACTAAAATGATCAATTGAAAAAATGGCTCCAATAGTTGGTTATATGAACTCTTTTTGAAAGTTTTGACGGATTCATTTTCAAACCGAATACATTGAAAGCAGCAGAATTGCTAAAACTTGAGTTCTCGTTGATATATTACACACAAAAAATAAGTATAAAATATGCTAAGAACACAGGTTGAATATAAATAAATGCAACAAATATGATAATAAACTGAAAAATGGAAGACATACTTGCATATACAAATCCCTTTTTATGGTTCTGATGGAACTCATTTTAAATCGGTATAAATTGGACTACATGTAAATATAAACAACCACACTGAGAAAAAGAAAAACTGGTTATAATTTATATATATAAGAATCCGTTTTGGTGGGTTTTGACAAATTCGGTTTTGAATTTAAAACTTTTAGACAACCGAAACTGTCGAAATTCAAGTTCTCAAAGTTAAGCTACAAAAAATATGTATAAATTGGAGCAAAAGAGTAAATTTAAGGTAAATATAAGCAATTAAAATGACCAAATGAAAAAATGGCTCAAATAATTGGATTTATGAATCCATTTTTAATGTTTAGACGTATTCGATTTCAAACCGATTTCATTGGAAGCGGCAAAATTGAAAAAAACTTGAATTCTCATTGATATACTACAAAAATAAGTATAACATAGGCTACACACACAAGTACAATGTAAATATATGCAACAAAAAAGATCAACAGAAAAATACAACACATACTTTCATTTAAAATTCGAATCTGTCATAACTCATTTTAATGAATATAAATTGAACTAAGAACACAGGTTTCATGTAAATATAAGCAACAAAATTGATTAACAAATTTCCTTTTTAAGAGTTTTGTCAAATTCGATTTCAAATTGAAATCGTCTTGAATGCCAACACCGATGAAAATCGGGTTCTCATAATTTTTCTTCAAAAGATGTGTATAAATTAGAGTAATAATTTAAATGTAAATGTAAGCAATTAATATGATGAAATTAAAAACATGGCTCAAAAACTTGGATAGATGAACCGTTTTCGAAGGATTCGATTTCAAACGGAATCCATTGAATGCTGAAAAAATGCCACAAAATGAGTTATTGTTGATATGCTACAAAAAAAAAGTATAAAATAGGCTAACATCGTAGGTTTAATGCAAATATATGCAACAAGAAAGATCAACTGAAAAATGGAAAACATACTTGCATATAAAACTCCATTTTGGTGGTTTCGACGGTTTCACTTTGAAACTGAATCCGTCATAATTCTTGTTTAATGAGTATTTATAGGACTAAGAACACAAGTTTAATGTAAATATAAATAAATAAAAAACTGATAAAATGAAAAAATGACTATATTTTGTATATGTAAGAACCAGTTTTGGTTCCAAAAAATTCGGTTTTGAATTTAATGCGTTTAGACAAGCAAAACCAACAAAACTCATGCTCTCATAGTTAAGCTATATAATGTGTATAATTTGTAACAAGAATGTAAATTTAAGGTAAATATAAGCAACTAAATTGATCAAATGAAAAAAATGCCTCAAACTCTTAAATAGATGAACCTATTTTGAATGTTTTGAAGGAATCAGTTTCAAACAGAATCGTTAAAAGCGGCAAAATTGCCAAAATTTGAGTTCTTGTTGATATACTACAAAAATAAGTATAAAGTAGGCTAAGAAAATAGGTTTAATATAAATATATTCAACAAAAATGATCAATTGAAAAATGGAAAACATACTTGCGTATAAAAATATAATTTAGGTGGTGGACGGATTCGGTTTCAAACTGAATCCGTCATAACTAATTTTAATGAGTATAAATTGAAATAAGAATACAAGGTTTATGCAAATACAAGCAGCAAAGGCAAATAGTTGATAAAAAGAAAAATTGGCTATAATTTGTATATATAAGAACCCGTTATAAGAATTCAACAAATTCGATTTCAAATTGAAATCGCCTTGTATGCCGAAATTGTTAATACTCAGGTTCTTATAAAATGTCCTACAAAAAAAAAGTGTATAAATTAGAGCAATAAACGTAAAATGAATGTAAGTTACTAATATGATAAAATGAAAAGTTGGCTCAAATACATAGGTAGATGAACATTTTTTGATGGTTTCGACGGATTCATTTAAATGCAGCAAAATTGTGAAAAATTGAGTTATCGTTGACATACTACAAAAAATAAGTATAAAATAGGCTAACAACTCATGTTTAATGTAAATATATACAACAGAAATGATAAACTGAAAAATGGAAAACATACTTGCATATAAAAATCTGTTTTTGTTTTTTTCGACGGATTCAGTTTCATAATTCTTGCATAATGAGTATAAATTGGACTAAAAACACAGGTTTCATGTAAATATAAGCAACGAAACTGATAAAAAGAATAAAAAAAGCCCTCGAAGGAAAATTATAACTAGACCCCTTGGGAGTGCTGGGTGCAATTTGCCGACCAAAATCAAACCTGGTCGCTTTTGATTTTCGTTGTCTTCAATAGCGAGACCTGAAGGTTAAGGTTCACTGGTTACAAAATCGCTATTGAAGTTGGCAGTGGTGAAGAGCGAAAGGTGAACTGCAAATTTCTCTAGACATTTTTCGCAGTTGTTTTCGCGGTTGAGTCCTAAATGGCGATCTTTGAGAATCTGTATATATGAAGTAGCCTATTGGCTTTAATGATCCTCAATGTCCCTATTTCGTTTTCAAACTCAACAAAGCTCTCTATTGCCTGAAACAGGCTCCCAGAGAGCTTGGTTCTTCAAGCTTCGACATGATTTAATAAGCTAGGGTTTTGAGTCTTCTTTGGCCGATGCCTCCCTCTATATCAAGCGTCAAGGTACCCATGTTATTTTCCTACTAGTCTATGTTGATGATATCTTAATAACTAATGATGATCCATCTCTTGTCCGTCACACCATTGATACACTTTAGGTTCCTTCAGCTACTTCTTGGGTTTTGAGGTCGCTCATTCCTCGAGTGGTCTTTTTTGAGTCAAATGAAGTACATTGGTGATCTTTTGAAGAAAATAAAAATCGCTCATTGTAAGCCTTGTTCATCTCCTCTTTCTTCTAGTACTAAACTTACCAAACAAGGGTCAGCATTCTCTAGTCCATCTCTTTACAGAAGCACTATTGAGGCGCTTCAATACTTAACATACACTTGACTGGATGTCTCCTTTTGCATTAATAACTTGAGCCAATATCTAGCTCAGCGAACTGAGGATCATTGGAAAGCTTGTAAACTTCTCTTTCGATACCTAAAAGGTACATCATGGTTAGGACTACACTTCCGAGCTGCTGCTTCATTTTCTGTTGAGGTTTTTACCGAAGCTGATTTGGCATCTTTCATTGATGACAGGCGGTCTAGAAGCGGATGTTGTGTCGATGTTAGTGGTGATCTGGTTGCTTGGAGTTTGAAGAAGCAACATGTCGCATCGTTGCTCATTCCGGTTGTGAGGCTGAATATCAGGCTCTTTCGTTAGCAGCAACCGAGGTCATCTAGATGGCTTCTTTATTCTCCGAAATTGAGTTTCCAATTGCGCAATGTCCCATTATCTAGTGTGACAGTCAAAGTGTGATTTTTCTTGCCCAAAATCCAGTCTTTCATGCTCGAACCAAACACATCGAAATAAATGTTCACTTTGTTCATGAAAAGGTAGCTTATGGGCTTCTAAAGGTTCAATATGTGCCCACTACTCATCAATTGATTATATTTACGAAGGCCTTGTCTATTTCTCGATTTGATTATCTTCGATCCAAGCTGAACCTCCGTAATTCTTTGAACTTCCGCTTGAGGGGGGATGTGAGTAATATTGAACTTAAACGTGTTCAAATGATAAGTAATAAAACAGCAACATCAACACCAAGTCAGGTTCGTTGCAAAACAAAGCAAGGAAAGGAAAGCTTTGGGTCAAGCAAATTTGCCACTACCCTAGCATTTCCAGTAAGGTCAACATCCAAATAATAAGACTTTGATTATTCTAATCAAATGGTTGACATTACATTGCTGACATGAAGAACAGGGCTCTTGGGAATAGAGGAACTTTGCCAAGGAAATATTTTGGCATGAAATTTTGTTACGATTGTAACAGAATTTCCAAGCATTAATCAATATTATCCAAATCATAGTCTGTAGGTGGCAACATGCATATAAATATGAGCCTAGTCTCTGATAACATTATAAAATACACCTTTTGAGATCCCAATTTCCTATCGTTTTCTTTCTTTTTCGAGCATATTTTTGTATATAATATGTTTTGTGAGCCTTGTGTAGGTTATATCTCTGAAAATAGGGTGTTAGAGCTTAATTAAAGTGTTTGGAGGTTATTTGGACTGATGTGGTAATGGCTAGTGCAGTACACTCAACTTTCGGGGGCTATGTATCCCTCCTTAGATCGAACTACATTTTCTATTACCTATTTTTGGAAAGCCCCGGATGTTTAGTTTCCAACGGTTTTTACAGATCGCAATTCCGGATTTTCTAGAGGAAGTTATGGTTGTTTTCGTAATGGTACATGAAGCTGTCGAACAGTACCGTGGACCGTATCGCGGAAGTTGGCAGAATGTCCACTTTTAGCCCATTTTTTAGAGGGAATCTTGTCCTCTCACCCTCATTCCATGCCCTAACCTCCCTACACTATATATACTATCATTTTCTCCTCTCTCTTGATAATCCCCAGCCATACCTCACTCCTCTTCTCTTCTCTCTTCCATTTTCTTACATTTTCTTCATCTTATTCACATAATAAGGCGAGAATGAGCTCCCATGGAGAATTTTCCTCCATGGTAGCTCACCATACACCTCTACAACACCATTTTACACTTCCTTCGTCCATTTTAGACCGATTTCAAGGAAATATGAGTGGTTTTAGGACCAAATCCGAGTTAGAAAGGTTTGGAGCGTCTTTGGAGGACTTGTCTTCAAGGGTTACTCTTATTTACTCTTTTCTTTATAATTTTCGATTCTTTAATGTGTAACCCCGATTTGAAAATATTGTAAACCTTCACATGTGCAATATATTTATGTTTGTGCTTAAATTTGATTTGGTTTTGTTTTACTCTTTGTTAATTTCATGATTTAAACTCTTATTGTGAAATCCATGTGTATGGAGGGTCAAAATTGATATGTATGCATGATTGGGATTAGAAGTAGAGTAATTTAGCTTCCCATGAGTGTTTGTATGTTAATGAAGGACCAAAATACCATGTATTGAGTAATTTGAGTGTCAGGGATTTTAGCTCCAAAGTGTAGAAAAGGTTTAGTTCATGCATTTAGTTGCTAAATTGGCCTTGGTTCACATCCTTGTGCTTAATGGGTCTTTTTAAGACATATTTGCCTATCCTTGGCCGGATTGAGTGATGAATTGATTTTGGAAAAATTCTCAAATCAAGATGATCAACCTTTAACCTAAATTGAATGTCCTTAATGTTAAACAATCAACTAATTTGCACATTAGTGTTAGCTGAGCTTGTTTCCATTTTGTACTATCCTAGGGAGATTGACAAAACAAAATTCGTATCTAGAGTAAAGTCCACCGAATTCCTCTCATGCTCATGTAGTTATAGGGGCACTTTGTATGCTTAATGCTTTCACTCGGTTAGCCACCTTGTGAATGACATTTAGACTGTGTGTTATATATCGCGTGGTTCACATTAACATGCTCAGCGTGATATCCTCTACATTTGACCAGTAAGCCAGAAATGAGCTCGGCTGGCGTGTAGAGCTCGTGTGTATGTCCCATATAACTTAATGGATTCATACATATGTATGGATGTAATCTCTATGCGGTCGAGAGAGGGTAGAGATTAATTAATGAAACACGAGCATATAACATGCGTGTTGTATGGGTATCTTGTATTCTTAATGCTTTCACTTGGTTGCATCCCGTATTCAGTTAGCCTGGTGGATGAATTATTTGCTGTAGTATGGCCCGCGCGGTTGCCCATTACATGCCCAACTAAATGTCTTACGTATATGACCAGAAAGTAAGAGTATCACTAGGCTGGCGTACATGGCTCGTGTGTGTGTCCCAAAGCACTTAATGGATTCATGCTTATGTATGGATGCAATCTCTATGCACTCGAGAGAGGTTAGAGATCAATTAAGGGGACACGAGCCTATAACATATACTTGCATATTTGAGAGGCAAGGTGAGTCTAGTGCGATGATTGTTATGGTTGAGTCATTTCCTTAGCCTAATCACACATTTCATGCATCTCTCCATTCCATCATATCAATGGAAGTATTATTTATGTAATTTATTTAGTTATATTATTATTTACTTTTTCGAACACGCAACACACGAGTTCACCCGGCGTGTCGTAAAAATAGCTAGAACTAGAGACGGTCCACGAATCCCACCTTCCAGCGGAACGATACCCTCGCTTGCCGCTTTGCTAGTTTTCATAACCATAGAGCACATTGCGTAGGACTTTTTATAAATATCTTTTTAGGATCCGCAATTCCCTAACAACAGAATAGCGGGTATCAGTCTAATAATGTAAAATACGAAGAAAAATACAAATTTGTTAGAATGTGAATTCTTCTTTTGCTCAGTTTTACTTTTCCTTGCTTTCTTCTTCTATTTTGTTTTTTGCTTCACTTTGAAGCATTTGTTCAAACACTTGTTTTGCATAGGGGGATTGGGATGGTGGGGACTTATATCCATCCCCATTTCTTCGATGCCCATCCCTACAAACAAGCCTCTCTTATTCAACAGAAATGTTTCATGCATTTTAAGCCACGTTGCATGCATCTTTCATGTGATTGGTTATTCATGTCATGTGGCATGAGTTCAGGGTGTGTTTGGGGGTATACATCAGACGCACTAAAACATTTCTTCTCATTCAAACAAATGCATGCAAGAATCCAACTAATTTCATGCAAGGAGGCTAAAACATATCCTAATAGAGGACTACTAAAATAAATGTCGTTTTTCCTTTTCTGCTTTGCACTAAATCCCATGTCAAAAGTTGCATACTGAGTTACCAAAATAGCCCTTCTCTTAAAGAGCAATATTTTTAGATTACCATAAAATGCTTTGTGGCTATGTGGGTATCATGTATGGAAGTTTTTTGAGGGATAGAGCACCTAATAAATGGAAAACAAGGACCATGTGATTAGTGAGTGGCACACAGCAAAAGGGATGTTTTAGTAAATTTTATTGTCCCAAAAAAAGAGATGAAGACAAAACAAAGTTTCAATCGTAAATGAAATGGGCCCAAAAAAAATCCAAATAGATGCATGTGAGTCAGAAATGGATCACAGACCTTTTTTACAGGAACTTGAGTGAAATTGTGCAAGTTTAAAAGTTCAAGGGTATTTAAGATCTATTTTGACTTCAAGGGCATTTAAGACCTGTTTTGGTTATATTTGATTTTTTAAAACCGTATGTTGTAAATGTAAGAGAAAATAGCACTAGACATCATTGATTAGTAGGTGGAGTCCCAAAATGACCATTCATTATTTAAATTGTTTCAAAATCACCATTTGAACAAAACATTGTTCATTGGCGACCATTATGTCAAAATGTAACAAAAAGTTGCCGTTATCTGTGACATGGCACTCATAAAGAATTTTATGGGCAATATTTTATGCCCTTAGTGGTTTAGTGTATGTTTCATACGCATTTTGATTGTTTGAAGAGAAAGAGTGAGGCGATAGAGAGAGGCTTTATGAGAGGTTTGAATTGGGAAAATTAGGGCTAGGAAAATTGGGATTTTCTCTATGAAGATTATTGCCCCTTCTTGTTTTACTGTTTTGACCTTTATTCCAATAGGTTATGATAGAAGCAAACAAACTTCAAACGATTAATGAATAAGGTGGGTTCAAGGGTTTTGATAAGATGATATGGTGGATTACAAAATATAAGAAAGGCGAAAATTCATCTGTTACTTTCAAGTCGTTATGAGGAGGAACTGCAACTTACACACTAACTTCAAGCATTGCAGTTTGGAAGCGTTCTTAAGAACAATCCCACACAAATCAAGGAAAACTTGAATATAATTTAGTTATTTATGACATTTCTCATTTTGTAATATTGTACTAAAATCTTATGATGTTTTTTTTTCATGTTTGAGCATACATGATGTCTCTTTAATTTTTTGTTTAAATTACAAAATGTCACAAATTTGACTGAAGCTTGTTATTTTGGAGCTTGTTGTTTAAATTACATAATGTTAAATTCTGCACACACACACACACACACAAAAAAACAATTAAGGGGTAAAGTGGCAACAATTGATACTTTCTTTCTATAAAATGGTCAATTTGAACCATTTTGAAAAATTAATGGTCATTTAGGGACTGCCTCACCAAATCTGTAGCTTTATAAATCAATGACCCTAAATGTAATTTTTCCGGAAAGTGACTATATATCAAAAATGTGCCTGGATTTTAGCCATTTTCTATAATTTCCTCTTAACTTAAATTCTTTTAGATCATTGGTAGAATGGTAGAATATCATTTATGGAATTTCTTGTAAAAGTGAATTCTTTTTAGGGGGATTTGCAAAAGTAACCTAATCAACGAATTAGAATTTGTTTTTAATCAATATGTATTGTTTTTCATGTTTATCCAACAGATATTTGTGTCATTAAAATATTATTTGATGACACAAATATTTCTACCAAGCGAACTCAGTCTTTAATGAACATACGATGCTGAGTACTAAATGTGACATTCCAGGAGTTATTTAATGGGTTTTATTGAAAACTAACCCTTTTGAGGGTCTCAAGTTAACAACTAACCTCTTTTTGAAAAACTTGCAAAACTAACTCTTTTGTGACAATATTGCCCTTTTAAAATTTCAAAATTACATTCCTATCATAATACCCTAAATCTCTTCTCTCTCTCTCAAATCGACCAATCTCTGAAATTGTAAAATCTCTAATCTCACTCAAACAGACAAAACCTCTCTAAAATTGCCAAATCCATAATCTCTCTAAAATCAACCAAACCTCTAAAATCGACCAAATCCCTAATTGCAGTGAAAGCCTTCTCTCCAACCACGGCGGCACGACGGAAGCTTGAAGATGATGACGGCGCGATGGAAGCTTGAAGACGACTACGCGACGGAACCTTGAAGACGTCAGCAACTCTTTTTGGCTTCTGGGAAAGTTCAATAAACATAAGGTGAATGGTTATTCAATTATTGATTTTTTTATGGTGTTGTTTTTTAATCTGTAAAATCATTGGTGTTGCTTTCTCCTTCAATATTTCTCCTTCAAAAATCCCTAAATTGAATTAAGTTGAACATGTATGTTCAATGTGTTGTGATATTTGTGTTGAATTTTCTCTCTTCAGTTATTTTTTTTGAATCCCTAATTTTTTTTTTGCGTTGAAAAATCCATATATTTTTTTTCAGTTTATGAAGCTGAATTTGGTTTAGTTTGGATTTTTGTATGATGGCTCCTTTTTATTATTTGTATCAGTATTGTATTGAGCAGGAATCGTTGAAGTAAATACCTAGAATTTGATTGTGTTGTGGTTGAAATTTTGTATACTATATATATCAAGTTAATAATATTGTGGAGGTCAATATTGAAGATAAAAATTTCCAAGTGCTATTGTGCTCTGCAAACTAATTTAATTCTGGCTAGCGTATTTGGCTGATTTATGTGGAAACTCAAAGTGTAAAATCAACCAAGTTTCTAAGTTGTGCCAAAAGTGGGTCGTGTGGAGATTAATGTGAATTCTGCTTCAAATTATACACACACATATGCATACAAATTATAGGTTAATTTTTCAAAAATTTCTTCATGTACTTAAATGGGCATGTCTATGTGCTATTGGTGCTTTAAATTGCGTATTTGTATGGAACACTTCGTCTTTTTGGTGAAAACTGCTAGATACAACTTATAAAGAAAAAAATCAAATGAAAACTAAGAATTCCAAGTGGTCACAAATATAGTACTAAAGGTAGTATGTTTTGATTTAGAGCTTAATCTGACATACAAATCTTGTGAAAATATATGAAGAAAAGATTCAAGCTCAAGTAATTTTGCATTTGTATAGAAAGATTTTTGTTTCTTAACACAGAGACCAATACGCATTTGGTCCAGCTACAACCGTTATTTATTTCACTGCCGAAGGAAAAACTGAAGAGAAAATTTGAACTTTCTCAATGAAAACAATCCCCAGAAACAACATAATAGAAATATAGAATATCAAATTTGTTTTCCTTTTTTTTTTTAACTTAGAGGTTCTGATAAAAAGTAAATATAGTTTAGAGAGATAGAGAGACAGACGGGCTTCCGTCACACACCATCAAACCGGCTTCAACAGCATATCCATGGAACGCAGAAGATTCACATTAGTCTTGCAAGGAGGACAAACTTGTTTTGGAATATCATTTTGAACTCTAGAAAAGAACAAAACTTTTTTCTATCAATGTATATAATCCCGCAAAAAGTAAAAGATAACATACAGACATTGTAACAACATAAGACTTTACACAACAACAATTGAACAATGTACTAATGTGAGAATTTATTCACCTCACTTGTCCAAAGATTTTTATCCTTTTAAAACATTTGTGATTGCCTCTGGTAGAAGAAAATAAACAAATTACTCTCACACTCGCATACACACACAGAGACCAACATATTTTAGGCCTTAGGTAATGTTAAAAAAAAACACGATACTAAACAAGCATACATTATTTACGAAATCCTCAAAATAGTAAATCAACTTACGATCCACTAATACTCTAGATCTTTTAAGCAATAGACATGCAAGGCAGAACATAAATATAATCACCAGTTACTTTCATATTCTTTTTTAAATTTTCGATTATTTTCCTGACACTGTACAAATACATTATTTATCAAAGCGAGACTTTGCATATCAAGCTTATATTTTGCATTTTCAGCATACCATATCTGAGCACCTTCAAAAGGACAAATAGAAAGAGCAAATATTTGGGACCCCTCAAAATCAAATAGAAAGATCATATTTCTGTCATTTTTTAATTAAAGTTCCATTGGAACCCCTCAAAATCAATACTTCACAATAAATGTCTTAAACCATGAGCAGATAACTAAGATGGATGTGGAAGACCATTTCTTTGCTAACAGGAACCCAACCTTCTTCCGACACCAGTTATCAAAGGCAATACCACATGTGTCAAAATCAGCCAAAAATATGTCCAGGACAGACTTGAATATTTTCGGACAAACCGTTTTGGACGTATCTTGTTGAAGAAGGGCTCCAAACCCCTGAAGCCTGGGGATTTGAAGAATCTGCTGCAATCTATATGGCAACTTCCTCACCCTTGGAAATCAACTCCGTTTCCTAAACGGTATTTTGATTTACATTTTTCCAATGAGGAGGATCTGAAACGTGTCTGGAGTTGAGGCTCCTGTTCAATCCCCAATGGCATTTTCCGGCTATTTAGATGGCAGCCTGATTTCAATCCAAATTCTCAACAACTCTCTCATGCTCAAGTGTGGGTTCGCATCTATGGTCTTTGTTCTGAATATTGGCATCCTGGAACAATCATGGAGATTGCACGTGGGGTTAGTATTCCGTTACAACTCGATCAAGCCACAAGAGATGGAGATTACGGGTTTTATGCTCGAGTGTTAGTTGATGTTGATTTAACAGATAATCTTCCCTCATCTTTGATGATTGAGAGAGATGACCACCATGGATTCACTGTGGAAATAGTTTATGAGAACCTTTCTAATATATGTGCTAAATGTCGTCAGAATGTGTCCAATTCTGCAAGGGATCCAGAGAGATCTCGCTCTCGTCATCCAAAAAATAGAAAGCAACAATCAGGCACAGAAAATGGCAACCAACAAGCAGGCACAGAAAATGGCGATCAAATCACCACAAATCAGGATAAGGTTGCTAGTTCCATTCTTCCAGCCAATGAAGATGATACTTCTATTGTTGTGAACCAGGAAGAGGAGGTTAATTGTGATGGTAATAATGAGCTGATTCGTCAAGATCGTGATGGCCGAACTCCTGTGACGGTGATGGACAACAGATTAAATTTGGTAGAAGATCAAGAGGTGGAATTTGCTCAAATTCAAAATCAATCAGACTTTATATTTCCTTTTCAGGATGCTGACATTTTGGAAGTCAACTGCAATAAAATAGGTGGAAATGATACAGTTTTGGATGCTAATGACTCTCCTAGAATCCTTCTGGAGAACGGTAATCAAGGAGAGCAATCAGGAAATTCAAATAATAAGGATACCCCTATTATTTCTGTGGGATCTTCTCAGGACGTGCCTGCCTCTTCCCATGCAGATCCTTGCAACTCCATCACATGCACCTGTATCTTAGAGCAGGAGATTCAGCAAGTGCTTAAGGATGAACCCTTTATTCCAGTCATGTCCAAAACGAAAAAGAGAATTAAAAAAACTGGATGATCTGGCTCATAAGCGTACTGTTAAACCTCTTGTTAAGCTATATGCTGCTAGAGGGTGTCACCTAAAGAAAGCTCAATGAAAGTCCTTTACTGGAACATCAGGGGTATTGGGAACCCTGATTCTAGACTTGAGTTCTCCCATATCTATCGATCACAAAAGCCAGACTTGTTTGTATTTCTGAACCTGAAGTCAGGTATTAGTCTATTAACCCTCTTTTTTGGCAGTTTTTACGGCTAACCTTTGTGGCAGAAAATAAAAGAGATGGTCTTAATCCTAGTATTTGGTTATTTTGTGATAATCATGTCCCTATTCCGACGGTGGTCAGCAACTCTCAACAGCAAATCTCCATCTGTTCAGTATTTGACAATGTTACATGTTGGATGAAGTTTGTTTATGCGGCGACGACTGTTACAGCTAGGCGACATCTTTGGGATGACATGTTATCCCTCTCCTCTTCTGTTTCGGGTCCTTGGCTTGATATAGGAGACTTCAATGCAGTGATTGGTGCTTATAAGAAGTCTGGTGGTGTTATTCCTTCTGCCGTCTCTTGCAAAGAGTTTCAATCTATGTCAGATAGTTGCAATTTGATACATATGCCTACTTCGGGGTCTTTGTTTACTTGGACGAATTGTAGTGCTTCTCCTTTTCGTATTGAGATGCACCTTGACAGAAGTCATTATAATCTGAGTTGGCTTGATGTGTGGCCCTCTAGTTACTGCCTCACCCTACCTCGTACAGTGTCAGATCACAACCCTCTTATTTTTAATGGTCTACAACATTCTTCTTATGGATCTAAACCTTTCAGATTTCATAACATGTGGTTTGAGCATGGCCATTTCAAGGATATTGTCACATCTTCCTGGCTCTCGTCTCCCTCATGTATTTGTCCTATGAAGAGTCTGATTACTAAATTAAAATATTTGAAAGGGTACCTTAAATCTTGGAATTTCTCTATCTTTGGGGATGTCCATCTCAAGGTTTCTAGTCTCAAACAGAAGCTGTCAGATATTTAAGAAAGCATTCAGACTGAAGGAGCCTCTCAAACTTACTGGATCAAGAAATTTCAATCAAGCAAGATTACATGCATGCTTTACGTGTTCAATATAGTTTTTGGAGAGGAAAGTGAAGGTTGAAATGGCTAGTTGATGGTGATAGATGTTCAAAACAATTTCATACCTATGCTAAGGTTCAAGCTGCTAAATCTTCTATTAATTCACTTTTAATAAATGATGTTATGGTGGATGATCAGGATGCTATGTCGACCTATATTGTGAACTATTTTGAGCAGTTGTACTCCTCTGAAGCTTCTGTCAATCAGCACATGGATATTCTTTCTCATATTCCACATTTAGTTACTGATAACGATAATGAGAACCTCTGACAAATTCCTTCTTCTGCTGAAATTAAAGACACTGTTTTTTCCATGGATCCCAATAGTACGTGCTCCAGGTCCAGATGGTTTTCCAGGTTTCTTTTATCAACATTTCTGGGATTTAGTGGCTGTGGATGTGGTGAATTTTGTTCAGGCTTTCTTTTCTAAGTCTTGGCTGCTGAATAATTTTAATTCTAATTTTGTTGCTTTGATTCCGAAAGTTCCAGGAGCATGTCGTATCACTCAGTACAGACCTATTGCCTTGGCGAATTTCTCTTTCAAAATTATCCCAAGGATTATGGCTGATAGGTGATCGGACGATAAATGTACCTATTTGAGGTCCCCGGTTCCTAGCTTTTGTTCTCTTTTTCGAGCGTATTTTTGTATGTTGAGCCTTGTGTAGGTACATATTCCCTACAAAAAGGTTTTGAGCTTCAAAGATCAGATTGGGAGCAAAAATGAGCGAAAACAGTGAAGAATCGGAAGTGTTCAGAGTTGCCACGGTCTCACCGTCGACCCAAACCGCGGCGCGATCTGAGGTCAAACCACGGGAAAGTGCCATTGGGGATCCGTCACCGAACCAAAACGTGACACGGAGGCTGCGGCACAGGTAAACTCTACCTTCCAGCAGCTTACGGACCGAATTCCACCAGGTCCAAAAGTCCAGCAAGCGAGGCGACTTCCTGAGGCGACCAAATTGCTCGTCTCGTTCTCGGCAGACCAGCAAACTCTGAAGAAGGGACTGCCGTGGTCTACTTGCTGTGGTCCCCCAGACCACGACATATGACTGCGACACCCTGACGTGCATACATATTTATGTCGCGGTCTCTGCCATGTACTCGTACTGACCGCCACACACATGATACCAGACCGCGGTAGGTTGATTTTTGGGTGAAATTTGGAGGGTAAACTTGTCTTTTCATACCCCATTTCGTGCCCTACCTCCCTCCAATATAAATATACCTCTTCTCCTCTTCTCTCCAGGACAGACAGCAGCTCCCCACTTCATCTTCTTCACTTCCTAAGAGAGAGAGAGAGGATTTCAAGCTTCCATGGAGGTTTTCCTCCATGGAAAGCTTTCCATATCCATTTCTAACCATCACCCACCACATTTGAGAGTTGATTGCAGGGATTAGGAGTGGTTTTTGGACCAATTTCGAGCCAAGTAAGGGATGGAGCTCTTGGAGGGACAAACTTCAAGGGTTTTGTTTCCTTTTATCTCATCCTTGTATTTCATGTTCTCTTTTAATGTGTAATCCCCATTTGGGAAATATTGTAAACTTACATTTGTGCTCAATATATGTATTATTGTTTTATATTCATTTGAGTTGTGATTTATTCTTGATATTATTGAGTAATCTCTTGTCTTGAAATGCATGTGTGTGGAGATTGGAAATTGATATGTGCTTATGGATGGGATTAGGAGTAGATTAATTTAAATATAGGAGTAGTTATAATTAAATATCTCATTTGTGTGTATATGTCTTTGGAATGTCAAAATGCATTGTATGGATAGATTTGAGTGTTTGTGGGTTTCGGTTGTCCCTATGAGGACCAATCTAGGTATAACCAGAATCACTTAACTCCTAAGAATAGATGAAACTTGTTTTATACATGATGGTGCTAGAATATGTTTTGGCTATATGTGCATGTCCTTAATGGTAGGGATTAGATGCACATTACTCTAACCATGATCTTTGGGGAGTAATTAGTGTTTAGAACCCTTAGTTGAGACGAGATGCACAATTACTCTAGGCATGACCTTTGGGGAGTGATTTGTGTCTCAAATCACTCAATAGAGTGAACAAGCCCTTAATTTGGATTGAATGTGCTTAATGTTACCAATACATGCACTTATGTATGGTGAGCTTATGCCCTTGTGTGATCATATCCTATATCTCTCATATCCACCATTTTATTTGTCACCTTAATCACCATTCTCAACCTTCCATATTCCTTTTATTTTATTTACATTTTTATTTCCGCATTCCCATTTACATTGTTTTCTATAAACACTAGAACTCGATCCGGTTAACGGATAACACCTCCCTACGGAACGATACCCTCGCTTACCGCTTTACTACTCTTTTGCTAGCTTAGAGCACATTGCGTAGGAAACTTTAGTATAGATATCTTTTGATGTTCGGAATTTGGAAACGACACAAAAAGTGAGTCATCAATAGATTGGGAAAATAGCTTCAGAAGTTATTTCTCCACATCAAGTTGCTTTCATTAAAGAGCGTAGTATTTCTGATTGTGTTGCCTTAGTCTCTAAAGGTGTTCAGATGCTGGATCGTAAGGCTTTTGGGGGTAATGTGGGTCTCAAGATTGATATCAAAAAACCTTTTGATACTATGAGTTGGGATTTTTTGTTGGGAGCCATTTCTAGATTTGGTTTCCATTCAACTTTTATCAATTGGGTGAAAGTAATCTTACACATTGCCAGATTATCTATCCTTGTTAATGGAACTCCGAAAGGTTTCTTTGCATGTTCTAGGGGAGTTCGTCAAGGAGATCCTTTATCTCCATTACTTTTCTACCTTGTCGATGAGGCGTTTAGCCGTGGTCTTTCGGACCTTTTTCACAATGGTTTGCTCAAGCCTATTACAGCTCCGACATGCTGTTTCCTTCCAACATATTTGTTATATGCAGACGATATATTCATTTTCTGCAGGGCTGATAGTAGGTCCCTTAATACTTTAAAGGATTTCATTGATTCTTATGGTGTTGCTTCAGGTCAACTTGTGAGCAGTGACAAAAGTAGTTATTTTCTTGGGCAACATTCTCTTGCTATGAAGGCTATTGTGGATAGTATTCTTGGTTTTAAAGAAGAGACTTTTCCCTTTGTTTATCTGTGTGTCCCTCTCTTTCGCGGCAGTCCTTGGGAAGTCTATTTTCAACTTCTTCTGGACCGTGTGAAAGGGAGATTTGCTAACTGGAAAGGTCATTTTCTCTCTATGGCGGGTCATGCTCAACTGATCCAATCCGTCATCCAGTCAATGCTCATTCATTGCTTTGGTATTTATAAAATTCCATCATCTATTCTTTTGAATCTTCGCAGATGCTGCTGTAATTGTCTTTGGTCTGGTAATATTAAGACTCGCAAGTTGGTGACAGTCCCTTGGGTGAATGTTTTCCTTTAGAAGGATGAGGGCGGCTTGGGTCTTCGTGATCCGATTTCTTTAAACAAAACTGTTAATCTTACATTTTGTTGGGATTCGATCACAGGCAACTCCGCTTGGAGTAATTATTTTCAGTGTAATTTTCTTAAAAAGGTGGTGTTGGTTCTCCTATGAAGTCTTCCATTGTCTCTGCAGTGAGGGACTGTTTCCCTTCCATCTCTAGGCACTCTAGGTGGCTTATTGGTGATGGCTCACTTATAAACCTATGGAAGGATAAATGGTTAGATCGCTCAATTCTTTTTTTGGTCAATTACTATGGTAATTGTAGCAGTTTGAGTTCTACAATTTCTTATTTTATTTCTAATGGTTGTTGGTGTATCCCTGCTTCATTTATTTTCGGGTTTCTGCATGTTGCTGATATGATTCGTAAGGTTTTCCTTCTCCCTAACAATGCTCATGATCAACTTGTTTGGGAGCTCTCTCGCTCTGGCACCCCTTCGTTTGCAAAGCTTTATGATTTTGTTCAGGGTTTCAAGCCGAAAGTCACTTGGAGTAAGATTATTTGGAGGAGTTTCATCCCTCCAAAGAATTCATTCATTTTTTGGCGTCTTCTTCATGGAAAGTTGCCTACAAATGATAACCTTAGCAAAAGAGGTTTTTGTGCTCCCTCAGCTTGCCTTATGTGCCTTCGCAATGAGGAAACTACTCACCACCTTTTTTATGGTTGCAGCTTTGCTACACAGTTGTGTTTTTGGCTTGCCTCTCATTTTAACACTTCACTCCCCTTGTCAGGCACTCTTGTTGTTCTTTGGAACACCATTACTTCTAAGTCTTTTTCTCCTCAGATTTATAATATATGGCTTGCCTTTCCTTTTAACACTTCACTCCCCTTAGGAAAAAGATTTTAACTTTTAATTAAATAATTAATTAATTAATTTCCATTTAATTAAATAATAAAATAAAAACAATATATAAGACTAATAAATAGTCCCTTGCCGCCCAAGCCAATATATAAGGGCAAATATTGTTTTGTCTATTTTATTAAATCCATTAGACCTTAATAAAAAGTCCACATGTGAACTAGACCCATTCTTACTAAAAGACACAAGTTCACATGCCTTAATACAATTCTCGATGAACCCATAAATTGGTCAGGTAGAATATATCAAGTGATCCATGCAAGTTCGTGTGAATTGAGGATCTTGGAGGGCTATTTAAATTTAAGTTCCAATAGACATAACCTAATCACAATCAACAAATGATTCACTTAGGTTCGATCTATTAATTTTAGTCCATTCCACTAAAGAACTAAAATTGAACTCTTAAATAAAGATAGAATAAGTTAATATTGCTCATTCATACCCTAGACAATCTTAATGGAGATAGTGTATCCTCGTGAAGAATATCAGTAATCGCCAAGAGCTCATAGACTGTCTATACCTCTCCAAGTTACCATATTTACCCATATGAACACATTTTGAACTTGGATATTTGACTTGTCCAGAAGCCATATTTCAATAGACACTATTGAAAACTTAACGTTAAGATTTAATATTCAGTACCTCAAAACATTCATATGATGATATTCTACTCTCATTTAATAAATGGAGCCACGATGTCCATATCTATTAATGAAGTCCTCTATTGATTAACAAATGAATACCACCAAACTATCGAGGATAGACTATGATGTATAATCGTACTCATTGATAACTCAAATAATAACACTTGTAACCATAAGTCCATCAATTATCTCACGGTTGAGATAGACTCTCCGATTGTCTTCAAGTGAAAACTTTTATCCATTGATGGTTCTAGATAAAGTATTTCACTATGATCATATTCAATGCACCCAGTGCACTAGATTCTTTTGCCCAAAGACACCACACTTTGATGATTTTAGACTCATCATAACACATTTGATCTCACTCAAATGCTAGCAAAAGAATCTACAACTTTAACAAGATAAAGGCGATCAACATTTATCTTAAGTTGTGAATATTATTTAAGACTAACTACAGAATTGTGTCTACCTCATACATATCCAGATGTACGAACAATTCTTCTTTTCTCATAGTCTTTTGACCTTATGATTATTTACTTTTGACAATTATAATAATTAAACTACAAATGCTATAAGATTTGTTAAACTAGAAATCACTTTATTAATATGAAAAGATTGTCAAATACATTATTATACTCTTGTTATTGAGCATAATTCTAATAAATTTATCTCTAACAAACCCTATATCCTCTAAGTTACACTCTTCTGTGGCCTCTTTAAACTTTAAAATATCCATCTAGTTCTTCTGACGACCACCCCTCTTTTCATCATCGCTCATAATTTCGTTGAAATCTCGTAGGCACACCCACAGTAAGCCTGACAATTCTGCCAAGCGCCTCAAGAGTGTCCACGAGTTCGCTCTCTGAGCTTGCTCCGGATGACCATAAAATCCCGTAAATCTCTAAATTTTGTTGTTAGCTCTACGAATACTGACATCAATGTGGCCTAACAAATAGGACATAAGGACGACATCGATATTACTATCTCAAAATAGGTAAAGGCCTCCCAACTTCCACACACTGTCCACGACAATTTTTCTTGCATAACCCAGTTTCACACCAAACAATTCCATTTTCGTCTGATTGCATCTTGGCTCCATTTAAAACATCATCTCAGCTTTCAATTCGTGCTTGCGAACAAGCAGAGTGTTGAACGCAGTGAGCTGCCGAGCCCCCGGGCATTTCATCAGAATATTTTCATTGCGATTCGGCGGGCCGATAGAGATTGGCCGGCTGATAAATCCATATTAGAAGCATTCTCTGATCCGTGTGAAACCAAGATCTTAGTAACACTCTTCTCCCTATTATCAATGACACCACTTTGCACATTTGAGGTTTCGCACACCGTCCCTTCATCACCTCTGGTTTCCATCTCCATACTGACTCTGTGCATAACCAGAATTTCACTTATAGTTGCATCCTCTGGTTTTACGCGATCGGAGTCCCCACCATTTTCCAGCATCTCTGCTGTCTCCGGTTTCTTTTTTTTCGTCCTACTCATGAAATAGAAACTTGGATTTCCGCTTCTCCTTTCTCAATATTTTCCCCAATTTCTTTTGCCCTAACATTTTTACTATCATAATTTGCCGAGTTAGTGAGGACTAACCCGCTGGAGACCCGTTTCCATCTTTTGGTTGTGTGGGCCTTAGTAGGTTCCAGGTTAGTACAAACGGGCCTATCCAAACAGGCTCCAGGAAATGGAGGGCCCGAGGTAGGTTCTTTCTTTTTGGGCTTCTCAGGCCCACCCATGGTCTGCCCAGGTTGAGATGCCATATGTCCCGATCCGTTAGAATTGAAGGCCCCCACAGAGAAGGTCATATTGTTGGAAGGATCCAGCTTTGTATCAATGTTTTGTAGCATCATCTCTAAAGAAGATATCTCATCAACCACCTTAGAAAAATCCTTTTATTTCTCTCCACCTGCTTTCAAAAAATCGCCGCAACTCTTCTCCCCATACACCGATTTTCCCCCCACTTCAATTATTGTTTTTCCACTTTACATGCAACGTTAAGTTGCCAGATTGAACCCCTCCAACTTCATCTGACCTAAGAAGATTTTGCTCCTCCACCTCTCACCGGCGCTAGCCTCTTCCTCCGCCGATCCCTTACCTCTCCACCGATCCCCGGAGCTTCTGTTGTTGGACCCTCCGCCCGAAGTCCTACCCATGGCCTATCGTGTATTCCATTGCGGCAGGGAAATCGTTTTAGTGGACTAACCGTGCGCAGCCAGACATTCAGGTCCATGTTTGCTTCTAACATTATTTCCCTATTATCGCCTTCGGCCGAACATTCAAGTAAGGTATGTCCTAAACGTCCGCACTTGAAACAGTAATCTAGAAGCCTTTCGTATAGTAATAACATAGTTGTAATCTTCCCATTGCATAATAGATCAACTCATATACTCCGCATTAGTGGCTCATTCACTGTAATGACCACTCTTACACGAATAAAGCAACCATTAGCTTCTTTTGCCGGTTCCAGGTCTATTCCCCGCACCTCACCTATCATTTGTCCAAGAAAAATGCCAATTTCCTCCGTCATGCACAGAAGTGGAATATTGTGGATTTGAACCCAGAACTCCATTCTGTTAAACTTCATGTTTCTAATATCCCCATCACCCACCGGTTCGTCAAAGATAATCATGGCCCTATCAAATCTCTATGGACCACCTAAGAGAATACGTTTCCGATCCTCGAGGTTTTTGAAATGAAAAGCGAAGAAGTTACCTTCGATCCATTCAATCTCAACTCCTCCACTCACCCTCTACACCGAAAGCATAATGTTGGTAAAGGCCTCCTTGTTGACAATTTTGGCTATTAATATTTTCCCCACTAGGCATAAAGATAATCTTCTTTCGCCATCTTCTAACAGATTGACATCCAGGATTCTAACCAGACCATCCCTTTCTTTAACTGACAAGGCACCACTTGCATTCATAGCGCAAGAGAATTGGGAGGACCCCAGATAAGACAAAAAGGAAACCGAAAATAGAGAAAGTCACAATCCCAGGGTTTAAGCAAAAGTAAGAAAACAGAGTAGAAGTAGTTAAACAAGAATGCCTGGACCAAAAAAGACTCAAAGAAAACTCTCACCTTAGGTTACAAGGAACCCAAGAGAGAGACTTGTAATCCTTTTTCTATTAGGACAAAATAAAGTTTCAATTGTAAATGAATTAGACAAAAAAAAAAAAACAAATAGAAGCTCAAAGGCCCAAACTCAAGTTCAAGTTTATGTTAATGACTCAAGGGTCATATGTTTTTTTCATCACTTAATGGTTCTAAATTGATTCTATTAAATTTTTCTAAAAATAAAAAGCAAACAATCATCACTTTTCAGTCAATTTTAAATCAAGTGATTGCATTTAAATATTTCCTTTCAAAATTATCCTCCCAAAAATAACATATTTCCAATATTTTCATAATTTATATTATACATATTTTCTATTTAAATTTTTTTATTATATCAAATAAAAATACATGACAATTAGTTAATAGTACGTAAAAAGGGTATAAATGTCAAATTAACAATTTTATCTTTAAAAATAAACAAGTTTTTTTTTACAGTATCTATTTATCCGCCGATCTAAACCAGGTATTGGTTAGCCTATCTACCGGCTGAGCTACATCCCTGGCGACATAAAAAAAACAAAAAAACAAACAAACCAACCAACAAGTTGGCACAATAGTCAAAGATGAAAAAAAACAGAAACAATCAAACAAATATGTGAAAACTTACACGTTTAAGAATCCTCCACAGCCCATTGCAATGAATTTTTGATGCAATTGGCTCGGACCAGCCCAATCTTAACCCAAAAGCCCACAGTCCAATCCATAGATCAAATGTAGCTTCGATTCATAAGGCTGATCCAGGGAGACAAAAAGATTGCTTATTGTAAGGCCCACTTATAGATGTTTGCTCAACTAATTCCAAGATACATTAATAACCCAAAAATTATGAAAATTACAAACAATAGCATGAAAATAGTAGATTTGCAATCAGATGCATTCACAAGGATCAATATCTTATAACTTTTTTTCTTTTCACTTTTCCGAAACCAAAAACATGGACACTATTGATTTATTCTGGATGTATTTTGTTGCACAAAATTTGAGTAAATTATTCTATAGATAATTATGAGATCTTTAATTATAGAAAGTAATGGAACAACAGTTTTATAAGTTGGATATTGGAAACATTCAAAAAATGCTAGCTCTTTGTATCAAAAAAAATGCAAAGATGACAATAACATGATCTATTGTATGATCATTAAAACTTATCATCAGAAATGCAAATATAGCATAGAAGAGAGAGATTTTATTATATGTATCTGTTGTATTATATTGTATTGTGGTCCCTAGCTCTGTGGTTTTAGCTGACTTTGGTTCTAGAAGAATGGTTATAGAAGAATGCATACGCAGGATCAACTTCATCTCTGATGTTACTCTATTTAGTACTCTGTATTAGGAAAGAAAATTATCTCTCCAACAACCATGTCTCCAATCCCTCATAGTCGTTGTATCACCTAAATTATAGGAATTCTCTGTCTATTCAAATGTATGTAATAATGCTCATTCATTTCTTTCCATGTATATTCAGTTATTATCTTGTATATATACAGGAAATTCATATCAATGAAATATAGTCATTTTCATAATCTTCTCTCAAATTCTTTATGGTATCAGAGCCTCTTTTGTGCTCCAGAGAGTCAAAAACAACGATCCAAATTTTTTTCCCTTCCCCTCTCAAATGGCAAACGAAAGTTCAACTTCAACTTTCACTGGACCTTTGGTTCAAATCATGTCTGAATCCCATACTCTTCCTAATCACCTTGTGGCTGTTAATTCAAATTAACTCCCACTCAAATTGAAGCCCTCAATTTACCCATCGTGGAAAGCTCAATTTGATGCTGTACTTTACGGCTATGATCTTCTAGGCTATATTGATGGCACCAATCCATGTCCATCACTGATTGTTGAGGAGAATAACAAAAAGATATCCAATCCTGCATTTAACTTTTGGATGCGTCAAGACAAATTGCTATTTCTAGCAATCATTGGGTCACTTGATCCATCAATTGTCCCTTTGGTGTCATCTGCACAGACCTCTGCACAAGCGTGGTCTAAGCTTGAAAGCATGTATGCCAATCGCTCATGCACTCGAATCATGGGACTCAAAGAAAATCTAATGAAGATTTCTCGGGGCTCAAGTCCAATTGCCGACTATCTCCGCTCCATCAAAAGCGTTGCCGACGAGCTTGCACTTGCAGGTGCCCCACTCGACGATCTGAATCTAGTAATGCACACTCTAAACGGTCTCGGATCAGACTTCAAAGAAATCGCAGCAGCTATTCGTGCTCGTGACTCAGTCATCTCATTCGAGGAACTATACGACAAACTCGTGGATTACGAGTCATTTCTCAAACGAGAAGAGAGTCACCCCACCACTACCATTACCGCCAATGCAACTCGATTCAACAACAAAAATGGAACTAATCGGAAAGGAAACAATCAAAATCGTCCTCAAGGGAATAATTATCTCAGAAAAATAGTGAGTAAAATTTCAACAACAGATCTGGAAATTCTAACCATGCAAGTGGGACTAGGAATCCCGATCTCATCTGCCAATTTTGTGAAAAGAGGGGACATGCCGCCCGTCAGTGTTACCATGCAAAGAAAATACTACTGCGAGACAATACCAACACTCCAACCGCCAATCACACAACAACTGGTGTTGGGTCCCCTCTCTAATTGGCTAATGGACTCCGGTGCTTCCCATCACGTCACAACTGATCTGAATAATCTTTCATTGCGCCAACAATATGAAGGACCCAATGACATAGTCATCTGCAACGGTACATGACTCTCTATCACACATACTGGCTTTCTACTCTCACTTCTCCTTCTACCACTTTCACTTTATCTAATGTTCTTTGTGTTCCCATAATGCAACAAAAATTGATTTCTGTTTCACAATTTTGCATCTCCAATAAAACATCCATTGAATTTTTTCCATCTCATTTTGTTGTGAAGGATTTAACAACGGGGGCAACTCTCGCACATGGAAGGAGACGGAATAACGTGTATGAATGGCCTACCACACTAGGTGCGGCGTCGGTAACCAAACATGCATGTATTAATCTCAAGGCATCACCTGAAGATTGGCACAATAGACTTGGTCACCCGTCTGCCAAAATTCTACAGTTTCTAGTGTCCAATAAAACTCTCCCAGTGTCCTCGAGTTTTTTCAAGTCTCGTGTCATTTGTGATTCATGTTTATGTAGCAAGAGTCATAGATTACCATTCGGTGTCTCTACTCTTCAGAGTCGTGGTCCATTAGATCTTCTTTAAACTTATGTATGGGGAGCTTCTTCCCATAAAATCAATGGATGGATTTTCCTTTAATGTTTTATTTGTTGACCATTTTACTAAATATTCAGGGATTTTTCCTATGGCAAAAAAATCTGATGTTTTCCCGTTATTTTCAAAATTTAAACTTATGGTAGAAAAATATTTTAAAACTCCGATCGTCACAATTTACTCTGACGGCGGAGGTGAATACCAAGGTTTGAAGAATCTTGTTGAATCTCATGGCATCCAACACCTTGTATCTCCACCTTACACACCACAACATATTGCTTCCGCTGAACGTCGCCACCGACACATTGTTGAAACCGGACTCTCTTTGCTACACAAAGCCTCGCTTCCTCTTTCTTTTTGGTCACATGCTTTTCAAGCTGCCGTTTATTTGATCAATCGTTTACCCACTCCAATTTTAAGTTTTAAATCACCTTTTGAAAGTCTTTTTCACATGGCTCCAAATTATTCCAAATTAAGAGTGTTTGGATGTCTCTGCTACCCTTGGTTACGCCCTTATACTCGCCACAAATTGGAATCAAGATCCAAACCTTGCACTTTTATTGGATATTCTAACATTCATAATGCATATAAATGCTATGACCAAAATGGGAAAAAAAATTCATCTCTCGGCATGTTGAATTCATTGAGGATCAATTTCCTTTTTCCTCGCTTTTTCAAAATAAAGAAAATCTTTCCTTAAATAATTTTTCAGAGTGGATCACGGCTTCATCATCTCTTTCCAATCTTGCTCATATTTTTAAAATTCATGATCAAGAGTCATCATTGCATATCTCTTCTACACATGATTCCCACGTATCATCTCCATCCAGTCCACCCAAATATCTTGCCAATATTCCCTCCTCTGAATCAGGTCCAAATTTAGTCCACATGCAATCTCCACTTTCAAACCTTATTTCTTCTATACCAAATCAAGATCAATCTTCTTATCTGTTGAGTCAACTTCTAATTCAATGTCTCTAAACAATACTCCACATGTTCCCTCCAACATATCCTCCCACTCTAACTCATCAATGTCCAAGGGGTCGTTTGTTTTTTTTGTCTGAAGACTGAATAGTCCTGAATTTTTCTGAAGCACTGAATAGTGATTGAAATCTGAACTTGAATGACATGTTTGTTTGTTTTTTTTCCTCACATCTGAATGTATTGTCAACATGTTTGTTTTTTTAATGTAAAATTGTCTGAAACTAAGTAATTTTACATTATATCCACGTTAAACAATTATACATATAATATGGAATATAAACAGTCTAAAAATAATAATTATATATGAACACATATGATCATAATCTTCTTCTTCAATTACAAATAAACTTCATTTTTATTAAGAAAAGAAAGTTTTTTTTTTCAAAAAATAAAAAGGGCAGCATGAAAACTCACACAAAATACTCTAAAAAAATAATATATAAATACATAACCCTAATATCATAATAAAAATATTGATATTAAACACCAATATGAGAAGTAATTAGGGTTCTTTTTTATTTTTAAAACTATTTAAAATAAACAATATATTAAAATAAAGATGTTTGTACCATATATAATTATGATGAAATTGGAAATATGTTATATAAATGGGATAGTATCGGAAGAAAAGATTTTGGATTGCATTTAATGCAATTCAGTGATTTGCAATTAAGTGAAAAGTCGGGATTTTTTACTTTTTATTTTAAGTTGTTTTTTGTCATTTTTAAGTTGTTTGACCACTTATAAATACAAACAAAACAACTTAATAATTATGATTCAGACCAATTAAGTTTTAAGTGGAAAAAACAAACGACCCCCAAGTCTAGTGTCTCTATTGTGCCAATCAATGAAAATTTTTATTTGGCAGATTCAATCACATCAATTTCGTCTCCTATGCATGTGCGAGATACGTCAACCGAATCCAACTCACAATATCTCACCAAAGTGCCTCCAATACATCAACCACCGTCAAATCTCAACCAACATGCCATCCAAACACGCTCAAAAAATAACATATTTCAACCCAAAACAATTCATCTCACCACCAAGCATCATATCCCCGATTCCCTTGAACCAACTGTACCTCTCAAGCCCTCAAAGACTCTCGTTGGCGAGATGCTATGTGTGATGAATTCAATGCTCTTCTATGAAATGGAACCTGGAGCCTTGTGCCATCCCAATCGGATCAGAATGTGGTGGGTTGTAAGTGGGTTTTCCGGATTAAACGTAAGGTTGATGGAAGCATTGATCGGTACAAGGCTTGCCTTGTTACCAAGGGATTTCATCAACGTCCTGGTGTTGACTTTCATGAGACATTTAGCCCTGTGGTTAAACCGACCAATATCCGTTTGGTTCTTTCCATTGCTATTCACAATGGGTGGCGGATCCATCAATTAGATGTGAATAAAGCGTTTTTACATGGCCGACTCTCTGAGGAAGTGTACATGGCCCAACCTCAGGGCTTTATTGATCAATCTCGCTCCTCACATGTTTGCCGGCTTCACAAAGCCATCTATGGTCTCAAACAAGCCCCGCGGGCAGTAGTATCAAGAGTTGAAATCCTTTGTTATTTCTTATGGATTCACCAACTCCAAAACTGATACATCATTATTTATTTACCAGCAACACTCAATTGCAGCTTATTTTCTTGTCTATGTTGATGATCTCCTTGTTACAGGTAATTCTCACAAGTTTATCACTGGATTTATCAAGGCTCTTCTCAAAAAATTTCTATCAAAGATCTTGGCGATCTCCATTACTTTATCGGCATTGAAGTCACTCCAACTCGTCAAGGTCTATTTCTATCACAGCATAAATATGTTAGGGATTTACTTGAGCGGTTCAAAATGGAAGGGGCGAAGGATGCCAGTACACCCTTGTCCACCTCAAATAGGCTCGTTCTAAATGATGGTAGCCCTTCAACTGATGCTACTCAATATCGGAGTGCAATAGGAGCACTCCAATACCTCTCTCTTACGCGTCCCGACATTGCTTACTCAGTGAACAAATTGACTCAGTTTATGCATGCTCCCTCTCATAGTCACTGGACGGCAGCCAAGCGGCTATTACGGTATCTCAAGCATACCATCTATCATGGCCTTCATCTCCAACGCCATACTGTTTTCAATTTGGTTGCCTACTCCGACGCTGACTGGGCTGGAAATCGAGATGACTACACCTCTGTTTCTGCATTTATCATCTACCTTGGCGGTAATCCGATATCATGGTGTTCAAAGAAGCAACGAACTGTTGCACGTTCCTCCACAGAAGCAGAGTATCGCTCCGTTGCGTCTGCCGCTGCTGAGATATCTTGGCTACAGAACTTGCTCGCCGAACTTGGCTTCTCTCTTCCCAACAAGCCACGGCTTCTCTGTGACAACTTGGGTGCCACTTACCTTTGAGCCAACCCCGTCTTTCACTCGCGCATGAAACAAATTGCGATCGATTATCACTTCGTTCGTGATCAAGTATCAAATGGAAAGCTTATGTAGCTCACGTTTCAACACATGACCAACTTGCCGATATTCTAACCAAGTCACTACCCAAATCCTGCTTCACTGATCATCGCTCCAAGATTGGCCTTTCAGAAGGAAATTCCATCTTGCAAGGGCATATTACGAAAGAAAATCATCTCTCCAACAACCATGCCTCCAATCTCTCATAGTCGTTAGTATCACCTAAATTATAGGAATTCTCTGTCTATTCAAATTTATGTAATAATGCTCATTCATTTCTTTCCATGTATATTCAGTTATTATCTTGTATATATACAGGAAATTCATATCAATGAAATATAGTCATTTTCATTTTCATAATCTTCTCTCAAATTCTTTACTCTGCACTCTCAAATTCTTTACTCTGCACTCACAAACATTTATAATTTTCACATAAATGTTTGATCCTGCATTTATGTAATAACACTACCCGAGCTAGAGACTGGATCATGCATGTTTGATCCTCTCATTTAATATTTTTTTTTTGAGGTAATCCTCTCATTTAAATTTAAAATCACTTTTATAATTATTAGTTATTTTTTTTCCTTTTTTCTTAATTAAAATTTTTTGCATATATGATAGGACGATACCTATTATACACCAATATATTAAAACACCAATCTTTTAGGCTTCAAATATTGATATCAATGTTATATGAATTTGTTTAATTGTGTTCATCCTCTCCTTTCTTTCATGATAAAGAGGTTATTTTCATAAGTGATTCTAAAGCTACCGTATCTTGGATTAACGCGGAGGGGATCGGAAGCTTAACTCATGTCCATTTAATTTACGACATTCGCAATGTTTTGAATAACCTGTGGAATGCTAGGGTCGTTTTCAATTCAAGATCTTCCAATTCCTTTGCAAACTCTTTAGCTAAAATGGGTTCCGGTAAAGAAGGGGATAGATTGATCTGGGATTTGTGTTAGATCTTTTGCTTGTTTTTGTTGTCAACTCTCATGGTTATGTTTTAATTCTTCCCTTTCCGGCTTTACATGCCGATGAATAAACTTGCCGTTCAACAAAAAACAATTAGACACAAATTGAAACTAACCAATAGATTAACATTAATTATTAATCAAACCAAATTTCCTCCTCACATCATGCGGTGGTTGGTAGGATTCTCCATTTTTGGTATTTATTGTAAGGATAGTGAATATTGTCACCCATAAATATGATACACTCATTTTATATGTAAACACATATCTAAAATGTGCAAATTAAACCATTACTATAAGCACTCGATCTAATATCAATATTACCCTCATTAAAATAAATTTACTTTTTTTTCATACATTTTAGTTGTAAACCCTCTCGGGCTTGTTTGATTTTCTCACTTAACATGTTATGACACTTAGCGTGTGTTGTTTTGTTTGATTTTTTAAGTGGTAAAATCATTTAAACATCCCTTAAAATCACTTATTTATAAAAAGTGAAAATTTTTCACTTTTCACTTGACTAAAAAAACTGGATTTATATTAACTTTTTACTTCCAAAATCATCCTTACAAATCTAATAAATTTCTAGTTATGTCTTATCCCTCAACCCTAACATATTAATTTTTTAGGTGACTATATTGCCACCCATGAAATGTCTCCCCACACCCATTTTTTCTTAAAAAAATTATTACTTAAATAACCTGTAACAAAATTACTTTTATACCAAAATAAAATAAATTAATTTGCTGAAATTGCAACTGGGAAAAAAAATTAAACTTCTATTTTGTTTTATCTTTAGTTTTTCTCTAGTAAAAGAGGAACAATATAAGACGAATGCACTTTGTTAATAAAAGCAAAGACAACATCACAAAGTTAACATATCTTTACAATTTCCAATACCTTCTTCTCCATTTGTTATTAGTTTTTTATCATAGACTCTCAAGATTCAATATGAGAAAAAAGATGATAATAATAGTAATAATAATAATAATAATAATAATAATAAATAAATAAAACAAGAATATTAATAGATTAAAGAACAAACGAAAAAGCATAGACGTAAAAGTATTTATTTTCAGATATTTATAACTTAAAAAAGCAAACTTATCACTTATATTTAGTTTTCAGTGATAAACAAAAACAAACAAATTTTTCATTCAGTACAATTTAGCACTTTTCAGTCGTAAGCTAAAAAAACACACCCAATCTTAGTGTAGCAATTTAATCCTCATATTATCTCTTTCATAAAAAAAAATTAAAAAATCCTCACATTATCATATTAGTTGAAAATGCATACACATTTATTAGCCAAGTGCAACAACCCAGGCCAACAAGCTAGAATCATATTAGAAACTCCGACGGCTATTCCTACATGTACATAAATAAATTCTGTAGTCTGAAATCATAGGCCAATAAAAAATGTTCCCAATCTCATGAGTCACGATCAATATGAGTACTCACCATCTCCTTTTTAATCCTCTTGAGGTCTCTATTAATCTTTTCAAGTTATTCTTTCTTCTTCGATCTGTTAACGTTCTTCAAGAAAGTAAGAGGTGGTTGAGAATCGGGGTTTGGTTTGACTGCTATACGAAGAACGGAAGTAAAAGAGGTCAGTGGTACACAAGTGGGGTTCTGTGCGACTGCTTGAGTAGTGGGAGCTGATTTTTTGGATTCAAATGGGTGATCAACAACAGGGTTTAATTATCATATTAGTTGAAAAAAGTAAATAAAAAATTAAAGGGTTTATTGATGGCTTAATTACACAAACATCTCATAAGTTTAGATGAAATTGCACTCATATGCAATCCTTTCCGTTTATTGCACAAACATCCCCTGCAAAGCGTTGACCAAAAGTTGACCAAAATGGAATGACCAATTTACCCTTACATGAAATTATCAATTATGATCCCTCTATTTTCTATAATAGCAGGTCAACCACTTAAAACCTTTAACATTTAATTAAAAAAATAAGTTGCCTTCAACAAGTATTGAACCTCAAACTTGTAGTTAGAATCCATATACCTTAACCACCTGAGCTACTCAAACACATTGATAGAATTGTGTTAATTTAAATATATATATATAGTTATATTTATACAATAATTTTCACATAAGTGCGCACTGATAGAATTATATGAGGACATTGAATGTGAGCCACTCATTTTACATATTTTGACTTGGTATGTATGCACTTGTCAAAACTTTTTTATAAATGAGTGGCTCACATTCAATGTCCTTATATAATTCTATCAGTGCGCACTGACAGGAAAAGGACTGTATATTTATATGTAAATAGTTATATAATTATATTTTAAAACTTAGTTGACAAAATAATTTAAATCTATTTCTTTCCAAAATTTTAACATATTTAAAATAATTATTTTCTTTTTGTAAAGAGTTGACCTGCTATTATAGAAAATAGAGGGACCAGAATTGATAATTTCATGTAAGGGTAAATTGGTCATTCCATTTTGGTCAACTTTTGGTCAACTCTTTACAGGTGATGTTTGTGCAATTAACGGAAAGGTTGCATATGAGTGCAATTTTATCTAAATTTAGGGGTGTTTGTGAAATTAAGCCTATTTGATTGACTTTCAATTAAAACAGTTTGTCTTTATTGGTCATTTTATGTAGGACGTTTTTGTAATTTAAATTTTTCATAAAAAAATAGGAGTTTCGAAAATTTAATAGAATTCTTTAAAGAATGAATTTTAAAACTATCAGCAACTTAATAACTTTAGTTTTAATAGCACCTAAAGTGTAGAATTGACAAAAATACCCTTAAAACACACTCATAAAAATAAGTATCGCGCTTTTTTTTATATTTCCGAGACTTATTTTGGTGTTCAAGAGACTTATTTTCTATTTCCAAGACTTATTAGGTATATTTGTAATTTTCGAGACTTATTGGACAAAAATGAAAATTTTCAATTTTTTTTCATCCTCTTCATCGACCTCCATTAATGGAGGTCAATTTCGACATCCATTTCGATGTCTATTAGAGGTCGGTTTTGACCTCCAATGGAGGTCCATCTCTATTGCTAGGAGGACCTCCATTGGTCCTCAATCAATGGAGGTTTTTGAAAACAAAAATCCCCTAAAATAGCAAAAATGAAATAAAATAAGGAGATGAGGGTATTTTTATATATTGGTGTCATTTAAACTTAATTTATTAAACTAGTGTTACTTTTAAAATTGCACATTAAATAGTGTTATTTCCCTCTTTTTTCACATCATATTTACGGGTGGCAATATCGGCACCCTTCTTGTAAATGTGGATTTTTTTTAGAAAAGAAATTTAAATAAAACGCATTTCATACAAAACAACATATACTTTGATCACTCGACGTTTCCGCATTTTTGGTATTTTTTGGTAATCCTTCAAAACATTTTGGCATGAGGGTCTCACCATAAATTCATCACTCAAAAATAACTGTCACATAATGAATTTGCAAGTATTCTATCAATCATATATTATAAATTCATCCCTAAGAAAAATAGGGCACATAACTTATTGGCAAGTGTTCTACCGATCATATATTATTAGTGAATTTTCTATTGTATTTTGAGTGAGAAATCTAAAGTATGAGCATTGCACACGAGTTCTTATCTGATATAGACACTTTCTAATGCTAATAGAACACTTATATGATAATGGGTTAAGCTAAATCAATTTAAATTTTGAGATTTAAAATTTTGACTACAATATTTCAATCACTCATGTACTCTTAATCTAATGGTTGATATTTAAATACATTGCAATCTTGGAATAAGAGCATATGAATGGTTGAAATTTTGAAATCAAAATTTTAAATCACTAATTTAAGTTGGTTTAGCCTAACCCTTTGATAAATATTCTTATTTTTACATATTTTATCATTATTTCTCACTTGAGTTCATAGTTGCCTTTGGAATACCCAAAAGATGTAGAGTCATTTGTTTTTTTATCTGAAGATTGAATAGTCCTAAATTTTTCTAAAAACTGAAATTGAATGACAAGTTTGTCTTATATTTTTCTCATAGCTTAATATAATGTCAACTTGTGTGATTTTAAAGATAAAATTGTGTAAGTTCCTCAGTTTTTTGGTTGGTTTATTTTGTTGTCTAAACCACATTGAGATTATTATATAACGGGTAGCTAAGGTGATAGTGATTGACAAGCTTCCGGACATCCCAAAGTGTTTCAAGAAGGTATATCACTTGACTTAACTTCTTGAAGAGATTAGTTGCACACACACCTTCATATTTCATCTCTATGATTGCATTTGTGCTTCATGAATGTGTGCATTTATGTTTTATAACACACTTATTGAATGATCATTGTTCTTGCATTTGTTTGTTTGACATTAGTGTGTTTTTTTGTGTTTATGTTGATCGTTTTCAGTTATGTGTTCGGAAACGTTTGCGCTTGCACGTTGGTGTGCTTGTTTTTAGCGCATTGTTCAACCGGTGTTGATTCCCTACTTTTGGGAATCGGTGGTTGATTTGGCGGTCTGCCTGACCACTGAATGGAACCGCCGTTTGAAAACAGAAGTTTTGTCTTCATTATGAGGTTGATTCATCAGCTAGACTAACCGTCGATCTTGAACCCTGAATCATACCTGATGATTCTGTCCACAAACGGCGGTTGAACTGACCGCTGATCAAACCGCAGAATGTCTCCTAACGATTCTGTTCTCAAACGACGGTTGATTCGGCGATTGGCCTGACCACTGAATGACAATTTCAGGGGTAAACTTGTCTTTTCACGTCAGCTCGTCCTTCCCACTATAAATATACCATCTTCTTCCTCATTTCATTCAGAACTCAGAATTTACAAATCCTAGAGAGAGAGAATTAGTTTTAGAGAGAGAAAGCTTCAATCCATTGATTTCTAACTTTCCAATCAACTCCAATCCTTCATCATCTTCATCTTCAGCATTCATCATCATATTAACATGGGTCTTCAAGTTCTTGACTAGGTAACATCATTTTCATCTCAATTTCATATATTGATCTTCTTGACCTAGGTTTAGCATTTATTACATGATTAAATGCTTGATTATTATCTTTTGATGAATGTATTGGTGAATGTATGTTGATTATATGATAAATACATTGTTAGGTATTTTTATTGAATATATGTTGAATATTTGTAAAGGAATTTCGTGGGTCTCTCTTTGATTGAGTTTATTTATGATTGCTAGCGTTCTAGGTTTATATAACATCTAGTAAAATCATTTTATTAATTGATTGAGTTTGGTTGTGATATATTGATTATAGGGTTGCATTTATTATATGACTAAATGCATTATTGCTACCACATTGATATATGTTAATGTTGAATACATTGTGAGTAATAATATTGATTTATTATGGTAGATTGTGATAACTAGAAATTCCATGTCATTTATGCCATCTAGCTAAGTCTTGTGATTATTCATTTAGACTTTGATAATTAGAGTTTATTGACTTGTCATTAAATCTTTAATTAAGCATATAGTGTTGTCTAGCATTATATTGCATCTTGAGTATCATTGCATATTCACATAGGTTTGCATTAATTATCTCTTTATTGAGTTAAAGTCTTGTGACTACAAGGGTGTAGTGCACAAGCAAGGTCGTGATCACTATAAAAGGCTTGCGGTTAGAGATAGTCGAGTTCTTCCGTGTATGTTGTGCTAGAAGGTCGACCTAGGTTGCAATCGATATCTCATATAGTGGATTTTATGGACTAGAAATGGCCAGTAAGCTAGCTCGTGAGTTTTGCACAGTTGGAGGATTTCTCACGTAAATCAATCAAACGTGTTTTTATTGTTTTCCGCATTTATTATTATTGTTGAATGTTTGGTTGGTTTTGGTTATGCTTTGAGATTAATTTGATTAAGTTGAAAAGTTGGTAACTATTTGGATAACAACCAATTCACCCCCCCCCCCCCCCCCCCCCCCCCCCCCCCCCCCCCCTAGGTTGTATTAGACACACGTTGTGTAATTTCAAATTGTCTGAAAACAAATGATTTGACATTTATACCCTTATAAATATTAATTGTTAAGTTGTTATTTTTATATGATACAAACAACTAAATAAAAATAATTAAACAAATACTAAACCATTTTTATGTAAATATTGATAATATATTAAAAAATGTTAAGATATGATAAATAATGATATTGAAATGGTTTTGATTTTTACATAACAAAAAAATTGAAGGTTCAACAATGGAGTTGAAAGTGTCTATATGATTAAGGTTTTTTTTTATTATAGTTATTTATCATTAATAATATGTCAAAAAAAAAAGATATTTGTATAATATAAAATCATTGTAATATTGAAAATAATTATCTTTTTTTAAAAAAAAAAAACTGCATTAATCAAAAGGAATTACAAAGCTACTGGGCGATCGCCCAGAATGAATAGAGCCATATAAGGCGGAGCCTCCTCCATCCAGAAGGAATGGGTAGCAGCAAGGCAAAACTTGGCCAACTTATGAGCGGCCATATTGGCCAACCTAGGAACAAAAGCCATAGGGCAATTCGGGCGACAAGTTAAAAAGTGAAAAATATCCTTAATGACTAAGCCCACATCAGAAAGAGGGGCAACTCTTGAATTGATGATCTTGACCACCACCTGGGCGTCTGATTCTACAGAGCATGGAATCAAACGTAAGTCACGGGCAAATTCCAGACCTTTAAGCAATGCCATAGCTTTTACAACTTCCAGAGAGAAGGAAGCCTCGATCGACTGTGAACTAGGTGCCAAAACATCACCTGCATGATTACGAATAATAATACCAAAACTCACCCTACCATTTGCCTTGTCGATGGCCGTATCCCTGTTCATTTTAAATTTTCCCACATCCGGAGGGCGCCATGAAGTGCAAACAGCTTGGCTCATACCAGAACTAGTACCAGCACCTATCATTAGCTCGTTGAAAATCAGCAAGGAAGGACATAGCCCAAGGGACTACATCCTTATCAATGAGTAAATCCGAGTTGTGCAGTCGTCCATTGCGACAAAACCATATCCTCCAAATCACCATGCATAACAGTTCAAAGTCCTCACCACCCGGCCGATTCTTATAATTCATCATAAAGTCAATAAAATGCATATCGTCCACAGCTTTAACATCTTTCATAAAAGCATACATCTTCTGAACCAGCTTTAGCAAAGGGTAGTACCATAACGCATGCATTGTCGATTCTGGTCTACCATTACAGATCGGGCAAGTAGAATCTGCCATCACACCTCTGTTAGTAAGGTTGAGATTTGAAGGTACCCAATAATGGCTCGCATGCCAAAGTAACAACTTCACTTTGGCCGGCACCTTGATTCTCCATAAGAATTCCCACCATGCCTCTGAATCCGTTAAGACCTGGAGAGCTAGAAAAATAGTTCACCGACATTCCGAGGTGATATCTTGAGCTTACAGAGTAAAGGCCAAATTTGTCATAATGCCAAGCTAACTGAATCAGGATTCTGCCTAGCTTAGCAAGGAATGCTAAAGATTATCGTACGCATCATCTTGAGAGAAAGAGTTACGAATGAGTTCCTGATTCCGAGACCCCGAATGAGACTTTAAAGCTTGCACTGTTGTTGATATACCCAACGTTGGCGATGTAATCAAGGTAGATAGTCGAGGCAGCCATTGATCCTGACAGATTTGAACCAAATATCCATCACCAATTCGCCAACGAGTACCTGGTTCCAGCAGTTCACTCCCCCAGACAAAGCTTCGCCATAGGAAAGAGCTAGAAGCACTGCTTGAAGCATGCAAAACAGAGGAATTAGGAAAATAACATTGCTTCAGGACTTTGGCCGCCAAAATGTTAGGGTGATGAATAATTCTCCAGTATTTCTATTAGCAAGGATGGCCTTATTAAACATAGAAAGGTCACGAAACTCCAATCCACCCTTATCCTTACTATAACACAATTTTTGCTAAGAACCCTAATGCATGGATCCTCTGCATTTCCTCCTTTGAACCCCACCAAAATCGGGCACTAAGCCTTTGAAGGTCACAAACTAGACTTCGCGGAAGCCTGAATAAAGACATGGCATAGGTTGGGATTCTTTGTACAACAGCTTTCAGAAGCACCTCATTTCCACCGGCCAAAAGTAACTTGTTTTGCAAACCTTTCAGCCTACCCCAGACCCGATCTTTAATGTTTGCAAAATTTTGTTTCTTAGAATGGCCTGCAAAGCTAGGCAACCCTGAGATATCTCTCATGACAATCCACTAACTATAGAATCAGCTTGTTGCCAAATGACTTTCTTGCTAACACACATAGTTGATTTGTGAAAATCCACCTCCTGACCAGAAGCTCTTTCATAGGCCTCCAACACCCACCTAATAGCTTGGCAAGCTCGCTCTGACGCTCTAGTAAAAAGCGTGCTATCGTCTGCAAAAAAAATATGTGAGATCTTTGGACCCTATCTACTACATTTGAACTCAACAATATCGCCAATCCTTTCTGCTTGGATAAGCAAACGTGATAGTCCCTCAGCACAAATAAGGAAAAGATACGGGGACAACGGGTCCCCCTGACGCAAACCTCTAAAGGGTCTTAGGTTGCCCAGAATCTCCCTGTTAATAATAAGTGAAAATGACACTGACTTCACAAAGTTCATTACACAGGTAATCCAAGCACCTGAGAACCTCAGTTTTCCCATCATGCCAACCGAAAATTCACATTCTACACAGTTATAAGCCTTGGATATATCAAGTTTGAGAGTTATTGACCCTATCCTCCCTTTTTTTCCGCCTATTTAGCGCATGCATGAACTCAAAGCCTATAATAGCATTATCTGAAATTAATCTCCCAATGATGAAATCGATTTGTGTCTCAGAGATAACATCGCCGAAAAAAATTATAAACCTATTCGCTAAGGCCTTCGCCACAATTTTATACAATACATTGCATAAGCTAATAGGCCTAAAATCAGCCTTCCTCTCCACCCTCTTAACCTTCGGGATTAAATTAATTTTCGTTCGATTAACCTCATCAAGACCATTCCCCTCATTAAGAACATCTAAGCAAGCCTCTGTGACCTGATCACCCACCAGAGGCTAAAACTTCTGATAGAAAAACATCGGAAAACCATCTGGACCAGGAGCTTTAGTTGGAGCCATGTCGAATATTGCTCTTCTAATCTCATCAGCCGAGAATCTTGAGTCAAGAAAAGAGCTTTTGTTTCCTAGAAGGCATGGCTGCACAAGGTCTAATACAAGTGTCGGGTCTTGGTTAAAATGTGATGTAGTGCAAAAGATCCCAGAAAAATACTGCTCCATGATCACTCCAAAAGTATACTATGTTTTGAGCGATTATTCTTTTACTTTTGTTGCCATTTTTGGAATGTTTAAGTGTTTATTTACTTGTAAAAGTGTTTTCAGGCATAATTATACATCCAATGGCATTTTGTCCCAAGTGGGAGTTTTCACATAAAAGAAGGGATTTTTGGAAGAAAAGATGAAATCTACAAGTTCGACTTCACAGTTCCAAGTAGTAGATGTTCCCCAGAAAGGACTGCGATATCACACTGCGACTTAAGCTTCAATTTCCACCTCGCAGATGTTTCCCGGACCCTACTACGATGTCAATCTGCGAGTTCCATCTCGCAGGATCAACTCGCAGAACTACTCCATAACCAACTGTCATGTCATACTGCGATTTCAAGCCAGCTTATCCGAATTACTACTTCGCATCTACGAGTTCCATCTCGCAAGACAATCTTGCAGAACATTTCCAGAAGATATTGCCATATTAAACTGCGAGTTCAAACCAGCAGAATCAATGCGGCTGTAGGATCTGCGAGTTCTATCTCGTAGAAGCACCTCATAGAAGTTACCTAGAATTCCACCACCATAAGAATCTGCTAGTTCAAACTAACAGAAATCACACTGCGATTTCATTCTGCAAGTTCTATCTCACAGCGTTGTCTCGCAATCGCTTTCCAAGTCAGCAATCCACTTGATAAATCAATGATTTTTCCTACCCACTACATACACTTAAATATCTTTGTTAAACCTAGTATATATATGTAGTAGTATTTCATAGATTAAAAACTGTACCATAGATACACCATAGAATAGATATAGAATACAAGTAGTTTTTCATAGTTTAAAAGATAGACTTAAACACTTAGAGATCAAAATAGTTCTTAATTTTAACTAGATCTTGAAGCAACTTTGAGAAGATTGAAGAAAAATTTGTACTCAAAGTCAAGGATCATCATCCATGACAATCAGTTGTATCTCTCTCTGTCTATCTTTTGTAATTAAGAACATGATGTGTAGCTAAATTTATTGAGATGTAAGGGATAGATGTTCATTTGTTGTTAACTACGATCTAAGTCAATATGATATGTTTATCCATGATATCTTGTTTATATATGTGCAATTAATGTATGACCTATACATTTAATGTAATTTACTTTGCATTGGTAGCATTTAAAATGCTTTTAAGTTGTTGGATCATTATTAAATGTGTTTGAACAAACACAACTAATATCCTCACTTTATTTTGGAATGATAGTTGATGATGCATGACCATGCTTTATTAATGTCATTTTCCCTTCTAGATTTAAGATTTCTCTATTCACCATCCTTTGACATATTGAGATGGGAATTGATGAAAGTCTTTCTCAAAGACCTTTTAAGTTAGGGCCTTATATTAGATGAATGGATGTTGTTTTAAAGATATTGAATTAAGATCTTGGTTAACACTTATGCTCTATCATATTCCCTTGTATCTCATTTTGTCTACTTTTATTATAAACATTTTAAGAACATTTAGTAGTCAATCCTTGTTAAGATAGTTTAAACTTTCTAAATTGATTTTCGCTACCTAGATAATTCTTGTGGGATCAATACCCTTACTTGTGTCCACTATACTCTACAACGATTTGTACACTTACGAATGGTTAATTAGACTCACGCATTCCATTCCATTTGACTTAGTTTCTAGAGTACCATTAGTTTATAGGTACGCTCGGAGTCCGTCACTCCACAATACCAAAAATATCATCAATGTTGTCCTGCCAAACCCCCCCCCCCCCCCCCCCCCCCCCCCCCCTCTCATCCTCCCATTGTCGAACAACCCTTTTATAACATTCCGGGCGCAGTCGCGCCAAAGCTTGGATGTGGAAGTATCTCGAATTCCTATAGCCACTCTTCAGTCAGGTCTCCGAGCGTTGTATCTATTAAGGTTCCTCCTTCTATAACAAACAATACAATTCTTGATCTACTTTCTGAATGAATCCCCTTCCAAGAACCTGGTTGGATATTGCACGAAGCTTTTCGTAACTCCTTATGTTTGAGCTTGATATCTCTGCTCAGATTCTTCTTAATTTTTCATATTCCACCTGCCCATAATTTTCGTACACCTTTGTATAGTTGATACCAAACTTCGCATATTTTGTTCATTACCAAAATCCTTCCACGACGTCCTGACAATGTCCACACAGCTAACCGAATCTGCCCAATATTCTTCAAAGTAGAAGCGGCGGTGCGGAGCTATCACCTGGTCAGCTGCAGAAGCACGAAGCTGGCAAACATCAAAGAGTATGGGTATATGGTCTAAGCGCTAAAATTCTAGATACCTAACAGTAGCTACATTGAACAAATCCCTACAGCTTAAATTGCAAACACACATATCCAACCATTCTCACCTTTGTATAGTTGATACCAAACTTCGCATATTTTGTTCATTACCAAAATCCTTCCACGACGTCCTGACAATGTCCACACAGCTAACCGAATCTGCCCAATATTCTTCAAAGTAGAAGCGGCGGTGCGGAGCTATCACCTGGTCAGCTGCAGAAGCACGAAGCTGGCAAACATCAAAGAGTATGGGTATATGGTCTAAGCGCTAAAATTCTAGATACCTAACAGTAGCTACATTGAACAAATCCCTACAGCTTAAATTGCAAACACACATATCCAACCATTCTCACCCCCCCCCCCCCCCCCTTTTATTACACCAGGTGAATAAAGGACCCACAAAACCCATGTCCTAAAGTTCACAATCATCCAACGTTGACTGAAATTTATCAAGCTGGAGACTGGGACGTTGAACACCACCTAACTTTTCTGAATCATCAAGAACCTCTTTGAAGTCTCCGGCACAAACCCATGGGAGACTTGAGAACCTTTGGAGCTGTTGCAAAAGGGTTCACCTATGATATTTCTATGCCGCATCCAGGATGACCATAAAAACCTGTAAATCGCTACATGATATCCCTATGAAATGTAACCTGGACATCAATGTGAAACTATGGGTAAGACAATAAATTCACATCCACCAAATTTGACCACAAAAGGCATAGCCCACCCTTTCTACCGATGCTATTAACAACTAATTTACCCAAGTACCCTAACTTAACTCTAGCGTATTCCATTCGAACATGATCGGTTTTTGTTTCTATCAGGAATACAACATCTTGTTTATAATCCTGCTGCAACTTCAACATGACTTGGAACACCCGAGTGCTTCCTAATCCTCGAACGTTCCAAACAAGTGGTTTCATGGCGATCGGTAGGCTAGTAGAGACCGACCCGCCCATGTAGCATCAGACACTCCACGGTATCCTTTTTCGATTTTTGTAGACTTCAAAACACTCTCGAATTCATTATAGTCCACCAACAAGCTCATTTTACCCATATGAATTTCTAGTTTCATAGAATTTTCTATCTCTAGCCTATTGTCTAACTGATCCCCATCCCGAGCCCACTATTTCCATTTACCCGACTTTGGCCTAACCTTGTTAAGTCTTTCAGGCACATTCCCATATCCCTTTGGCACCTTCATAGTTACTCCACCAGGCTCATTCACCTAACCCAATTCGTTGTTCACATCTATCCTATACTTATCCATATCCATTACAACTTCCAAAGTAAGCCCAGGCACATTTACTAGTTGACCATCTCTGTCTTTTAGGGGCCCAAAATCCCTTACCAATGGTGCATGACAAGCTAGAGAACCTTCCATTGGTTGACTTACATTAAATTCTGGAATATTTCTAATAATTGGGTTGCTGACAATCTTTGATTGACTTACTTCCTGTTTCTTAGGCACAAAATCCTTGACATACTCCACCACATCCTCCTTCTAAAAAACAATCCCAAGATTTTTACGGATAAGACTTGACTCCCCATGATCCTTGCGAGCTTCCCAGCATCCTCCCCCAAATCTCAGAACGTATCGCACTTTTCCTTCCCCTTTACGTTACCTACCATCTCGAAGCTGTCTACCATCACCACCTTCTCCATATTGCCACCGTTGAGTTGTAGGCTCCTTACTACCTCCAGCGAAGTCGGAGGCACAAAAGTTAGACCCTCAATGCCACAATTCCTACCACCAACTCCACGTCATTCCCTTGCCATTTGGGGCTGCTACAGCACCGGCTTGACAGGACTTGAAACATTCATCCATGGCCCAAACAGAAGATCATAGTCCTCTGGTCCCTCAGACTCCACCACCGATAAACAATCCCTAACAACATGTCCAATCCGCCTGGAGCGGTAGCAGTGTTCGGGTAATCTTTCATATCTTAGAAGCATCATAGACTCTTGTCCATCCCGTAAAACATCTACCCGCAAGATGCGTCTAAGAGGCTGGTCCACGTTAATTACAACCCTAACACGAATGTATTTCCTAGCGCAATCCCCTGTACCCCCATCATCAATTTCTCTCACATCCCCATTCATACTCCCTAATAACAATCCGATCTCCGCAGCCATACAGAGAAGTGGGACATTATGGATCTGAATCCAAAATGCCGTATGATTAAACCTCATTGCTCAGATATCGCCTTTCCCCACTAGCTCCTCTAAAACCAACAATGCTTTATCAAAACTCCATAGGCCACCCTGCAGCACCCGATACCTCTCCTTCTCGTCCTTAAATGTGAATGAAAATGTATTCCCATATATGACTTCAATATCAACACCCCCTCTAATCCTTTATATCCTTGGTATTATATTGATAAACGCTTCCCTATTAACCAGTTTATTGGACTTTATTTTCCCATCCAGGTGTAGCGATAATCTCCTCACACCATCGTCTTTCATACCCACCTGAAGGGCATCAGTGGTCCCTCTCTATCCTTCAAGGATAAGGCCTCACACAGTTTAGCAACTTCCTCAGCGTTCATAATAACCAGAACCGAAAACCAAAGGCACTCCTCCGAGTGAAGATAGCGATCCCAACGGATCTACCAACTACTATCACCAGAAGTTTTCCTGAAGAAGCTTCAGAGAAAACCTAGGAATAGACCAAAGTAAGTATGCATGAAAGATTTGAGTTGTTTTGGAAGGATACTCTTGGAAGTAAATATTTTAAATACAATACAGTTATTTGGAATCAAGTGAAAAGTCGATAATTTTTACTTTTTATTTTAAGTTATTTTGTGATATTTTTAAGTTGTTTGACCATTTAAAAAACAAACAAAACAATTTAATAAGTTCAATTCAGACCCATTAAATGTTAGATGGAAAAAAACAAACAACCACCTAGTTTGTATGGTTGTCTTAGATACTCCTACTAACGTTACACGTACAATTGAAGAGTAATCGATTAATAAATATTCAACTCAAAATATAGGGGTTAAACTTTTGACAATATTTATAAATCAAATGAAAATGAATACCAAATTCTATTTAAATTAAAGGAACTTAGACCACATAAAGTTTATCAAAGACAAGAACCAGCTCACTTGAATTTGAGATGATTCAAATTAAGCTACATATATACCCTTTAAAGTGTCAAATAATTATTATACAAAAGCTAAAGTGGAGTTGATACAAAATTTGAATCACACCCAAAAAAAAATGAGAAAATCTTTCTTTCTACTCATAAACTGAAAATTAAACCTTTTTTAAACTTTTTTTTTTATAAAAAGAACTTATTCATTTAAGGAATAAGTGAGCCACATATATTTTTTTACAAGAGATTTTCACAAACATATTATTTGATAATTTAATTGAAATTATTAATTAAACTCTCCCAACTGATAAATTATTTTTAAATAAAATAGATTATTAATTTATTAAGTATTAAGTTAAAAATAATAAACCCATTATTGTTTAATAATTAATGCCAACTATTATGATGGCCCAATAACATTTCACTGCCCTATCTAGAGAGGTGGATAAGGTTTGAACTTTGAATCGTTTGATCCTCTTATTTAAATTCAAAATCACTTTTATAATTATTAGTTTCTTCCTTTTTTTAATAATTGTTTTTTTTTCATATACATTACCTATAAATGTACAAATGACCTAATACACCAATATATTAAAACACTTCTCTAATCTTTCAGGTTTCAAATATTGATACCAATGTTATAGGAATTTGTTTAATTGACGATTAGATTTAACTCATATTCTTTTATATCCTTCACACAAATTGAAATTAACCAAGAATTTAACATGAATTATTATTTTATTTTATTTTTGAAAGAAGATTAACATGAATTATTTATCCAATCAAATTTACCCTCACACTATATTGTCTAACGTCATGTTATGGTCGTGACTAGTGACAAGTGAAATAACTGAACCATAGGTAGGATTTCCATTAAAAAAAATTAAATGAAACATGTTACACAAAAAAGATGCAAATTAGGATCACTCGATATTTCCACATTTTCAGTATTATTTTGTTAATCTTTCAAAATATTTTAGAGCGAGGGTCTCACTTAAAATTCAATACTCAAAAATAACAATCACATAATGAATTTGTAAGAATTCAACAATCGTATATTATAAGTTCATCCCTAAGAAAAAAAAATGAGTCATAAGATATTCGCAAGTGTTCAACGGGTTTAGACGTAGCTCAGCTGGTAGTTGGATGAGTTTGGGATTTGGATAAATAACTCCCAAATCAGCGGCTTAAATCCTATCCATGACGAAAGCTTTTAAAAAAAAATACATAAATTAATAAATATGTTGTTTAAAAAAATAAAAAGTGTTTAATGGGTCTACCAATAATATATTTTCTATTGTATTTTGAGTGGGAAGTCTAAGGTATGAGCGAAGCATTTGAAAGAGACAGTTTCTAATTATCAAAAGACCCTTCATTTCATTTTCACTTGGATACAGCAAATCAATTCAGAAACCCATTTACAGTTGTTGAGACTTGAGACCTGAGACTTGAGAGTTGAGAGAGACAATGGAGGAGTTTGAAGACTCTGGTTTCATAGAGAGAGAAGAGCTCATGATTTCACCAAGTGGCGATGGAGAACCCACCTTCAGATCAGCTCATTTTCTCCAACCAACCGTAACCTCCATAGATGGGCCTGTGTTTGAGATTCCAAACCACTGTATCTCCTCTGTACCACCGACTTTCGAGCCCAAAAACTGGCCTTTAGAGGTTAAATACAACGGGTGGAGACAGCCAACAAAGGAGTGGAGAGCATGGGTTGAGAAAATGTGTTCTTTGCATGAATCAACCTGGAAGAAATCCGGTATTCGAGAAGCTATTTTATGTTCTACTTACGAAATCCATAGAAACAACGATTTGGTTCTGGGTCTAGCTGAAAAATGGTGTCCTGACACCAAAAGTTTCATTTTTTCTTGGGGTGAAGCTACCATTACCCTTGAAGATTTGTTGATTTCAGGCTACTCTGTTTTGGGCTCTGCGTTTTTTTCGGGTCTCGAAACAGAGGAGTCGAAGGAGATTGAACGAAAATTGAACCAGGCAAGGAAAGAACTCAATCGAAGTGCATCAAAGAAGGCAAGCTATGGTCAGTGGATGAAGAAATTCATGGGCACTGGGCTTGATTTCGAACATGAAGCATTTCTTGCATTGTGGTTGTCAAGGTTTGTTTTTCCAGTCTCCTCTCCTGTAATTGTGGAAGCTGTTTTTCCAATTGCAATACATTTGTCTAGGGGGACTAGAATTGCACTTGCACCACCAATTCTAGCTAGTATTTATAGAGATTTGGGTTTGTTGAAAGAAAGAATTGTTTCTTTAGTTGAATTAGACCATTCTGGGGATGAGGATCAAGTCTTAGAGATTACTATGTGTTCACTATTTCAATTAGTTCAAATCTGGGCTTGGGAGAGATTTATAGAGTTTAGGCCAAAAACTAACTTGATCAAAATTGGTGAACCTAGATGTGCTCAATGGCACAAAAAAAATATAGGAATTGGGAATGCCAGGACTGTTTTAGACTCTGCCGGGGTAAGTTTTGATTGGCGCCCATATGCGAAAACTTTGAAAAATTGGAAGTTGCCTGAGTTTTATGCGGAGAAAGAAATGTGCGTATCGGTTGATGCTGATTTGCCTGAAGAGTTTGGCTCATTTGCTTTATGTTTGAGGACTTCCGAGCTAGTTGGTATTGATTGTGTAGAGCACTACCTTCCACATCGAGTAGCAATGCAATTTGGAATGGATCAAGACCTTCCAGCTTGTGTTGCTCGTGCTAATGATACTCCTCATGTTGCGTGGACTGGTTACTGTAAACCAATTACTTGTGAGAAATTGTATATACCACCCCGACTTTATGAGGCTGTTGTGACAATGAGATACTCGAACTGGTGGAAAGAATCAATGTTCCGTTTGAAATTTGAATGTAAGGCTGTTCAGCCAATAAAAAGGGCTTTCTCAAGTCTTAACTCGACACCAAGGAGATCAAAAGCAGCAAAGGTCAGTTGTTTCGTTGGTTCTGAAAAGAGACTGAAAAGAGGCAGCGGAAAGCAAGTACTCTACAAAGAGCACTAAAGTATCATTTAAGAAGAGTTCGGAAAAGTCACTGAAGACATCGAAACAGAAGAAAAAAGACATCAATGCATCTTCCACTCTTGGTTCTTGTGATTTGTCTGCTTCTGCTGGATCACCTTCGAAAAAGCTTCCACCGAGTCTAATAGTGAAAAAGGAGCTTAACAATTCCCTTGTCCCTCCTGGATTTGCTCCCAAGTTCAATTTAGTGGAAACAAGGGATTCGGTTGATGAAGATGATTTGTCTATTGCAGAAATATTGAGATCTACTAATGTGCACGGGGAAATATTGAGATCTAACTCTTTAGAGAAAAGTATGGAAAAATCACCAAAGACATCAAAACGGAAGAAGAAAGACAAGAAAGACATCAATGCCTCTGTCACTCTCGGTTCTCTTCTAAAGAAAGTGAAAACACCAGTAGAGACTTCAAAAGAAAAAGAGAATGTTTGTGATGTGTCTGCTTCTGCTGGATCATCATCTTCGAATAAACTTCCACCGTGTCTAACAGTGGAAGAGGAGCTCAACGATCCCCCTGTCCTTCATGGTTTTGCTCCCGAATTCAATTTAGAGGAAACAATGGATTCAGTTGATGAAGATGATATGACTATTGCAGAAATATTGAGATCTAAAAATGTACAGTTTATGGATGGGGAAAATTCATCAAGTCATTCTCAAAATTTTTCCTCCTCAGTGGCAAAGAACGAGGCTGCTAAAATTGTCAAGCCACCAACCGAATTGTTGGAAAAGATTATGCAGAATGAATTTGTAAAGGGTGATTCAGGAACAGTTTTGGAAGATGCAGCTGAAAGGACATCAGTTAGTCCCGATAATGATACCGTTATGATCCAGAGCAGCGAATTAAAGGGAAATAAATATGCAACTGAGCTACTTGAATGTCAACTCGAGGATCGGGTTAGTCGGCTGGAAAAGATATTTGCAGAGCTAAAAGCAGCAAAATTTGGTTATTCGCATCACAATTAACTCACTCCTGTTGAACATGATAAACAGAATTGTTATAGCTCTAGCTCTATAGCTGCATGAGTTAACTTTTGTTTAAATGTGAGTTCTCTCCTCCCTCTATGTAAGTTGCTCAAATATTTCAGAATTGTTTGGCCAAATATTTCTGATTATTTTGTATGCTGGTTTGACAGTTAATTTTTGGCTTTTCTGTATCAGAAATGTTGGCCTGTTTAGAAAAACCGACTGTAGATTGTGTATATATGCTTATCATTTGAGTGTAATTTCAGTTTGGGAAACCAAATTGTGAAGACTACTCTGGTTTGAGAGTTGATATCTGGAATCCTGATATGCATCATAGTATTATTTTATATCAGCATTAATGATGGATAACATTTGCTGCAATTTGTTGATGATGGGTAAAACATTTTCGACCAGACATTGTTTCTCCATGCTTCGAAATTTTACATGCCAATTGCTCATTGTTGTATTATATGCTGCAGTTCAAATTTCATTAGGTACATATTACTGACTATCCCGCAATTTATAGTACATAGAATTACTGTCGAGTCTCCTTCATAAATGTGATGCATATTTTAGTCATTTCTTGTCTGGAAGCCAGTGATCACTGGATCAGTGTGTAAATTGGCTATTAAGTATCGCTAGAAGGTGAATTGGGTTTCCTCGAATGATTTTCTCGGTTGAGAAGAAATGAAACTGGCGGCAGTTGCATGATAAATTTGGATCAGCGGTCACTTTCATTCAAAGGCATGATATGGGAACATTTGAGAGTTATTTTTATTATTTCAGTTTGCAGAGATATTGCGATAATAGAGATTATAATCTTTGTTTCGGATTCCCTAAAACTCTCTCTTTTTATCCGTCATTGATATACTTCAAGGAGCTAATTTCACTGTGGATCCGAAATTTATATATGTTTTTTTTTTTACAGAATTTTTTAATATGTTTTCAACAACTGAATTGGAGTTTTGTTGTGTAATGTTGTTTCCAGGAAACTAAAAAACTATGATTGGAGCATGGCATCAACATAATACTAGATTTATATATGATGCCAACAATCGCATACTGCGTACTTTAATTTGCTTTTAATAATTGTATTTTGTGCAATTGAGGATATATTATAATAAAAAGGAATTTTAATGCAGATTTAAATTCTCTATTGATCTGAGCTCTTACTGAACTTTCAATGATCTATTCACTAGAGTGGTTAGAGCAAATTCAGAAAAGCCGAGGATCTAGCTATATCCATATTTTGCACCCTCAATTTATATCATTAATTGGAAACAATGTCAACCTTGTATGCATTGTTATCCTCAAATGCCTCCCATTTCGATTGCAGGGCTGGCTTCCTATGCTTATAGACAGCTTCCTTGTGACTATCCTGACACAATGTGGCAGTAACGCAGGACTCTTCAGATGAACGGGAGGTGTGTTACAACGAAAAATTACACAGATGGTAGTTCCACCACGGAAATTGTTTCCAAAGAAAGATTTCAATTCCTACCCAATACTAGCATTTCAATATCTTTTGGTTGCACAAATGATGACAGTTGAATATTAGATTCAAATTTATGATCTCAACAATAGGATACTTCAGTTTGCTCCTGAGAATTGTATGTGAGATGCTTTTTAATTTTTAATTTTTCTGTTTTTTTTTTAATCCCTAGTACTCTTTTATTGGATATGCAATTGTAATAAAAGGGATGTTTAGAAATGATTAATGGCGACCACCACTCAATGTGCCTCGGTGGTGAAAGACGTTCAATTAATCTAACATTGCATCTGTTTTTTTTTTTTTTTTCAATTTGTTTTTCACTTAACTTCTTCGGATTTTTCTAATAATAGTGAAATTTTGCAACTTGGAATGAAATTCATGCTCTTTTATTTTATGGTGTTAATAAGTTAAGATAGCAAAGAGAAAAACATAATTCATGTAATCAAAAATTTCAAAGAATATCTCATCAATTCATATCTGTAGTTTTCTGCGATTTTTTAACCAATTTCCAGTATGGACTCGAAGGACATTGCAGAGGTTCGTGAGTGTGCACTCATTATTGTAATTAAATGTTTAGTAAGAACTATTGACTAAACTAACAAAAATATCGTTCCCCAAAATTATGATGATTAAACGCTTTTAATTATATGGTAGCACTGTACTGAAATCATGTCGGTACACAAATACGTTATACGCCAAAATTTTCGACTGATAATATTAAGGAAAGTATTTACATGTGCACCGATAAAAGGAGAAAAGGAATCAGTTACCGTACAAGTATATGTAGTCACTGCCGAACCCTCAATTTATCCAACAGATATCACTTTACTCCCTCCAAAAATATTATTTGATGACACAAATCTTTCTACCAAGCAAACTCGGTTTTTAATGAACATACGATGATGCTGCTGTAAATGTAACATTCCAGGAGTTATTTAATACAGTGCTACTGCTAGATACAACTTATATAGAAAAAAAAATTGAATGAAAACTAAGAATTCCAAGTGGTCACAATTATAGTAAAGGTAGTGATGATTTAGAGCTTAATCTGACATACAATTCTTGCGAAAATATATGAAGATTCAAGTTCAATGAATTTTGCATTTGTATAGAAAGATATTTGTTTCTCAATGCAGAGACCAATAGGCAATTGGTCCAGCTACAACCGTTACTGATTTCATTGAGAAAAACTTTCTCAAGTTTTCTCAATGAAAACAATCCCCAAAACAACATAATAGAAATATAAAATATCAAATTTGTTTTCCTTTTTGACCGAATCGGCTCAAATAATTTTTGGGTGATTCATTTTTACCTTGTTTGAGCTAAGAGAAGTGTGCCACCGCCTTCATCCTATGCACGTAGCCAAGGAATTGTCTTGAAAATGCCTTACTGAGCTCGCTAAAGCTCCCTATTCTTGCTGCGGGTAGTCTTCTGAACCTCCTGGAGCCCAAATCCTCAAGTGTCTAGGGGAAATTTAGACACAACAGGGCATCATTCCTAGCGTACTAGGTCATTACACTCTTATACCGCCTCACATGTTCCTTTGGATCAATGTCCTTCTTGAATTGCTCGATGAGGGGTATCATGAACCTTTCTGGGAATGGTGTTCAAAGGATGTCATTGGTGAAAAGGCTATCCGACTCATCATCTGACAATTCATTGCACTTGTACCGTCTAACTAAGGCATCCATCTGCCGCCTGTTACTCTGGACTTCCTTGGGTCAGCCTCTGTATGAGTACGTCTCGTTCCCCGACTAGTTCTCCATTCAGACTGAATCTCTGCAGGATGGTTAATCCCGAACCTCTCTGATATGTATTCAGCTAATGAGTTTCCCTTCTAAGGTCATTGAATCGAGTTGGTACCCTCTGGCGTCTTCGACGATGGTGCCGATCACTATCTTCGGATGAAGACGAACGGTCCCTTCAGTGGGTATGCCTACTGGGTCGATCCTGATTCTGCTCAGTTTGATAGCGATCATGCCCTCTCGCGGGGGTGCTCATCTCTCTCATGTTCTCTGCTACTTCGAGCTTGTCTTTCCGATAAAGTTTCTGGTTGGTCTGTTGGGTTCCCGCCCATCTTCAGTGGTGAATCCTGTGTTGGGCCAACTATCACGGAACACAGTCTACTTGGCCGATTATCTAGTGTATGCAGGTTGTAGGGCGAAGTTAGCCTTTCAGTGGCTGAAGGGTTACTCCATGTCAGGTCGCATCAGCTATGAGTTGCTGCAAGGAATTGCGGAACCGTTGAGCGATTTCCTCGTTGGTCAGGGGAAGTCGCTGAATGCCAACAACAGCTACCGATTGGTTCTCAGCAGTCAGCGTCGCATCTGACGGTCCCATGGTGTTGGGAATGGTGTTAGCTCCTCCCGCATCATCTGGCAAGATCTGTTTATTTCTGGAACCGCTCTCATCTCCATTGTTCACAAGGGTTCACGGAGTTTAGATGTTTGTTCCCCCCTCTTTCTAGCACCAATTGTTGACAGTGATTTCTTGTCTCAAGAGAAGTCAACAGGTCAATGATGTGATTTACATAATCTGTAAACAATATAGAAATAATGATAGAAAAATAATGAAGAGAATGGTTTTACATAGTAAAATCCGATGACGGAGAAACATCCACGGGTTGTCGCTTGGCGACAAAGAAACAAATCCACTATATGAATAATTGTTTACACATTATGATCTTCTTTTCTCTCTGATATTGATCGTATATCCCTTTTACAATAACTTTACATGTGTATTTATATGGTGTTATCTAGGGTTTTCCATGTATTGGCGTATACATGGAGGATTACATAGTTGGGTTAGGAGTCTTCGTACACTTAATGCAGTTGATTCAGAGTTTAATTAGGACTCCTGAAATCTTAGAGAGGATTCCCCTATTTCCTTGTTGAGGAGCGATTTGAGGAAACTTCCTTTTTGGCTGCCGTGTTTGAGTTTGTCTACAATTTCCCGATTTGGATGAGCAATCCTCGCTGTGGAAGATATCTTGATCTGGACATATTTCTTGTTTTGGTTGAGTGGATCTCGCTGAGTGGAGATCTTCAGCGAGCAGAATCCTTACTCATTAAGAGTCCTTAGCCAAGTAACTTTACATGACTTCCATGAGTTCTCTTGATGACGTGTCCATGCCTAGTGACATATCTCTGGCCAGCGTTACTTTCATTGATTGGTTGACTTTTATCGACGTGGTGCGGTTAGTCTTTTGCTATTTGTGTTCTACTCGGGTGACACGTCACTCAGGCAAATTTCGCATACAACAATAATATAATATATTATTATATTATTAAATCTTATATATATAATATTAAATATCATTACATGTACAATGATATATATTATATATAATAATATATAATATATTTTTATATATGACAATAAAATATAATATATTATATAAAAATATATATATATATATATGTATTATATATTTATAATACATATATATTTTATATAATATATATATATTATTATTTTTATTATTATATATCATATATATATTATATATTAATATATATAGGATATATATAATATTAAATATTATTACATATATAATATATAATATATTATTATATAATAATAATATAATTTAATATATATATATATATATTATATTTATAATACATATATATTTTATATAATATATATCATATATATTATTTATTAATATATATATATAGGATATATATAGTATTAAATATTATTACATATATATTTTATATAATATATATCATATTTATTATTTATTAATATATATATATAGGATATATATAATATTAAATATTATTACATATATAATATATTATATATTATTATATAATAATAATATAATTTAATATATATATTATATTCATAATACATATATATTTTATATAATATATATCATATATATTATTTATTAATATATATAGGATATATATAGTATTAAATATTATTACATATATAATATATAATATATTATTATATAATAATAATATAATTTAATATATATATATATATATATATTTATAATACATAATATTTTATATAATATATATCATGTATATTATTTATTAATATATATATAGGATATATATATAATATTAAATATTATTACATATATAATATATTATATATTATTATATAATAATATAATATATATACATATAATATAATATATATTATTATAGAATATATATATATATATAATTTATATATAATATATAATATTATACATATAATTATAATATATATTATTAATATATATATATATATATATATATATAATATGGGACATGTTTATAATTGTTTGAAAATTTAAAAGGAAAATTGCTCTTTTTAACACTTAACTTGTCATAGGGTCTTGGGTGTGACAAAATTTGGTTTTTTTTGTCCCACATTGTCCCGTTCTGTCCCATGTTAAGAACGCGTCAAACGTGGGACAAGAAGAAATTGTCCCACATTGTCTTTTCCCGTCCTGCGTACCTAAACGCACCCTTATGAGCCAATTGTTTTTCTAACTTAATGAGTTTGAAATGAATTTATTAAGTTATTTTTTAAGGGGTCAAACAATTTAAAAATAAAAAATAAAAAAAATCTTAAAATAAAAGTAACAAATTCTAACTTTTAACTTAATTCCAAATTGTTGGATTGCATTTAATATATTTTCTTCAAGATTATCCTCCTAAAGATATATAATATATTTCTAATTTTATTATGATTTTATTTTATACAAATTTATTTTTTTAACTTATTACTTACGATAAGCTTAAAAAAAACATTAATCACATATTCACTTTCATCACCATTATACTTGAACCTTCAATTCTATTTTTTTTTTCATAAATCAAAACTATTTCTAAACCATTATTTATCATACATTTTTTTAAATAATTATTTATCATATCTTAATTATGAATAATACCTTATCATTATTACATAAAAAATGGTTTAGGATTTGCTTGATTTTTTTTATTTAGTTGTTTATATCATATAAAATGAAAATACATAATAATTAATAGTAACATGGATATAAATATCAAATTACTTATTTTAAACTATTTTATTTTTAAAAAACAAAAAGTTGACACTCTATTTAGATGTGATAAAAATAAAAATCAAACATGTCATTCAGTTTCAGGTTTCAGTCACTATTCAGTCTTCAAGAAAATGAAAAATCTGATACCTATGATAAAGTAAAACCGATGAAACAATCACATTCAATTTATCCAAGTTCAAGATGTCACAAAAAAATGAGGCAAATACAGATGTCTTCAACCTCAAACCTGTTGTTTTGTTTTAGTTTTATCATCACAGATGTCACAAGTTAAAGATATCACAAAAATAAAACTTAGGCAATTTACCCAAGAGCAGCAGATTAAATAAAAATCTAATCACTTCTACATTCGTGATGAATCAACAAACAATCAACTATACCCAAGTGTTCATAAGAGCAAAACACATATTTCAGCAGGGTTTAATCCCCTCATTTTGAGCAAAACATAGTTTAATCTCCACATTTTTCTAGCTACGTTTCTTCACATACCAAGGGTTCACAAGAGAAAAACACAAACCCAAGAGCAGGAGATTAAACTTCCATGAAACTAACCAGATTTAAAGATCGAGGAGCGAGGGCGACGGTGACGGCGTCGACGACCAAGATTAGCTGATTCGGCGAGAGGTTCGACGGAGTTGACGATCTAAAGCGCCAAATTCGACGACCTAGAGCTGCGGATTCGACGACTTATAGTGGGCAGATTCAGAGAGAGGTTGTGCTACAGGGAGAGGTGCGGCAACAGCGAGAGGTCTAGCGGATTCGACGAGAGCGACGACAACGACGAAAGGTTAGACGAACTGAATGTTTGTTTTCTCTTTTTCTCTTCCTTTCTCTCTCTTTCTTTTGTTTTGCGATTTAACTTAACCCTAAAAAATATAAAACACCCCATTCATTTTCATTTTGTGTTTTTTTTTTCAATTTTCAAATTTAGGGATATTTTTGTCCAAAAGTGATCAAAAGTTATGAAAATAAAAAACAATAAACCAATAAATTTTTTTGGCTTTTTATGAATTCACCCCATAATATATTTATTATATTATATATTATTATATAATAATAATATAATATATATTATTATAGAATATATATATATATAATTTATATATATAATATAATATTATATACATAATTATAATATATATAATGTAATATATGGGACATGCTTGTAATTGTTTTAAAATTTGAAAGGTAAATTGGTCTTTTTAACACTTGTTGCATGTCATGGGACAACTTGTCCTAGGGTCTTGGGTGGGACAAAATTTTGTTTTTTTTGTCCCACTTTGTCTCGTTTTATCCAATGTTAAGGACACGCCAAACGTGGGACAAAAGGAAATTGTTCCACGTTGTCCCATCTCGTTCCGCGTACCAAAAGCACCTTTATAGGCCGTTTATTGTTCTTCACTTATAACTTATTAAGTTTGAAATGAATTTATTAAGTTGTTTTTTTTAAGTAGTCAAACAACTTAAAAATACAAAAAAAAAGACCTTCAAATAAAAGTAACAAATTCAAACTTTTAACTTAATTCCAAATCGTTGGACTGCATTTCATATATTTTCTTCAAGATTATCCTCCTAAAAATAATATATTTCTAATTTTATTATGATTTTATTTTATATAAATTTATTTCTTTTAACCTATTACTTACGATAACTTGAACCTTCAATTCTATTTTTTTTAAATCAAAACCATTTCTAAATCATTATTTATCATGTTTTTTTAAAATAATTATTTATAGTATCTTAATTATGAATAATACCTTATCTTTATTATATAAAAATGGTTTAGGATTTGCTTGATTTTTTTTATTTAGTTGTTTAGATCATATGAAATGAAAATACATAATAATTAATAGTAACATAGGTATAAATATCAAATTACTTATTTTAAACCATTTTATTTTTAAGAAACAAAAAATTGACACTCTATTTAGATGTGATAAAAATAAAAATCACTATATCATTCAGTTTCAGATTTCAGTCACTATTCAGTTTTCAATAAAATTCAGGATCGACCAATCTTAAAAAAAACAAACAAACAAACAACCCCTTAGACTTTTCATTTTACACTTAAAAACAAAAAAAAACAAAGAAAAACCTCTATTCATACTTCATAGACTGCTCTGCCCGTCTGCCGTGGGTTTTCAAAATGGAGAATGTTGGGCAAAATGAGGCAATGCAATAATAGAAAAATTGTACAATAATATTATATATATATATTAATATTTAATATATTATTATATATAATAATAAAATATATTATATTATATATATAATATATACAGTCTTTCTACTGTCAGTTCGTCCTAATATAAAATATATAAGGACATTGAATGTGAGCCACTCATTTATGGAGGAATTTTGACAAGTGCATACACACCAAGTCAAATCATGTAAAATGAGTGGCTCATATTCAATATCCTGATATATTTTATATCAGGACGAACTGACAATAGAAAATTTGAATATATATTATATTTATAATACATATATATTTTATATATATTAATAGATTAATATATATATCATATATATTAATAGATTAATATATATATTATATATTAATAGATATAGGATATATATATAATATTAAATATTATTACATATACAATAATATATTTAATATATTATGTATTATTATATAATAATATATATATATATATAATTATAATATATATTTTTAATATATATAAAAAAATATATGGGGCATGTTTATAATTGTTTGAGATTTTAAAAGGTAAATCAGTCTTTTTAACACTTGTTCTAGGGTCTTGGGTGGGAAAAAATTTGGGTTTTTTTTTTGTCTCACCTTGTCCCGTTCAATCTCATGTTAAGGACGCGCCAAACGGAGGACAAGAGGAAATTGTCCCACGTTGTCCATTCCCGTCCTGCGTACCAAACGCACCCTTAGGAGTCATTTGTTTTTCTTCACTTATAACTTAATGAGTTTGAAATTAATTTATTAAGTTGTTTTGTTTTTTTAAGTGGTCAAGCAATTTAAAAATAAAAAAAAATAAAAAAATAAACTTAAAATAAAAGTAACAAATTCTAACTTTTAACTTAATTTCAAATTGTTGGATTGCATTTAATATATTTTCTTCAAGATTATCCTACTAAAGATAATATATTTCTAATTTTATTATGATTTTATTTTATACAATTTTATTTATTTTAACCTATTATTTACAATAAGCTTAATCACATTGTCACTTTCAACACTATTGTACTTGAACTTTCAAATCTATTTTTTTTAAATCAAAACCATTTCTAAATTATTATTTATCATGTTTTTAAAAAATAATTATTTATAATATCTTAATTATGAATAATACCTTATCATTATTACATAAAATGGTTTAGGATTGTCTGATTTTATTTATTTAGATGTTTATATCATATAAAATGAAAATACATAATAATTAATAGTAACATGGGTATAAATATCAAATTGCTCATTTGAAACCATTTTATTTTTAAAAAACAAAAAAGTTGACTCTATCTTTAGATGTGATAAAATAAAAATCAATCAAGTTATTCAGTTTCAGATTTCAGTCACTATACAGTCTTCAATAAAATTCAGGACCGATCAATCTTAAAAACAAACAAACAAACAAACAAGCCCTTAGACTTTTCATTTTACACTTGAAACAAAAAAGAAAGAAAACCCTCTATTCATAGACTGCTCTGCCCGTCTGCCGGGGGCTTTCAAAATGGAGAATGTTGGGCAAAATGAGGCAGTGCAACAAGAAATGAATAATGACGCCATGCATGAGCTGATAAGAGGTGACCAGATTTTCGTGCCTTTACCAGACTACTTCCAAGATGCAAGATTTCTCCAATGTCGCAAGACGGTGTTAGAATCATTCAAACTAGTGAGATTCTAAAATTTGATTTTTAGTTTGTATTGATTTTCTTTTCAATTAATTGACTCTACTTCGTTGAATTTGGGTCTGAGTAGTAGCGAGTACTTTCCTTTGAATTTGGGTTTTGAGTCTTGACTTCAGGGCTGTGTTTTGAATTGAATTTGGGTGTCAATTGGGTCTGTGAATTTTGGGTTGAATTTGGGTCTGTGAATTTGGGTTATTTCTTGACTGAAATTTGGGCTTGATGTCGAATCCGGGTCGGGTTGAACTTGGGCTTAATCTTGACTGGTGATGATGGGTCTGTGTTCACTGTTCAGGCCATCATTGGTCAGGAGTCTTTCAGTCTTTAGTAGTGTTGAATTTTGGGTTATTTCTTGACTGAAATTTGGGCTTGGTGTTGAATTTGGGTCGGATCTTGACATGGGTCTGTGTGTTTTCATTGTTTTCAGGCCATGGACAACTTGCCACACGATCCTTTCATTTACTGCATAGCCATGAATATTTTCGATTGCTATTCATCAAGAAACCCGGAGATGATATTAGACGAGGAAAAGCGTGAGCAGACCAAGGTAGAAATTAATATGGTATTTTCTTCTATGTTACTTCTTAATTCTTGAAAAACTTGGTTTCTTTTTTTGTGTGAATAATTTATGCCTATAATTGCAGTCAATTTCTTTCGCCAGCTTAGTTCATGCTTGGACACTGAATAACCAGGGGTTTCCTTGGCAATCGGTTATGGTAGATGATATTATATATTTTTTTTTAAATATTTACATTTGAAATTATTTTGTTTAATTCTTTTTTAATGACCTGTGATGGTTTATGAATAATAGACGCAACTCAATATTAAACCTCAATTCATGCCGGCTATGGAGAAGATATACCGAGAATTTGGTGAAAAAATGGAGCAGCTGGGCATCACCAGACCTGTACCAACACTGGAATTCATTAACTACCTCTTATCCATACTAGACTTGAAAGAGGTGTTGAAACAAGCAATAAAACATGCCGCCATGGAAAAGATAATCTGCTTAACCGAGATCGGTACGTAGACAGAGTTTATCCATTGAAGATGCTTTTCGTTTTATCATTTAAAAATGTAATGTTGGTATTTTCCTTTCGTTTTTCGCAGACATTAAATATGCAAGATACAGACCATCGGTGTTGGCTGCTGCAGCTGTACTGTTTTCCACGCTTCAAATCCATCCACAAAAAATTTCTCGCTTCAAAAGAGTTATTCTTGATACATGTCAAATGCTGAGCGAGGTTTGGTCTTTGATTGTTTTTTTAAGATAGATTGTTTGCTTCAAATCGATTTATAATGTTCTTTAATGTTTGGTTGTCAAATCAGAGGGATTTACTGCGCTGTTTGGTCTCCATGTCGCTTACCTGCACAGCCTTGATGTTAACTTCGTTGCTTCCTCCCAAGGATAATCTCCAGCAATACGAAAGGGTGGTAACTATGATTGGTACAGCCTTGGAAAGAGTTAAGGTAGCAATTCTTGCTAAACCAGAAGAGCCTCAAGAAGTAATGATTTCTGGGCTTGATGAGGAGATTACTTCGAAAAGAACATAAACAAGTAATGTTAGTTTTTTTGTTGGAGGTCAGGATTTGCTTTTTAATGGTTTGTGTATTTGTTGAAGCTTTTGGTCTTTCATTTGTGAGATTGATTAAAGTGGTCGATTACTTGATTGTTAAATGGCACAAATGTAAAATTTGACTTGAATTTTGTAGCTTCCTTTCTTGATGATACTATTATCTGTTTTCGTGACTGGTCTGTCTTCCATCTGGCTGCATTTGTATCTTCTGTTGTGTATATCAGTATATGTATGTGTGCTTGCGTGGTAAGTGCATGTCAGTGTGTCACAGAGATAGTGAAAAGTATGGATCATGAAATAGCTTAAGAAAACTTTTAAGTCACAGAATGCTGTCACGGAGTTCATGGTCTTTGGAGTTTGGACAACTAATGCTCACATGAAGAAATATGTCTATTATCTTTAAGACTGGTGCCATACTATTGTTTTTATATATAAGCAGAAAACGATGTATTACAAAGATTATTGACAAAAAAAGAAACCCTACAGGTCGTTCCCGTATTTACCATAACCAAACCTATAGAAAGGTCCATGAAATGACCCTATTTATCTTGCAGCAATTTGTTGTCATTTCGGTTCCTCCAACAGGATGAGAAAAGCATGCTTATCCTAGAATTGCCCAAAAGGATTTTGTTTCATACGAGTTACTAGTTACTAGAAAAGCAGAATCATAATCACATCACTAAATAGTGGAAAATGAACTACAAGTAATTATAATGTAAGTAAACAAACCAGACAGGATGATATATGTTATAAAAAAATGTCAATAAGTTCTATTATTCATTAAGAGAAACAAATGGTAGATATGGTTTGAAACATGCCTTGATCATGTAGTAAGAAAGCAAATTTTGGGAGGCTGTAGAGGCTTCTGATTTCATTTAAAGTTAGATTTTTGCTTCGCTTAGAATTCAACTTCCACCACCACCTCTGATGCGTACTAATCAGTAATCACCAAATCCATAAATTGTTCAAGACTGTAGGCGGATTGCAGTTTGAATTGAACCCAAAAGGCACTTCATATTATGAATAACACAATGTGTATAGGTTACCAAGCAGAGAGGAAGACGCATGTCACTTTTAATTGAGTTAGTTGTATACCTCTTCTGTTCTTCCTCTAACTCCAACCTTGTACGTTAAAGTATAAGTGTAGAGAAATTCTCACCTATTGTGTAAGTAGCTACCTGGACCGCACTTGTAATTGACAAAATCCAGATTGTCAACCTCTTAAAAGAAATTATATTTTCACCTTCCCAATCTCTACCAAATGCATTTTCGGATCAAGAATATTCAAAATGGAATTTTGTTCTCTAAAAATGGATAACAAATTGCTATATAAACCAGGTTTTTTCCTACAAGAAAAACAAACAACCTCTTAGAACAAGCAATTCATAATCATTCCCAAAATTGTCTCAGAATTGAGATTCAGAATAAATACTAACATTATCAAAAGGGGAATGTATACGAAACAACCAAAAAAAATGTAGGAATCCAATAGCACAAAAACGTTAAAGAGAAACAAAAATATTAGATTCTTTGAACAATTTATGATAACAATTTATGAACAATTTATGATAACAAAAACGTTAAAGAGAAACAAAAATATTAGAAACAAAACGCATTCTCAGAATATTCAAAATGGAAAACAAATTGATAACAAGTTACTACATATATATATATATATATATATATATATATAAAACTGATTTTTTCCTAAAAGAAAAACATACAACCTCTTAGAACGAGCAGTTCATAATCACTCCCAAAATGGTCTCAGAAGAAAGGGGAATTGAGATTCAGAGTCAATACTAACACTGTCAAAGAAGTCGAATATATATGAAACAACCAAAAAAAAAAGTAGAAATAAAAAAGCACAAAAACGATAAAGAGAATCATAAATATTAGATTCTTTGAACAATCATAACTGTGGACCATCTAAAAAATCAAGTGTAAGGAACTTGAAAAAATTCTTGGCCATCCATTCGTCCCAATCAAATCCTGTAGGAACTTCAATATATTTACGACACCATGCATCTTGTTCTGTAAAAGTGAAAGTTATACTCATTGGAAAATAATATATGCGATTTGCAGTGTCAATGTCACCTTCATTATCTTTTACGAAACATCTCCAGAGTTGAATTACTTTTATGTCGGTATAAGAGTAAAAAAGGGTTTCCATTCCATCTGTGCATACAGAAGCACCTTCAAACCTCAGAGCCCTAACTTGATGGAGATTTTTTATTATCACACGGGCATTGTGACGATTTATATGAAAATCAGACATCCTTAGAGATATTATTTGAAGCATACAACAGTTCTTGCCAATCTCCTCTATAACTTGATCGAAGTACTCATGTCTAAGTTTTCCAAAACGTATACCTTTGACATTTTTCCAGTGATATAGTGCTTTTGCAAATCCTCTTGCCGTTATCCTCGAAGATCCCAACAGATCTAATTTTACAAGACCAGTAGTTCTGCGAGAAACAAAATAATCATAACCCTGAATATATAGAAAATTCACATAATCACATAGATATGAAGAAGAAAAATTGCCTCTTAAGACGGTTCAAGTATTGAAGAAGGAAGTTTGAATTATTAACCTTTCTGAAATATAAATAAGATGTTCGTCCGAAATTTGAATATTTTCAGGAATCTTAACTGTTCGAATAGACAATCGCCAATTTGCCAAATAAATGCCATAGTAATCATTATCCTCCAATATACTTTTTAACATGTCCATCAACTTAATATCCAGCAGAGCCTGAGCATACTTTTCGGTACTTGAACAGGGAACTCCAATCGAGTTCAAAGGTTTTGCAGTTGTTTCCTTAACAACACCAAGAGCTGCCTCAGTGATTCTCAAATTAAGTTCATTGTTTTCCCAACACAAGGAATGCCAACAACATGATTGCCATGAATGGCATACTGAGGAGACATTTCGGGACAAGTCAGAGATGGAAACACCATTGAATATTTGCTTAAGTATGTCAAGACTCAAATCCTCCCATCTTCTCAAACCTAATGACCAAGACGATTCTTGCTCTCGTTCACCGCTAACCTTTATCTTCTTGGTATCGGAATACGCTACTTGGTTGCTGCTCATTCTTCTTACTGCCTCCCTCAATTCATGGATTTGAACCTGCAAATAAAATCTTTAAACAAGACAAAACATCTATTCTTTTGTGCACCACTATAAGACAAAAAAGAACTTTAAAATGGCACAAACTTTGCATCTTTGGTGCTTCATTCATTACCAAAATATTCTACATTTAAATTTTGTTATTGAGTACTCTGCAGTGAAACTTTGCATCTTTGGTTCTTCAATCAATACCAAAATATTCTACACTTAAATTTTGTTATTGGGTACTCTATAGTGAAACTATGCATCTTTGGTTCTTCAATACCAAAATATTTGAAAGATAAATTTAATTATTGGATTCTCCATGTATGAAGCTTGATAAGGGCAAAGCAATTGCAATAATTTTCGCATGAATTCAGTCCGATACATGTGTCTGTCTAAAACCAGATATTTGAACAAGTAGCAACTTCAACAATTCTAAAAACATTATTTGTTCTAACTAGTTCATGCAAAGCTGAGTGTCACTTGACTATAGTTGGTCCATGGCCGGTCCGATTTTTTAGATATCCGGGGTGAAAAATCTGAAATGCACCCCTTTATTCATGATAGTCATATTCATAATTTTTTCTCAGCAAGATTTGGCTCTTAATTAACTGATAATACTTTGGAAGAAAAAAAAGCTTGAAATTTTTTTGTTATCAAACACTAACAATATCTGCGCTTAAGAATTTTTTTCTCAGCATGATTTGGTTTCTAACAAAATCTGCTCTCAAGAATTTTTTTTCTCAGCATGATTTGGTTTCTAATCGATAAAAATGATACTTTGAAAGGAAAAAAAACACGAAAAGCTTGATTTTGTTTTATCAAACAGTATTGGGAACATATCATAAACAAAAAAAAAAATATAAATTCTTTTCCCTCTTGACGTAATTAACAAATCAATTTTCTTAGGAGATCATCATACAAATATTTCTAACATGAGACAGTTATTACAAGGTTTGAAACTTACCGATTTGATTTGAAATCGAAACGCAAGTGAAGAATGAATCCACGCAGTCAGACTCACCCGATTTGCATCACATACGCCAATTTATAGGTCTTTTTGCTTTCCTATTCGAACTCAAAGTGATTCTTTCCTTCCTTTTTTTCGTGTGAGACTGTTTGTGAGGTAACGTAACACAGTCATCGAACAATAAGCAAAAAAATCTCCCTATCAATAAAAATATGATTATTTAAGAGATTTTTTCTAAAATAATGAAAAAAGGCAAAATATATAAAAATAGAATGGTGCTTGGGTACTGACATACCCAAAATAATGATTCCATCAATGTGAGTGTTGCACGTGGTCCAATTTGTGAGATAAATATAAAAAGTAAAAGAAAAAAGGTTACGTGCTACACTCTCATTGGTGGGGAAGCATTTTTCTTAAAAATAGGTTAGAAAATAAAAAATAAAAAAGAGTTTTTTTAGCAAAACTATCCTATTTCAAGCTGAATTGCAAATCTACCCTAAAACCAAATAAATTGTAAAAATGCCTAAAATTCCCAAAATGACCTCACTGATAACTTCACCCCATGTATTAACTTTATTTATTATATTTACTAACCATCAACTAACAATTTACCAACCATCAACAGCCAATAGGGGCGTAGCTCAGTTGGTAGATGGACGAGCTTGCGGTTTGGGCAAAAAACTCTCAGGTCAACGGCTTCGAATTCTACCAATTGCGAAAACTTTCAAAAAGAATACCCGGTCCCACTCCCGGATTAATAGATATTATCAAAAAAAAATACCAACAAACTCATAAAACCATTAACTAAACAACATCTAACCTTTTTGTTCTCTACACCACCATTCCTTTTCATATTTTAGACTTTAAATACATCGGGGAATGTTATATAAAGTTGTTTGAAGGGAAAGTATTACATTGTAAATTTCTTTTCCAACCTCCTAATCCTTATTTTGATGATAGTATTCACATATCTTTGTTTCTTCTCTTCTTCTTTTTTTTAATTCGAAATGGGTCTTAAAACTATGGAAAAAAAAACGTCGGGTTAGCCTAACCCGAGGAAAAAATGCGTCAGGTCGGGGTGACCCAATATCGGGTCACCCCAGCCCGATGCTTTTATTTGTCTGGCCAGGGTGACGCGATATCGGGTCACCATGACTCGATGGATTTTAGCATAGGTTAGAAAACCATAAAAAAAAACCATCAGGTCAGGGTGACCCGATGTTGGGTCACCCCGACCCGATGGAATTTTTTATAGTAGAAACCATAAAATAAAATAAAAACCATCGGGTCAGGGTGATCTGATGACCCGAAATTATTTGTTGTTATGAATAATTTTTTTTCATTTATGTTCTTTGAAATAATGAATATTTTAATGATGGATAATAATTGTTGAATTATTTTTCAGAATTGATGATGAAAATTCTGCATTTGGTTTTGAATTGAGGTGGAGAATGGAAAAATCATCATAGTGAGTATTGGTATGAAGGTCGAAGAGCGAAGGTGTTTGATATTCAAATTATGATCAATTGTTAGATAAGGTATACAACGTCACCGGAACTGATAGAGATCATTATCGGGTTAGTATGAAGCCTCTTCCACAAACTTTTCGTCTTAGCCAATTGAGATTGTTGATGATAAGGATGTTGCATTGTTGCTTCGTCGAGAGAATGTTAACCCATTAGTTTGCATCAGTATTGAGGAAATCGGCCATGAGTCTCCAAAAATGAAACATAGACCACCAGAGTCCTTTCACAACCTACACTATATAACTCTCTCGTCATGAATTTCATCATTCATACAAAAGTAATATACATGTCAGTACTATGGATGAGTTTCAAAGGTCAGATGTACCTAACATGGCTACCCATTTGGATGATGTTCGAGAGGGATTACAATCTCCTCCTCGTCATTTTAATTTTCAAGATACGACGGGTAACCAACACATTCCTAAGCATGATAAAACAGAACATCAGTTTAATTACAATCATGAGTGAGTTCCCAATCGGTATGACGAGCAGCTTGCCCATGTCCAGAGGCTTGTTCCACCTCCATGTGCATTTTATTCGATTAATTCTAGTGAAGTTGCACCCAGACCTGTTACTATGTGTCCTGAAGTGGGTGAATTGTTTCCAAGCAAGAAACAACTACAATCACAATTAGATAGTTATGCCCTTGCCAACCGGTTCTAGATTAGGGTGTTCAAGTCTGATACAACACGATATCAAGTTCGGTGCATTGTTAAGGATTGCAATTGGCGATTACGTGCGGCCAAGGTTCACAATTCAAATTATTTCTAGATTAGAAAATTTGACAATCAGCACACATGCTCCACAGAAGCACGATTTCCGCGTCAGAGGCAAGCAAGCGCATGGGTTATAGAGGAACACATACATGAGAAATTCCGTGATCATAATTTATACATGCCCAAGGAAATTATATACAACATGCAAAATAAGTTTATCATCAGTGAACTTATTCTTGAATTTATCATCACGGTCAAAAAGACAAGTAGAAAGGGAGTTAAATTTCCTCGCATATATGAATGTCCTCCACAGAAACTTATTAAAAGCATTTAAGTCATCAACTAATTCTAAAGCCTAATAAATAATGCTAGTCCTATCGTCCTTCCCAACCAACGTCATCTCTAAAAAAAAGTATTAACGCCAACTTCACAACAACATCATCATCACTAATTTTATTATTATGACTCAAATTCCTAAACTAGTCAACAATCATTTTAACCTAGACTTTACTAGCTTAGAAATAGATTCGACATAGTCTACTATTCTTTCATTTGAAAAGCTCCAATGTGGATTCAGAGTATTCTCCAAAGACTAGCCCACTAACCAAACAAAACTCCACTGGGTTAAACCGTATCAACCCTAGGGATAGGCGTGGGCGCCCATTGGAGCCGAGGATAGTCCCCCTACCGCTACCCACCCCTATTCCTAAAACCTCCCCCTACCTCCGTCCCCAAACCCCATTTGGGGGAAGTGTGGATGGGGGTGTTTGGAGGTAGGTTCCTCTGTTCCCACCCCCATCCCCTATTTCCCTCATTCCTCCATTTTCAATCCTAATATTTTCCGATCTAAAATCCGATTTAGAATTCGAGATTGAATTTCGATCATTTCAATCATTCGATTCACCCTGTTACGATATCCAATCCAATAAATAATCTAAAATATATAATTGATTTAATTTAATCCAAAATTAATACAATAACTATGTAATATAGTATTACACATAAATATATATGGGGAAATTGGGGAAATAGGTAGAGAGTAAATGAATAATAGAGTTAAAGTTATTTTATTTTTAAGAAAAAAAAAGGTTAAAATATATAAATATATATGGAAAATGGGGGAAATGGGGCTCCACCCCACACCTATTAAGAGAAATGGGGGAATGGGGAAATGAGGGTGTGGGTAGGGTTAGGTCCCCCCAACCCTACCCCCATTTAGATTTTAAGGGTAAAATTTACCCTCACCCCCACCCCCACCCCCAAACCCCATTTGGGGGTAAATTTTACCTCCAAATGGGGGTGGAGCCACAGGGGGGAAATGCATATCTCTAATTCAACCCGTTGCCAACATGTTTCCGAAGAAATATTTCAATTCCTACCCAATACTAGCATTTCTATATCTTTTGGTTGCTCAAGTGATGACAGTTGAATACTAGATTCAAATTTATGATCTCAACAATAGGATACTTCAGTTTGCTACTGAGAATTGTATGTGAGATGTTTTTTAATTTTTAATTTTTCTGTTTTTTTTTAATCCCTAGTACTCTTTTATTCAATTGTAATAAAAGGGATGTTTAGAAATGATTAATAGCGACCACCATTTAATATGCTTTGGTGGTGAAAGACGTTCAATTAATCTAACATTGCCTCCGGTTCAAGCTGTCGCTACTGCAGATGATATCAAAAAGCGTTGAATTTTTTTTTTTCAATTTGTTTTTCACTTTTCTTCTTCGGATTTTTCTAATAATAGTGAAATTTTGCTACTTGGAATGAAATTCATGCTCTTTTATTTGATCGTGTTAATAAATTAAGATAGCAAAGAGAAAAACATAATTCATGTAATCTGTTGTGATAATAGTGGATTCCCACTGCCTATGCACCTCTCCAATTTGTTCGACCACTTGCATAAATTAGTGAATTCCACCTATGATGGCCCGTGGAGGAGAGGTATGGGTTAGCTTAAAGCATAAGTAAGTGGTAGGCCTAGTAGGTTGGAATATTACCACATCGGTCCTCTCTTATTTGAATATATAGGTTGGTTTGGATTGTAAGCATGATGAATGAATAACTCTTGAAATCAATACAGAAGAAAATTTGTACTCTTTCTCCTCTCTCTCTCTCTCTCTCTCTCGATTTCTCTCATTCTTTTATTTCATGTATTAGAGCATCTCCAATGCTATTATGTATTTTTGAGATTTCTAAATAATGTCATATCAGCATTTCTATTCAATATGAGCCCACTTTTGATTTTTTTTTTGTAGAGAAATGCATATTCACAACTCCAATGCAATTATCTAAAACCAAATATTTATCTATTTTTTGACCAATCAGTGTAAAACAATTATTACATTCTCTCTCCTCTTTTATTTTACAATTAAATGAGCTTTGATATTATTGGTTGAAATAGTTAGAAATCCTAGTCAGCATTTCTAGGAGAGTTTCAATAATTAGAAACTCAACTCCATATTCTCTAACTTTTTTTTGCCACATCATCTCCATATTCAACTTAGATAATTGCATTGGAGAGAGTTTTTCTAACTTCTTTAGTATCTATCCTATGTGGCACTCTATTTTCTCCAAATGCATAATAGCATTGGAGATGCTCTTATTTATTAATTTACAACACTTTACTTACATCTCAATATTCTGGATCTATTTATAGTTATGTATACAAGATGGTTTATGCCGTCAACGGATCATATATATAGTTCTAGATTTATTCATACTGTTTAAATATTCGTATTTATTTTCATGCACATATCAGGCGAGTTTTGTCTCCTTGAATTGTTTAAATATTCGTATTTATTTTTATGCACATATCATGCGAGCTTAGCCTCTTGGAATTGTTTAAATATTCACATTTAATTATATGCAATATATAAGACTGGATGCGGTTGTGTCGACAGAGACTGGCTACGGTTGTGTCGACAGGAACCTATTATAGTTCTGGATTTATTTATTATGTTGTTTAAATATTCGCATTTAAATATATACAACATATAAGACTGGATACGACTGTGTCGACAGAGATTGGTTATGCCTGTGTCGACAGAATATATTATAGTTCTGGATTTATTTAATATGTTCTTTAAATATTCGTATTATTTAATTATACGCAATATATGAGATCGGCTAGACCGACTCAACAGAACTTAAAATTTCTGGATTTATGATACTTCAAGTTGGCACGGTTTTGAAAACCGATGAGTACCTAGAGTTCTGAATCCAATGTTACATACATGCCTATACCGTACGGTTTTGACAATCGATGAGAACCTGGAGTTCTAAACCTAGTGTTGCCATACGGCACGGTTTTGACAATCGATGAGAACCTGGAGATCTAGATCCAGTGTTATATACATGTCATAAGATACAATTTTGACAACCGATGAGGCCCTAGAGTTATGGATCTAGTGTTATATACATGCTTGATGCTCATGAAGAGCAATTCAGAGAAGGATCTACACATCCAACAGGATATTGTGAGTATCATAAAATGGATTTAAGATCCTAACGAATAATGAAATTGGAAATAATATTTTATCTATTTCATACGCATCCAACAGGATGTTGTGAGTATCATAAAAAGGATTTAAGATCCTAACATATCATTCATTTAAGAAAAATGATCTACAAATCCAGCAGGGATGCTGTGAGTATCATAAAAATGATTTAAGATCTTAACGAATAATGAAATTGGAAATAGTATTTTATCCATTTCATACACATACAACGGGATGTTGTGAGTATTATAAAAGGATTCAAGATCCTAATGAATATTGAAATTGGAAATAATATTTTATCCATTTCATACACATCCAACTAGGATGTTGTGAGTATCATAAAAGAGATTTAATATCTTAACGTATCATTCATTTGAGAACAAAAATCTACACATCCAACAAGATGTTGTAAGTATCATAAAAGTTGATTTAAGATCCTAACGTATCATTCGTTTTGAAAAAAAAAATGGGGGAGATTATCATCATTTCAGATAAGATATAAAATGGCATTACATATATGTCCATAAAATTCCTAGAAGGAAAAATTATATGTCTTGCCAAGAGTGCAACGACTCATATAATTCTGCGGAGTCATAAATATTTTATGAATTTGACTTTGCTTAGAGCAAATGTTAATATTGTATCAATTCCAACAGATCTGATAGAAAGCTCTGGAAGAGCAACGATATTGTTATCAAACAATATCAAATTGTGTATCAATGATACTTTATATCATTCAAGCAGAACATAAAGAAATCCGCTGAGATCAAAGATATATAACTTTATTAAATGCCACATTGAGACTATGAATAATAAGAGTGTTGAATATATGTGCATGATTTGGATCAGAAGCTCATTATTGAGAACCGCATACTTTCTCATATGGATTATATTACACAGTTATAAACGTGTAAAATTTTATACAGTTATGAACTAGAGGTTCTTATATCCAAAAATACTTATGTTTTGACAAGACAATTTTGGTCATCAAGGATCTACGATGATGCGTATTATCATCGAAAATTATTATGAACATCGATTAAAGAGCCAGAAGATTCTTTAATTCTATAATAATATATGCACTGCATGTTCATAAATAAGATTAGTAATAAAACAATCACATTCTAAAAGTTGGTTTTGAATCTCTATCATTCAAAGGGATATATGTTGATATATCCATCCACCCGCAGATCACCATCATTCAAGGGGATATATGTGGACATAACCATCCACCAAAAGAACCCTTTCATTATTTTATAGTTCTAATTAATATATCTACGAGATGATCACATGTTTGTTTGTTATCAAACATCTTCATATTACTTGCACTGATTATTAGTTTTTCATATTAACTTGATTGAACTTACAAGATATTTGATGAATATTGCAAAACAGCTGGGATTGATGTTCAACATCTAGTTTACAGATATACTCATAATCAGAATGGATCAATGGAATCACTCATCAAACGTCTCCAGGTAATTACGAGAACTTATTATTTAGATACAGTCACCTAATTTCTATATGGAGACATTCTATATTACATGTGGTTGCATTCATCTATGACTCACTACTTATCATCATTATTTACCGTTACAACTTGTAACTGGTCATTGACTTACTCACATTTTTAAGATATTTGATTGTGTAGTATATCTCCTTATTGCATCTCTGACATGATCTAAGATAAGAATTCTATATCATTATAAGATTAATGTTGATTTTGATTAATCTTCTATTATTTCATTTAAACTTGATAGTTTATAATTTTACGCACAATCTGTATATTATTATATTGATTAATTTTCAATTGGAAATTTTCTCCTGAAGAGAAGAGTAAATGAAAAGTTACTCTTATACAAAATAAAGATACTGGTTGGGTTCTATATGTGTGTGTGTGTGTGTGTGTGTCATTTCAATCTTCTTATCGCTTAAATATGAACGATAAATGATCATCAGATGATTATTAATCAGTTACCTAATATATTAAAGGTAACAAAATTTTATAAGTTGATATCTCATAAACCCCGATCAGGTGATTGTTCCTAAAGAACGATCGAAGTAAAATGCAATAAATAAATCATATGATACATATCATAAGCTTATGAACCTTTTTGAAAGGTATTGTTATCAGGATCCCAAAAATAAACAAAACTCGAGTTATAAATAAATTTACTTTCTCTAAATCAACTTTGTAAAAGTCTGATATATCTAAAGAGACACAAGTCTATGAAATGAATAGATTCATTGAAATGGAAGAAATCTCAACAGAGATACGAGAATATAGAAATTGATAGAATTTCAATAAATCACACAAGTCTATGAAACAACTAAATCCATTGAAATGGAAGTAATCTCAACAGAGATACAAGAATATAAAAATTGAGAATATTTCTATAAATCATATGAGAGAAATGTGGAATCATAAGGAAACAATCATTGGTAATGTATTTTTATATACAGTAGCACTACTGAAATTATAAATGATAATTATGATATTCATAATATCAATGATTGTAGACAAAATGTACAATTGGCCTACATGAAAATAAGCAATTCAAGAAGAATTGACTTCATAAGCCAAATATAAAGTGTTTAGACTAATACTACTCCAAACATCTGGAGATGTCAAACTAGTTGGATACTAATAGGTCTTTATACTGAAATGTAATGAGAAAAACGAGATCATGAAATATAAGGCACGACTTGTAGTACAGGGTTTCTTACAGAAACTTGGTAGTCACTATTGACGAATATGATTACGTTCTGAATTTTTGATAAATTTGGCTGTCTTTGAAAGGTTTGAAATGCGTCTTCTAGACGTAGTAATCACTTATCTATATCATGGATTCACTCAATGCAAATATTTATAATCCCTAAAGGATTTAAAATGCTAGAAGCATGTAAATCGAGATTTCGTAATCTGTATTTGATGAACACAAAAAATCCTTATATTGATTAAAAATATGAACGGATGTGGTATAACCATTTCAGTTAATATCTGATAAGATAATGATATAATAATTATATTGTATACGCATGTGTCTTCATAAAGAAATGATAAAGAAAATATTATCTCAACCTGAAGATCGAACATATATCAAATGGAATGTTTGTCCATCAATAAGAATCTGTTGAAAAGATTCTGAAAAGATTCTGAAAAGATTCTAAAAAGATTCCATATGGATATTACTCTATAAAGCAAATCTTTGCTTATACTACTTCCAATAATTTATGACGTTATTTCATTTCATGAAATAAACATCTGTATGCGTTAGTTTTAGTAATCCAGAAAATTGCTTCAAAAGAACTTTTATCAAGGGGAACATCTCATCAGGAGGGCATATCAAATGAAGTATATTAATTATATTGGGGAATATGTGCATTGTATTTTTTTTTTCTTTCCATTAAGTTTTCGTCCCATTGGGTTTTCTTGATAAGGTTTTTAATAAGGTAATTCTCTAAGCACACCTAAAAATCAATTAATCCATAAAGATCATCATAAATATTACATTGATCCAGTAGATCATCGTATATATGTTGTCTTGATCAAAAGATCATTGTAAATATTACTTTGATTTTGCTAATCATCTTATATATGTTACCTTGATCTGGAAGACCATCATAAATATTACTTTGATCTGATAGATCAATGAATATCTTTGTTCAGGTTTTTATCTCACTGGGTTTTCCCCTAACAAAGTATAACTGTGAGAAATGTTTTAAAGAAAATATTAACTATGGACATATTTACATTGTACTCTTTTTCTCTTCGATTAGGTTTTGTCCTACTGGATTTTCCTGATAAAGTTTTTAACGAGACAGTTTTAAGAATATCCAACCTCACTAGATCCAGAAAATCACTGTATAGATTTCGCTAAGGTTTTTGTCCCACTGAGTTTTTCCTTAAAAAATCAAAATACAAATGGTGGAAATCCAAGGAAGGAGTATTGTAATAATAATGGATTCCCACTGCCTATGCACCTCTCCGATTTGTTCCACCACTTGCGTAAATCAGTGGAATTCCACCTATGATGGCATGTGGAGGAGAGCTATGGGTTAGCTTAATGCATAAGTAAGTGATGGGCCTAGTGGTTAATAAAAGTTTGGAATATTACCATATCGGCCCCTCTCTTATTTGCCTATGTATAGGTTGGTTTCGATTGTAAGCATGATGAATCATGAATGAATAACTCTTGAAATCAATACAAAAGAAAATATATTCTCTCTCGTCTCTCAGATTCTCTCACTCTTTTATTTCATTTATTTTTTATTAATTTACAACATAATCCAAAAATTTCAAAGAATATCTCATCAATTCATGTATGTAGTTTTCTGCAATATTTTTAACCAATTTCTAGTATGGACTCGAAGGACATTGCAAAGGTTCGCAAGTCTGCACTCATTATTGTAATTAAATGTTTAGTGAGAATTATTGACTAAACAAACAAAAATATCGTTCCCCAAAATTATGATGATTAAAGGGTTTTAATTATATGGTAGCACTGTACTGAAATCATGTCAGTACACAAATACGTTATACGCCAAAATTTCTGGCTGATAATACTAAGGAAAGGATTCACATGTGCACCAAGAAAAGGAGAAAAGGAATCGGTTACTGTACAAGTATCTGCAGTCACTGCCAAAACCTCAATTTATCTAACAAATATCCATTTATTCCCTCCAAAAATATTATTTGATGACACAAATCTTTCTACCAAGCAAACTCGGTTTTTAATGAACGTACGATGATGCTGTGTAAATGTAACATTCTAGGAGTTATTTAATACAGTGCTACTGCAAGATACAACTTAAAAAAAAAAAAATTTGAATGAAAACTAGGAATTCTAAGTGGTCACAAACATAGTAAAAGGTAGTGTTGATTTAGAGCTTAATCTGACATACAATTCTTGCGAAAATATATGAAGATTCAAGTTCAATGAATTTTGCATTTGTATAGAAAGATATTTGTTTCTCAATGCAGAGACCAATAAGCAATTGGTCCAGCTACAACCGGTTTTGATTTCACTGTGTAAGGAAAAACTAATTATAGCTAATTTGAACTTTCTCAAAGAAAACAATCCCCAAAACAACATAATAGTTTATAGAATATCAAATTTGTTTTCCATTTTTAACTTGAGATCGAGGTTCTGATAAAAAGTAAATATAGTTTAGATAGAGAAAGTGACAGACAGGCTTCTATCACACGCCATCAAACCAGCTTCAACCGCATATCCATGGAAAGCAGAAGATTCACAATAGTCTTGAAAGGAGGACAAGCTTGTTTTGGAACATCATTTTGAACGTGATAAGAACTTTTTTCTATCAACATATATAAACCCGCAAAAAATAAAAGAAAACATAAGGACATTTTAACAACATAAGACTTTACACGGCAACAATTGAACATTAATGTACTAAAGTGAGAAGTTATTTACCTCACTTATCCTCAGATTTTCATCATTTTCATATATTTGGGGTAGCCTCTGTTAGAAGAAAATAAACAAATTAATCTCACACTCGCCCATACACATACATAGAGAGTAGAGACAAATTAAGCATACATTATTTACGAATTCCTCAAAATAGTAAGAGTAAATCACCACTTATGAATTATGATCCACTAATACTCTAGAGTCTAGATTTTTTAAGCAATAGACATGTAAGGCAGAACATAAATATAATTACTAGTTACTTTTATTTTCTTTTTAAAAATTTTGATTATTTTTCTGATACTGTACAAATACTTTACTTATCAAAGTGAAGCTTTGCATATCAAGCTTATATTTGGCATTTTCAGCATACCAAATCTAATCACTTCAAAAGGACAAATAGAATGAGTAAATATTTGGGACCCCTCAAAATCAAATAGAAAGATCATATTTCTGTCTTTTTTAATTAAAGTTCCATTGGACCCCTCAAAATCAATACTTTAACTAAGATGGATGTGGAAGACCATTTCTTTGCTAACCAAAAGCAGTCCAAAATCAATAATTACTAATATCGAATAACTAGTAAAATTTGGTCTTACTACACGGTAACCAAAAGCAGTCCAAAATCAGGATATAATAATAGATGTTATAAACCCTTCTGACCTGAAGTTGCAGGCGACTTTTTCACTCCCAACACCAACTTTCCTTCTGGATCTATTCGATAAAATGCAACTGGAAAATCAACAACTCTTCATTAACATATATAACAGAACTCATCTACTCATGTACAGGAATTAAAAAAAAAATCTCATGGGAAAATAGGAATAAGCACCTTAAACTTTTCAATATATTTCTTGGATACATTAAAGCATTAGACGATTAATGAAAAAAGGAACATAAAGAACTCAATATTTACTAGTATTACGTAGTAGAAAATACAAATACACACTTCTGATGAAACAGAAGCACCAGAAAAATGATTGTGTATAGACAAATATTGAACTCTAAACTAAACAGTGACTACAGAAAATATAAAAAAAATAAGATAAAAGGGTGAGAACCGAGAATTATCGCTCAAATTGATTTCCGATGTAAACAAACCAACACAATAAAAAATTTATCAAATAGAAAACAGACTAGGGCGAACCGCTAATGCATACGAAGTTAAAAGAATTACCTTCGTCACCAGGTTTACATTGATGAAACTCATAGTAACGTCTCATCCCTTCCAATACGTATATTGTGCTTTTATTGGGCCAAAAACGGTAGTGCAATTTCCATTCCTTTCCACTTGGGTCCTGGATTGTAATTGGAAAACCTTTTGGCTCTGAAAGTTTTGGTAAAAAAGCCTGTACCAGTGTTAACTATTAATAAAAAAAAACTTTAAACACAAGTTCTAGCACAAACCACGATAAGATTATGTCATACTGTCACAATCTTATGGGAGCTTAAGCCCTTATGTTTATTAGTGACAATTAATGGAAGGAAGATGCCTCTATGTATTGAGTACTGTTTAATATGACTGCTGTCATTGTAATTGAATATTTTCTACCAAGCAACAGTAATCAGAGAAAGAGCCACTTCAACAATTTAACAATATGGCAACAAAAAAAAAAACCTCATAAGTCATAAGATGATAATAAAGGCATAACAGATTAGAAGGGACACAGGAAATTAAAAATATTTCTCCGTTGAAGGATCAGTAGTGCTGTTACTACGATGCAATAGTTATTATAGTCTTTAAACTTATTACCTCAGCAATAGGAAGTATAAAAAGATATGGAAAGAAATTTTAAAATAATAAATTGTTTCAGCCAAAAAGTCAATTAACAAAATTCAAGCTATAAAACCATTCATCATTTCACGGTCATAAAAAAAAATGCACGAAATACTCTGGACATTTCTAGAGACTTAATCGGTCTATACATGAACAATCTTCACTACAAGCAACAGAACCGGTACAAACTGCCAAATTTCATAACCTTAAAAAAGCACAGAAGTTTAACAAACATTTTTGAAAATTTTCAGTCTTACACTTCAGAATGTGGAAGGACTCACCTGAGCACATTTTCTGGGTACAACAAGACGTGCATTCTTGGAGTTTGCATCACTCTTGGAAAGAACTTTCGCAAACAAAGGAACCACAACAGAATTTGAGCTTAGTATTGTCAAGGACATACTGACGGTTTAGAGGATGATAAGACTAGGGATGGTAATGGATCGGATTAGGTATGTATACCCCAATATCCATCCCCCTATCCGTTTGAAATATATATCTCCATCCCTGTATCCATCCCCATTTTAAGTGAGAGGGGCGGATTCGGATAATCCGCTAATTAAGATAGAGATATTCATCCTCACTCCGTTTATATCTGTATCCGATGAAAAAACTTTAAATTTTTATAGTTTATAAGAGAAAAATGTAACTAAACAAATACATCCAATAAAATTCAAATATAAAAATTAATAATAACTTATATAATTAGAATTAATAATCACATAATAAATTTTTATATCTTTAAAATATTAAAAATCTATAATGGATCCGGATGGGGATGGATATCCATAGACGATAAACGATATCCATCCCCATCCTCGAAAATAAAATGGATATTATGATGACATTTATCTCCGTTTTGTCCCCAAAATAATAGTATCCATCTCCATTTAAATGGAACGGATTCTTACGGATATCTATATCCATGGATAATTTTGTCATCCCTAGATAAGACAGAAAAAATATTATAAAGGGACAATGGTTTAACATTAATGATAGAACTTATGACACTAAAATCAGTTCAAAAGAATTCAAAATCAAAATAACAGAGAAAACAAATTGCAATTCCCATACTGCTTCTATAACCATTTCTGGTTAAATTTCCCACCTAAACAAAAACAAAACCAAAATAATAAACTGAAAATTAGAGGATACTCTCTCTTGATTTGACTAAGCTCCTCCTCACTTGGTACAAGTACGTGTCGGCGATATATTCGAGGGGCATCACCTTGAGGCTCTTTGCTGACTCCGGGATTCTCAAAATGTGCTCCTTTTGATGGTTCTCCTTGAGTGCTCTCTGTGACAGGATTAACTCATTAATCACTATTTCTATTATAGTAAATTATAATTTTCTACAATCTAAAAACAAGAATTCGAAACTGTCAATATTATGATGGTTAGGAAGAAAGGAAGTGGACCTAACCTATTGAATCATGACTATATCCACTATTCTAATATAAAAATTAAAAATTTGATTTAGAGACGGCCTATTGAATCTAACAGCCGATCTCTTTTATTTATCCAGCAAGTTTGTCAACTTTTCGGAAACGTTGTTGGTCAAAAGTAGCTAAACAAATCCGAAATATATATATATCATATAATATAATATTTATATATATATATATATATATATGACTCCCTCAAACAAATAAGCATGTACCATAGTTAACTATTATCGTTTGGCTGTCAACACATAGGACTTCTGGGGGCTCTTGCAGATCCTCCAAAGTCTGATGGGGAGCATTCCAGTTTATTGGTCCCTGAAATACAGATGTTGATTGAAAACAATAATGAGTTTTGGAGTGAGTTGAAGTATAAATGAACTTCGAATATGTTAATCATTAGGTTGAAGTATTTAATTACAAGCGTGGTGGAATTCCTGTATAGCTTCCCATGTTTTCTGATAATATGTCATACTTAAAATCTGCTTATTCCATTATGAAAGTTATGGAAGAAAGTCCAACCAGGACCTTGCACTCAACTTGAATGTTACTAACTGGTTGATAGTTGTTAACCAATTTGTCATATTACATATCTTGACTTTCTTCGGAATAATATTTATAATATATGCAGCAAAAAGAAAACGTATAAAATCTTCTAGTTCACTCTCCAGTAATTATTTTTCCTATAATAAAGTTTCTCATGTTCCTATCAAAAAGAAAATCCAGGATTAGGTCAGAGGCAATTTGAAGAATGTCTGAATTTATTCAATTTTCTTTTAATTTATAGCTGCAACTTGTAAAACCAAATCAGCTTAACTATTTCCCTAGTTTCTCAACATTTTCATATAAAGTAAAAGAATCTTCACAGATTATATTACGCATTAATGATAACTTCTATTTTTAATTAACCGGCTCATGTAATTATGGGATATTAAATACTATAATGGAAATGAAAACCAAAAGACAAGCGAAAGGTAGTTAATACCTACCATAGATTCTTCATTTGAAATGCATTCAATGCATTTCACACCTCCCGAATCTAGCTCGGTAAATGTATGCGCAGACATAATGCATCCACAGTGAAGTTTCTGCATAGATAAATTAAGCACTGCTATATTCAGATTGATATGCATTGGTTTATTCAAGTCAAATATGCAATATCTATCTGCAAGTACCATACAACTACATATATTGGAAGCAGTAGAACATATATAGGAAAATAAAATCTACAGAAATTTTCAGCTTACCTTATCACATATAATGCATTTTCTCCAACCACTATCATCCCGGTGAAAGATATCGCATATAGTCCCCTGTTCATAGGCAGAACTAAATTTGCAAAACACTAAGTCACTTATCCATAAAAATTATTATAAGGAATGGCAATTAAATTTATAATGCTGTATCAACGTTCACCATAAAGACAGAGAAAAAGCACAAATGGAAATAAAGTGAAGTGTGTTTAGTAATAATACCAATATCCACAGAGACAACACCAAGCATCAAATATATCCCTCAACTTACGAATACGATATCAATAATACAGCCCAAGTCATACATGTCTGATAAAACATCAAAAGTAAGAAGAACATCAAATGAAGATTGAAGAGAAGTACATAATTAAGTCCTCAGCACCCCCAACAAAACATTATTAAATGGACCCCAAGTTTTGTGCTGTTTCATTAAAACAATAAATAAAAGTAGTTTCCTAAGTTTTATCATATTCTAGCAACTTCAATAACAAACTCATATATTATCTATTATTTTCACGAAAATAATAGATAATATATGAAGGCAAAAAAAAATAGAGAAGGCACCTCCATTTCGTGGAGGAGACCACAACCTCCTCCATGGCGGCTATCTATGAAGGTGGCCTCCACCTATTTTGGCTTTTATTAAAAAAATATACATTTTAAAAACTTTGCTTGTTCCAAGTGAAAATTTCATTCAAATTATATTACCATCACTCTTGACTAACAGCAAGGATGCTTAGTAATAAAAAAACTCAAAGTTGTTCTTCAGGTGTAATTAGACAATACCTCAAAGTTAGAGTCTATGATATTTTTCCTTTACTTATCAAGTATCTTAATTATAAAATCATATCAAGAATTTTATTAGTGAAGTGTCAAGTTAGCATTAAAACTTCCCATCTTAAAGTTAAATGGTTGTGTTGAGTTGAATTTGAGTTTGGTTTAATTTCTTGTTAGTGAAGTTCGGTTCGGGTTTTGGTTTCAAAATTTAGATGCCGATCAAATTTAATTGGTTTTAATTTCCCTTAAAACCCAAATCATCCACACATGGTAAAAAAAATCATTTTTATAAATCAGTGGAAATTTGTCATTTTCTCTCAAATAAGGTTTTGCAACTCCGTTGAAGAAACAAAAGTAAATTTTAAATGAGAAACATTTTATACGAAGGATATGAAGAAGGAAGAAGTTCTCACCTTTTAAGGTGGAATTTTGTTACTAGTTAGAGCAAAGGAGAAAGGCGGGCCCTAGTGGGAAAATGGCTTTGGCGATTCACATTGGAGAAACAACCGTAGTGGCATTTTATTATCAAGAGTATCTATGGTCGTCAAAGTAATAGTAGAGATTCAAATACAGTTTGTTATGGCTCTTTGCAAATCCCTTGGAAGGCCATTTCAAATGAATATCCTAATTTCCTTCCTAATACTTCTTTTGTGGTGGGAAATGGAAAAAAACATACACTTTTAGGAAGAAATTTGGTTGGGTGAATCCTCTTTATGGTATCTCTTTCCAAGACTTTATAGATTGTCTTCCTCTCATAAAGTATCTATCAAACCTAGAATGATCATTTCTTCTCAATCTTTGGAATGGGATTGGGAATTCAATTTTAGGAGGTATTTATTTGAAAGGTGGCGACAAGAATACACAACCCTTTTGACAAAACTCAATTCCTAAATACTAAAGAAGGATAGAAGAGTTTGGAATCTTGAGCCTATTAGAAACTTGTCAAGTAAATCTTATATCTATCAAACCTAGAATGATCATTTCTTCTCAATCTTTGGAATGGGATTGGGAAAGAGGTATTTATTTGAAAGGGAGCTACAAGAAAACTCAATTCCCTATTCATTTAATAATACTAAGGAGGATAGAAGAGTTTGGAATCTTGAGCCTATTAGAGACTTGTCAAGTAAATCTTATTTCTTATGGAAAAGTGATGATAGTTCCTTCAATGATTTCAAGCCATTTGGAAAGCCAATGTTCCAGCTAAAATTCAAATCTTTGCTTTGGCTTTAGCTAAAGAGAAGATAAATACCGGGGATGTCATTTAAAGATGGAATCCTAATAATTGTCTCCCTCGCTGTATTGTGTAAAAGGAACGAGGATTCCGTTGATCACTTGTTTCTTCATTGCAACATTGCATAAGGAAGCTAAGATTATGTGGGTGACTTTGGTTTTCATGTGGCTCATTACTAATGGAGAATATCCATACGTTTGGAAGAGGAGACAACGCTAAAGTATTATGGAAATGTGTTGTTCTTGCATTGTTGTGTGTAATTTGGCAAGAAATAGTAGAATCTTCAAAAAATGACAAAAGGAGGACATTAAGGTGGCGTTTTGTTACCGTGGTGGAAAGGTAATTGGAATGGTAATGGGAATAGGAATGGGCATTGGAATGGTAAGGAATGGAAATCTCATTTCTTTGTTTGGTTAGGACTTTAGAATCAGTATCTGAATTAGTATTATTTTATTTGGTTAACAAATGAATGGAATGGAATTAACTGTATTTTGACCAAAATACTCCTAATTACAAAACATTTATAATAACATGATATACTATGGATAATAATAATAATAATATATGAAAGTATATATAATATTATATATATTATTATAGTATAATAATATATATATATATTATATTATATAATATATTATATATGAATAATATATTTATATAGTATAAATAATATTATATATATTTTAAATATATTATTTAATTATTATATTTAGTTATTATACTACTATTATTATATATATATAATATACATATATTACATAATAATAATATATTATATATATTATCAATAATAATATAAATAAATATATTATTAATAATATTATAATAATATATAATGTATAATGCATATATAAAATATTATAATAAAAAATATAATATATTTTGGAATAATAATAATAAAATATAAGAGTATAAATTATATAATATATATATATATATATATATAATATATATTATATATATAATACATATAATTTATAATAATAATAATAATATTATATATATATATATATAATATATAATGTATAATGCATATATATAATATATAATAATAAAATATAATATATATTTTGGATAATAATAATAATAAAATATAAAAGTATAAATTATATAATATAATATAATATATATATATATATATATTATAATACATATACATAATTTTTATATTGTCAGTTCGTCGTGATATATTTTATATCGGACGAAGAATATGGACCATTAGATTTACATACTTTGACTCAAAGTGTATGCACTTCTCAAAACTTCTCCATAATCTGTGGTCCAAATTCTTCGTCCTGATATATTTTATATCAGGATGAACTGATAGTAGAAAGAATGTACATATATATATATATAAATATTATAATTTATACATATATATATATATATATTATATAATACATATAATATATATAATGATAATAATATATAGTATATATATATAATATAATAATATATTAAATATAATATATGTGATAATATAATATATGTAACAATATAATATATATATAATAATAATAAATATTATATAATATATTGATATATCATTATATATTATAATAATAATAATAATAATAATATATTTAATAATATATTATTTTTGGAAAATAGGGTATTTTTGGAATATTGTTGGGGTATAGATGGTTATTTTTGGAAGAGAAAATATGTTAATGGAATGAAATAGATATTCCATTGGTTTTTGGATGGAATTCTCATTCCACCAAATTGATGGAATCCTCATTCCATTGTATTTTAACAAACCAAATAAATGGAATAACTTTCATTCCATTCAATTCCATCCAACCAAACGCCACCTAAATACTTATGGGATAGAATCACAATCTTGACTTCTCCTTGGGCTTCCGTTTCCTAAATTGGGAACGGTTCTTGGGTACGTAGCTTTGCATTCAATACTTTTGAAAAGAGATAACTTTTCTTATAATTTTTTTTTTGGGGTTTTAGGAGTTGTGGATATCTTGTTCACCTTTTTATCATCTTTCATCAATAAAATCATCTTTATTGTATTATGGGTAGTATTGTATTCAATATTTTTGACAATAAATACTTTTCTTACAGAAAACTTTGGGTTTGGGACTGACATCATACAAGTTTCCATACATGTTACTTTTTGTCCGTGTTGAACCCTGATTATGGCCTAATCTGCCAACCTAGGTGGCCGAACGCAAAATCGGTGCCAAGCACTGCCTACGCGTTTATTTTTTTTCAAAAACCCTAAGAGCAAAACGATGTCGATTTGGGGTGTTTACACCCCAAAACGGCGTCATTTTTGGCTTCTTTTTAATGAAACTTGGGATTTATTAAATGGAAACCAAAACAGCCCCTCTTTTCTCACTTGTCGATCAAATCCGATTAAAAGCACAAAGCAGCCCCTCTCCACCACTCATCCAAGCCATCATCGTCAACCCCTCACTGCCGCCGTTGCCAGCTCCTCGTCTGGTCGTCATCGCCGCTGATGCTAGTAACCGTCTTCACCATGATTGGATTTTGATTGGATTTGGTCATATTGATTGGTTTTGTATTTAGAAAGAAAAAAAAATAAGGGCTGCCACGCCCCCGCCTAGGCACCGGGCCACCGCCCAACTAGAACCTTCTAGAACAATGTTTTTTGTGGTCTACAAAAGGCTTTGGAGTTGGGGACATTTTGTCCACCTTTGCTTCTACTTTCTTCAATAATAACATTTTAGTTTCCTATTAAAAAAATGTAAACAAAAACTAACTCATGATTATTCTACTTCTACACCAGAGATCATTGACAAGGAAAAGTCAATGTGTTCACTGGGCATACTATATTTCCTTTTAAGATAGATATTCCTAACCTGGTACACACAATAACCTAGTACACACAATATTGCACATAAGAAAAGGAGCGTCAAAGTATAATAGTTCACATACAGTCTAATATGCCTTGTTCCACTGCTCATTCATACCTAAGATAGAATCCATTGTAGTATTACTATAATGGTTTTTCTAGTATCATATCACCCCAAGCTATCAAAATATTAGTATTTCCAGTCTCACTCACTTAATACTCAATTATCTCTCCCTCTCAATTGGAGACAAAGCATAGCCTTCTGCTCTACTACAATATCTAATATTTCCACTTATTGTGACTTCCAATATCTTATCATTTGTTTTCCAATAACAATGTCATTTGGATATCTTACCAACACCAAATAGAGCAAGGCATTGTTTCATTTCGTAGGAAGAATTTACATCAAATTCTAGGCGAAAAGTATTATCGGAAAAAGTCTAATTAACATGCCTTGTTTACATTTGTTTATATTTTTTTTTCCCTATTCATCTATCTGAGAGCTTATGTAATTTGGCCATAGATTCAATCCACCAGCAACTTCAAGCTCCCAATGTCAAACCAAGTCAAAGGATTTTAGTTCTTCAATACTTACAAATTGTTTTCGAAATATTACTTAAATTAGGGGTTTTTTTGGGGAGGGGAAGGACTCGAACCCACGACCTCATGGTGTAGGTATGATAGGAGGTTTACCACCGGACCAATCTCTTTAAGAATCGAAAAGTATGGTATACATAAGAAAAAGAAAAATCAGACAAACACTTCATGAGTATCATGCCCAACCAATCTCAATGATCCTATTCATCATCAACCCTACTTTTAAGTTAACAAGATCTTCATTAATGATCCCTCTTAAGCGAGCATCAATCCACAATTCCCACTTCAACGTTCCAATCTTCTACTTTAATAGATTGATCACCAACCTCAATGCATTTATTGCTCTGAATTAGTAGTAATCACAAAGAAGCATTAATGTCTCATTGTTTGCATCTAACTTGAATTTACACTGCCTACGTACTGCTTCTACCCAAAATTTGGAGCATGCATCGACTCTAATATAAAACATGTCTTCATCTTATAATGTTAGTCTGAAGCTCAAAAAAGAAGCCTCAACCTTTAGGAACCCAAACAAGCACCGGCCTAATTATCCAATCCAAAACCAATACCTAATTAACCTCCTCTAACACAATCCACCAGCCTCAAATTTGACGGAAACAGAGGTTGCTCTTTGTTGTTGGTGACCTCCCCCCATGGGATGATCTTTGACAAACTTGAAGGATTACAAGGGAAATTTTTTAAATTTTCAGAAAAAATTGCTAACATATTTTTCTTGATAATGGGACAGGCTACTCACTAATTTCTCAACCACTCAAGCCCACCTCTATTTAAGTCAAATATAGAGCATACATACATAAATATGCAAATCAATATATGTAAATTATGTATATAAAGAAAATTGCCAACAAAACAATTAATTTAATGAATTCATTGAAATTCAAAGTAACAAAATACAAAACACAATGAAATTAGATACACCCTTGAAAAAATTATATCACAAATCTACTATAACAAAAACCACAGGGCTTAACCAACATAAACACGTGTATATATTCCTTCAAACAAATCAATCAAGAAGACACAAACATTAAACTAAAAGAACAAAATCTATAGAAAAACAATTACTATTACATTTTGAAAAGAAAAATGGAACACCAACATGCATCAAAAGAAATGAGACTAAGAAAAACAAAACCACAGAAACAGCTTACGCGCATGGATTGCAAATCATAACAGAACCGCCCCAGCGGGAAGGCCAGCCAGCCCTGAGGACATCAGAAAGAGTCAAGCAGCAGCAGCAGCAGCAGATATTGTCCATGGATAATGATGAGGAATGAAAAGCCGGCAGAACAGTAACGCTTTAGTTCTTTACGGTGAAAACTAAACAAAACACAAAAGAGAGGGAGGGCAGATCAGAATGGAGAGGACAGTGATATACTGACAGTATAGGCATGCATAAAAAGACAGATTTACAGAATAAAGACTAGCTGTTTTTAAGGTTTTGTAATGATTGCATTCAGTCAGAATCGAATCCAAATATGATAAGGACAGAGTTGAGTCCAATATTAAAAGGAATATATGGTATGGTAACTCACAAAGTTTACAGAAAAATTTAATGATTTTTTCAAACCATTTAAAAATATTTAATTTTCAAAATAAAGTAAAGCAGCCGGACATAAATGTGACATTTTTTAACTATTTGTATTTTACTAGTAAAAAATCATAATATTGATATTCTTATGTAGCAGAAACTATCTATAAATTTTGATATTCTTTAGTCGAAACAACTGTCACATTTAAGATTCACATTGAAATAAAATTAAGAGAAAAATCAATAATATTAACCCTTTCATAATAGTACCTAAAGAGGTCTGCATCAGTACCGTTTGTGTATATTAAGGTTATTTTCTTAGGGTGAGACAACTCAGCAACGACAGTAGTGACAACCAAGCCCTCTTATTCAAGAGAAATGTTTCAATACGTCTGGTGTATACGCACCCCAATCCAATCAGCTTAAGCCACATGGCATTCATCTTTCATGTAATTGGTTATTCATATCTACATGGTATGATTTGAGTGGATTTGGACGTATATATCAAGTGCATTGAAACATTTCTCATTCAAACAAATGCAAGAATGAATCCAGCGAATTTCATGCGAAGAGGCTAAAACATATCCTAATAGAGTACAATTAAAATAAATGTCTTTTTTCCTTTCTGCTTTGCACTAAATTCCATGCCAAAAGATGCATACTGAGTTACCAAAATAGCCCTTCTTAATGAGCAATATTTTCAAATTACCATAAAATGCTTTGTGGGTATATGGGTATCATGTATGGAAATTTTTTAGGGATAGAGCACCTTGTAATTGGAAAACAAGGACCATGTGACTGGTCACTAGTGAAGGGCAAACAGTAAAAGGGATGTTATAGTAAATTTTATTGTCCCAAAAACAGGAGATGAAAACAAAACAAGTTTCCATTGTAAATGGAATGGGTCCAAAAAAACCCAAATAGAAGCTCTAAAGCCCAAACTCAAGTTCAGGTTTAAGTTATAGACTTTAGTTACACTCAAATCATCCCCAGAAAAAGCTTCACTCCAGGTTACATGAAAAACCTCTTTCAGATGGTTAAGAACTGCTTTTCATCTATTTTTCTAGTGCTAAATTACTAAATAGAGAAAGTTCCGAAGTGTTTTTGAATGTGTTCTAGTGTTCTACCAGATATATTTACAGAATAGTCTTACTATTAACACACTCTTAACAAAATTGGTATATCAAAAAAAAAAAAATTGGGTTGTTGCTGTTAGATTCATTTGAATTGACATCATCTGGAAAGTATGTGAAAACTTACAAGTTGAAGATTCCTCCACAGCCATTGCAATAAATTTTTGAAGACTGTAGACTGTGGCAATTGGCTCAGATCAGCCTAATCTTAACCCAAATGCCCACAGTCCACTCCCCAGATCAAATGTAGCTTCGATTCATAAGCTGATCCAGGGAAACAAAATGATGGCTTCCTATAAGGCCCGCTTATAGATGTTTACTCAACCAATTCCAAGATACATTAATAATCCAAAAATAATGAAATTTACAAACAGTAGCAGGAAAATAGTAGATTTGCAATCAGATGCATTCCCAAGGATGAAGATCTTATCACTTTTCTGAATCCAAACACATTGAGACTACTGATTTATTCTGGATATATGTTGTTACACAAATTTGAGTAAATTACTCTATAGTTAATGATCATATAACAACAGTTTCATAAGCTGGATATTGGAAACATTTTTTTTTTTGATAGGAAACAAAAAATATATTTGAAACATCGGAAACATTCGACTAATTGTACAAACCCAAAACTTTCCTAATTAAGAGAAAGAACACTAATTATAGCTACAAAAATCACTAGAAAATTGATATAAGACGATAAGTTTTTGGATGAAAGAACTGTAATGTCTGTCTCTAAAGCCTGATCCACAGAGATGGCCTTCAAATTCAGTCATACAGAGATTTAGCAGATTGAGTTATCAATGATTTGCTTTCTTTCTTCTTAACTTTCTCAACAGACTGCTCATGTTTTGATATCGCTTTTCCAATGGCGTTCTTCTTTCGGACATTTTTTGATCTCTTCATTGGTCTTCCATTTGTCTTTCTGTTTCGAAAAAGGTTAAGAATTAGAGAAGGTGAAAGAATAAAAGAAAAATACATGACTCAAATGACAGCTGGATGCAAAATCGAAGAAGGCAATGAGAACTAAATTCAACAACAGAAAGATTTAGAAGAGACACAATTGAGATCCAAAGTAAAAAGCTTTGGGTAAGTTTTCATTTACATCAAAGAAAGATATTTTTCATAGATAGACCAAAAAGAACTCAGAGAAGTGCTCCGCACATCAAAGAGTGAATGCTATAAAAAGCAGAATGACAATATTGCAGACGAAATGATGAATAAAAAATAAGTGGTTCAATCTAGATGACAGTATAGATGATGTTACTACTTTAAGGATAACGTATTTTCAAGGCAACCAGGCATATAAATCCTGAGAACGTCCAAAAAGATAACAATCACAGATATTGAAGCCCATGGTAATGGGAGTAAAAATGTCAGTTGACATGGAAGCAGCAAACACTCTAGCTTTGGGAAGACATATAGAGAAGAAAAGGAGACAAAGCATTAGCCATCATCATCTCTCATAATAAAACTGCATCAGAACGGTTCTTCAATCAAGATTCAAGACTAATCTCAAAAAATAACACAAATGCAGAAAAGGAACTACTTGTTGGGCTAAAGCACAACTCGAACCTGCATAATAACACAGAGTTCTTACAACTTCTAGCATAGCACTATATTGGGCTAATTTTGTGGGCGTAGCACTGAGTTCATAATTGTGTACATCAGATATGTTGTTCCAAGAAAAATGAAATTTGTAGAAGGAATAAAATAATAGAGTTAGGGTGAGGAGAAAAATGGTAAGAGAAAGTGGTCTTTTTTCTTGAGTTGGAATGATGAGATAGTGTTCTTTTTTCTTGAGTTGGAATGAGAGTGTCTGACGAGAGAAAAAAGGAGGAGAAAAAAAAAAGGAAAAATGGAAATCGAAGCCTGGGGAGATTTTAGTCGGTTGCAATACTTTAGTGGCTTAGTGCTATTAAAACTCAACTTCATTAACTTAATAAACCCACAAAATCAGGTGAAAAAGGAGCTATATAAAACCCGTAACACACCCCTCGTCATAATAAGAACAGGAATTTCAAACATCTATCGTCACCCATAACGTATATGCGAAGAAAATCACCTATTCATCTTTCAATCCTTATAAGAGAAGGAGACCTTAAACACTAAGATTAGTGAAGAAAAAGTCCAAAAGTAGAATCATTTGATCAACTCTCAACAGAGATAAGCTAGCATATTACTTCAAAATTCAAACTAGCATTTTGATACGTTGGTCATCTAAGCAAAATACCCACAAATATTCCTATACTCTTAACGGCACATAAAACTAAACAAAACAGTTCAAAGTAAGAGTTTCAAAAATAGAAATTTAACATTAGAAAACTTTTTGATATGATCATGCCTTCAAATTGTCTCTACTCTCTAGCATCCTTAATAAAATACTAATATATACATGGATAAAGAGATACAAGCACAAAAATTCGATTTTGACATAATTTGCATTGAAAAATAAAAATTACTTGTAAATACTCACAAACTGTGTGGCCTGAAAGCTGGCTTTTGAGAAGCAGATTCAGAAGTGTCCATTGCTGCAACATATAATTAAATTGAAATCGATTATTAACTGATATTCAGTGAAATTCAAACTCAAAATCTTTGCATAACTTTTCAGCTAACGAGAAAGGAAACAAAATACGTACCTTGAGGAATATCTGAAACAGACGGTTCGGTCACGTCCATAGAAACGGCACCGTTTCGCTGCTTCTTGTTTCTGTTCTTCGCCATAGCTGAGAGAGAAGTAGAAAATTGAACACTTTCTAAATAGACAAAAAACCTAACAAAACCCTAAAAAGAAAAAACAATTGTATACACAGTAAGTAAAATTGAAGGTCTTTTAAGATATAAAGTGGGGTTTTTGAAGTAGGAAATAATAATCAACAAATGTCGAAGCCCAACCCAATAAAATGTCTACAAGAGTTTTCAGTTACACAAAGTGGGTGCCTTTCGATTGCACTGGGGTGCAGTTAGCAATTATCTTGGATATACAAATCAATAATTAATTTCATTTTCTCCCATTAGGATTCTCAATAATAAAATATAATGCAACAAATTAACAATCAAATGATTTTTTCTTTTTTAGTTTAACAATTATAATAAATGCGAGATGCGGAGAGGTGACACACGACTTAAACGCACAACCTCGTCTCGTCTAAATCAAAATATTTCTTAGGGTACCAATTTCTTAACCATTTGTTTTAAATATCCATATCCTAAAGTTGACGGCTCTAGTAAAATATTGTTTTTCGGTATATGATTATCTTTAAGAGCATCAACGATGAGATACAAATAAGACCCATTTAACCAGACCTACTTTTAAATGGAACTAGTTAAGGTATAATGGGACACACATAAAACCCAAACAATAAACCCCGTTTGTGGGACCTACCAGACTAGCTCCATCTTGAGTTCCAAATATGGAACTCAATTTGGAGCTTGTCCAATGATTGGTTGGTCGGTTCCCAATAACTCTCAATCATTGGGCTTATATATATTATATTTATATTTTAATATATAATTATAAATTTAAATAATTATATATATTGAAAAAATATAAATAATTTTAATTTTAATTTTAAAATTTTATTTTAGTGAAATTAAAATAATTTGAATGAAAACATTAATTTTTTCATTTTTTTTAATTTTTCTTATTGATAATGTTGATATTTAATGTAACAGCCTAGGCCCACCAAGTAGATGTTGTCCGCTTTAGGCTTCAAGCACGGGTCTTTCACCCTCATGGATTTGCTTTGGATCATGGGCTTCAAGCAAGCATCCTTCACCCATAGCCCAAAACGCGTCTACTTAGTTATGAGAGACCAAGGCTTATATACAAACCATGGACCTCACTTGCTAGCGATGTGGGATGTGACAATCTACCCCCCTTCGGAAAATGGGCCAACCGTTCTCTAGTAGATGGCCCGATTATATTGTCACATCCCATATCGCTAGCGAGTGAGATCCATGGTTTGTATATAAGTCTTGGTCTCTCCTAACTAAGTAGATGCGTTTTGGGTCATGGGTGAAGGATGCTTGCGTGAAGCCTATGATCTATAGCAAATCCGTGAGGGTGAAGGACACGTGCGTGAAGCCCAAAGTGGACAATATCTACTTAGTAGGTCTGGGCTGTTACAAATGGTATCAAAGTAGGCTCGCTACCCGGTGTGGATGTGGATTTGGATTTGTGATTGTGTTTGGACCCTCACGAGGACGTGAGGTCCGAAGGGGGGTAGATTGTCACATCCCACATCGCTAGCGAGTGAGGTCTATGGTTTGTATATAAGCCTTGGTCTCTCCTAACTAAGTAGACTCGTTTTGAGCCATGTGTGAAGGATGCTTGCGTGAAGCCCATGATCCAAAGCAAATCTGTGAGGGTGAAGGACGCGTGCATAAAGCTCAAAGCGGACAATATCTACTTAGTGGGCCTGGGCTGTTACATTTAAAATATATTATATAATTTATTTATTAATATTATATATATATATTATTTTAAAGAAGAGTAATGATTGTTTGGAAAAAAAAAAGTAAAAAAAAAAGTGGATACAATTTATCTTTTCCAATTTAGTTGCAGTGTGGGGAAAAGAAACATATTTAGAGATGTTCCAAATGGGGAGACCCATTTTTTTTTAAAATAAGACCCACAAATGGTGAGGTGACACACAATGCATTGTGGGGTGACACATAATGCATTGTGGATACTCTAATAACAAACCACAAGATGAGAAATATTATGCATTGACACTTGCAAATAGAAAATAATGTTTTTCGATATAGGATTCTCTTTAAACTAAATATTTTTCATTTCAAATTAAAAAGATCTTGTTTTTTTCCTTATCAAGATGTAACTTGTTTTTGCAGTAAAACTCTTGAATGTAAAATGTAATTCTCAAGATCAGCAAGAAGATGATATGCTTATAGCAATTAAGTGAGAACAATATTCATAGAAATGAAAGGCTTCCAAATGTTTGATTCTAAAATATTTATAAAAAATAATAATGAATATGATTATTCTTGTGCGGTGTGTGTGGATCACCAACAAATTACCTTCAAAAACTCGAATTGCTATAATATTTCAATACATATATACATATACACTACCAGACAGTGTTGTAGAAGTCGGCGACTAGGGCTAACTAGTCGCTGATCACTCCTAAATGAGCACCCACAATAGTACGGAGCCGTGGGAGTAATACAATGATAATAAAGTTCATATCACAAGGATTGATGAATTGAGTACCACAATTGATTGATTGACTACTATTTAGACAAGCAAATATTTGATGATTGAATTCTATTACTCAAAAGTTAAATTAAACTATAACTAAAAATGCAATAAATGAGACCAACAAGCAAATAACAAGCAAGTCACATACAAGCAAGTAATTGTATTACTTATAAGAAATGATGCCAAGACCGTAAATCCACCTAACCAATTCTCACCAATTTATAGACTCACCGTTAAAGATAAATTATGCAAATGTGAATGTAGACTCGTGACAACCCTCAATTAGTCTCTACTCTCTCTTGAGTTATAGAGACAACACTTATATGCACCAATAACCTATCTCTCGATGGTCATCCGAAATACATATAAGTTCATTAAGCATAGTGGTACACTAATTGAGTCATAGAGATTAGCCTCGAGTATTTCTACCTTACTAGGCCTCTATCATGCATTTCATCGAGCACGTTGTGTGCCTCTCCTCTCGGTGCATCACACAACAACCAAATAAATATTAAATGCTAGCTACACACTCAATATTGATTATAACATGAAACACACACACACACACACACACACACACACACACACACACACACACACACACATACACACACACACACACATAAACACAAAGCAATAGGGATAAAATGGTGGTCTTCATTAATAATTCATGGTAAAGGCTTCATCTTGGCCTTAGCCAAGTAGAGTTTAGTTCATAATATGAGAAATTGCCATACAATATATGAAATAAGTATAAGCCATAAATGAGTACAAGTAAAAGTAAAGAGAGAAAGGAAAAGAGTAAACAAAGTTGAAGAACTCCTCCTCTCTAGCTAGCTTGTGCTTGTTTGTGCTTGATTCCTTCTCTCATTGACTTCTTTAGCTCCAAGATATGGTCTTGATAGTTGATTTAGGTGAGGAAATGAGGTGTTGAGTGGTTGGTAGGGTGGGATGTGAGTTTAGATGGTGGTTTGATGAAGGTTTTAGGTGATTTTGGTGAAGGATTTAGGTTAAAGATTGGTTCTTGGAGGTTTTGGATTGTAATAGGAGAGTTTGAAGCTCAAGGGTCGTGGTAGATGTACTAAAGAAGAGCTGAAATTGGGTATTTATAGTGTGTGGGAATTAGGGCACGAAATCCTAAAAATTCTGCTGGGTGAACGGGATGCGCTATATGCGGGTGCGCACAAATAGCGCACGTATAGCGCACATTGCTGAAATTGTGATTTGAACCCCAAATTCTTCCGTTTTAACATGAATACCCCTAAAAGTATGTAATGATCTGTTTTTACTCGGAAACGAATGCAATTGATAGGATATGGAGGCTACACCAAGTGTAGAAATGAGAGTTATCAAATACCCTCAAACCTATCTCTTGCTCGTTTCCTAGCAAAACCGACGCAAACAAAAACGAAAATCAACATACTCACGATGGCACTTGGCGTGTGCCACCAGCATTTTTCTACCGAGTCAACAAAAGATGAGATGCGACGTTGGGTGAACCACAATGCAGTAAAAAGGGATGCCAAAACATGTAGACTAAGATACTACAACACTAAGGATTACAATTCCGGACTTCTCAGTGGAGTTAGTTTCAAAAGCATCGAACACAAGAGTCATTAGATAAAATTTTGCCTTGACTCTAAGCCTCTCAAGGTTTCTCTCATTTTTCCACACTGAACTTAGGCTCACTCATCAACATATGCGAGTTGGAGTTTATGCACAAAGACTTTTCAAAGTTATACGCATATGGAAAATTTCAAAAACGCTCGTGTTTTCATGCAAATGGACCTCAAGAATGGAATCAAGCAGTAAGAACGCCTTTGTTTTCAAACTAAACCCCTCCTAAAGATCAATTAGGACTTCTTTTTAAGTGCAAACGAGGATGATGGTTGAATGGTGATAGAAAGGCCAGGCGGGTATGGTTTTATTGGTAAGCTAATGATCATGCTAGAGTCTTTTCCTTGGTACGCTTTACGTTTTTCCCTTGGAGCGTCTAGGCATTTAATGAACTTTGAACACTTTGTACAAATGGTAGTTGCTTTAAATTTGGGCAACTATTTACATTGCAATTTTAAGGCTTTTCATGCTTTACATTTTAGCATTTACACATTTTGCAAGCCTTTATCTTAGTATAATTTATAAAATGAGCCTGAGTGCACGCTACTTGAATACATTTTGGAACATTTCTCGTTGGGCTTCAATCTTCATGATATCTAGCCATGATTATTTCTATGGGATGGTCAAGTGTTTAGGTCTAATATGGTGTAGATGTAACATTGAGTGGATATGGTGATTGGATTTGGTGTGTAGGTCTACATTCTTTAGACATTAAAGCACACACACAAGGCTTAGGACTGTGTTTGGGTAATTATAAGTGGCTAACATGCATTACCTACGTCATCTCTAAAGGTACGAGTCTAGCAAGCCAACAAGGGAAACACAAGAGGCACACTTTTAAACTTTGATCTTTAATGCTCAATGCATGAATTGAGGTCCTTTTTTATTATGCCTAATATCTACATGATAGGTGTTTAGAGAATAGAAATAAAATTCACTCTTGTGGACGCAATTTTTTAGGGCAATAAAGCTCACATTGGTAGTCTCCACTAATGATCTAGACATCTCAGGCGCGCTACCTCATTCACTAAAACACAATGAGTCCGGTAGGATGTATGTAAGCAATGTGGTGTAGCTTTGAAAAACAACATGGCATACCAAAAAGACTACACCGGACCAGTCCAAAAGCATCTCAACAAGCAGCCCATGCTGCTCTAAGGTTTTGACTCAAAATGGTAGAAATATGACAAAATTTTGACTATGGAAACACGCAATCATGCAAAATACAAAAAAATAAAAGCCAGTCACTGAATGGCCGGGAAAAAGGCCAAACGCAACGCTGCACGACAAGCACACACAACCAAAACCTAAAAGCTAGGCACATTACAACTTTACACACCTAGAACTATATAAAAATATAAATCGCACATAAAAGCATGAAAATAGAACTACTATTTACAAGAGTTGTACCTCCTTTGGTGATGTTAAGTTTGGTCCTCAAGGAAGGTTGTTGACTTGGGCTCATGACTTGGGCTCATCAAACACCTCTTTCCTTTTCAGCTTATGTGAGGCATAGAACGACCTCACCCAAAACCTATTCCCTCTTTTTGTTTCTTCAACTGCACATGTGCTATTCCTCTTATCTCTTTTTTCACTTTTTCCTTTATATGTGAGTCTCGATTCTTGCTCATGACACCATATGAGACCGGTTTACGACAAACTTCACCATCTTTGTTAATCACATTTTGAACCACACAAGCTTCAAGTGGTTTCTTCGAATTGTCACTCCTCAAAACTTCCACCTTTGGAGGACTCAAAACATCAACTTTACAACAAGTTTCATATTGAGAGGGGTCCTTGGTGACCTTGAACATGTCGAACTCAATTTTTTCATCTTCAATCCTCAAGGTCAATTTGTCTTTCTTGTGATCTACCAAGGCACCACTAGTTTTCAAGAATGGCCTCCCAAAAATTAACGGGATCTCAACATCTTCTTCCATTTCTAAAATTACAAAATCAACCGGGAAAAAGAATTTACCCATTTTCATCAAGACATCCTCTATAACTCTATATGGGTACTTGATAGATCGATCCGCCAATTGGAGATTCACCCTTGTAGGCTTCACTTCTCCCAATCCCAACTTCTCGAATATGGAGTACGGCATCAAATTGATGCTCATTCCCGAGTCAATTAGTGCTTGCCCGAACTCCAAATTCCCTATTTTGCATGGAATTGTGAACCTTCTTGGATCTTTTAATTTTTGAGGGAGTTTGTTTTGGAGAATAGCACTAAATTCTTCTATGAGAGCTACCGTCTCGCAATCCTCCAACTTCTTCTCGTTTGATAGGATCGCTTTGAAAAACTTCTCATATGTTGGCATTTGAGCCAATGATTCGACAAATGGGGTGTTGATTTGTAGTTTCTTAAATATCTCCAAATACTTTACGAAGCTTTGAGCATCCTTATGTTTCTTGAGGCGTTCTGGATATGGGATTGGAGGCACATATGCCTTGACTTATGGTGGAGGAGGTAGATCAAAAGATGTGATGAGTAGATCATCTTTTTTCTTTTCTTCCTCTCCATGGGATTTGGAGGTACAATCTTCATCTTTCTTTCCCCCACCTTCTTTCTCAACTTCTTTCTCTTGGCCAAATTTCTCTGGTAGCTTCACTTGTTTACCACTTCTCAATGATATCGTCGTACATTGGTCTCTTGGGTTGGTTTTCATGTTGCTAGGCAACCCACCTTGTTGCCTCCCTTGGATTGCCTTGGCCATTTGCCCCATTTGCACCTATAAATTCTTGATCGAGGCTTGAGAATGTTGTGCAACTTGATCTATCTTTGCATCGAGCTTCTTCAAAGCCAAGTCTTGGGTGTCCATCCGATTATCAAGCTTGACCATGTATTTCGACAACAAGTCTTCAAGATGTGGTCTTGATGGTTGATCTAGGTGAGGAAATGAGGTGTTGAGTGGTTGGTAGGGTGGGATGTGAGTTTAGATGGTGGTTTGATGAAGGTTTTAGGTGATTTGGTGAAGGGTTTTCGTTAAAGATTGGTTCTTGGAGGTTTTGGATTGTGATGGGAGAGTTTGGAGCTCAAGGGTCGTGGTAGAGGTGCTTAAGAAGAGCTGAAATATGGTATTTATAGTGTGTGGGAATTAGGGAACGAGATCCCAAAAATTCTGCTGAGTGGACGGGATACGCTATACGCATGTGCCAAGAGTAGAGCACATTGCTGAAATCAGCACATTTTTGGAGTGTGGCTATACGCGAGTGCGCACAAGTAGCGCACGTATAGCGCATATTGCTGAAATTGCACATTTTTGGAGTGTGGCTATACGCGGGTGCGCACAAGTAACGCACGTATAGCGTACATTGCTGAAATTGTAATTTGAACCCCAAATTCTCCCATTTTAGCATGAATACTCCTGAAAGTATGTAATGATCTGCACAAGCTCATTTAAACATTAAATATCTAGTTTTTACTCGGAAACGAATGCAATTGATAGGATATGTAGGCTACACCAAGTATAGAAATGGGAGTTATCAGTCGCTCGGCGGTGGTCTGCTACCGCGATTCATTGGTAGTCGACTGGAGTCAAAGTTGGTCCTAGTCGCTGACTAGTCGGCGTAGTGGTCAACAACGAAAGAAGTCGACTTTGACTGTCGATAAAAAAATTAAAAGAAACCCCCAAAACGATGTCGAACATGGGGATTTCATTAAAAAAAAACCTATTTGATCGATAAAAATCGGCCAAAGAGGTAAAAGGCAACAGCAAAGCAAAACTTCAAAAGTTTCAAAATAGAAAAGCAAAACAGTCAAGTTGTCGAACCTGGTCAATCTGTCGCCGTCGCCTTGTTCTCGCTAGTCGAACCTGGTCTTCTCTCTTCTTGGCCGAGTCTTTAGTTGTCTATTTATTAGTTTGTTTATTTACTATTTAGGGTTTTCAACTTCTAATTTTGATTAAATTTGGGGCTTTTGACTTTTTAAGTTAACTTATTTTAATCCATTAGTTTAGAGCTAATAATAAATGGATTTCATGCATATTATCTAATTTTAATTCATTAGTTTAGAATCTAATTTTAATTCATATTCTTTCCTTGAACCGCACACTTTGAATGATACTACTTTGCCTTCATTTCTTCTCAGATTTGCGACATCAATGACTATAGAAAATTAGAAACAAAAATGTTGTATTCTTTTTTGAGTTTATTCCAATTTTTAATTTATATAACTACGAATATACAAAGTAATATGTGTTGGAAATTTTGTGATGAACACACGTTTTGAGAGTATTATTTGGGTATGATTGATTACAAGAAAATGGAATATCAAAGTATATTCGAATTTTCCTCTGTGAGAGCTTCAAATGGTATACTCAAACTCACAAAATTATTAATCGGTGAATGAGAAATTGAATCTCAAGGTTAGCCCATTATGTAGGGAAAAATGTGCATCCCACATTGGTTGGGAAAAACACTTATATGTGGTATATAAGTGGTTGTGTGATAGTAGCTTATAAACATGTGTGTGGGCGTGTCATGCGTACACGAATGCTGCACCAATTGGACTGTGAGAGTACAATCGACTTTTTGCTACTATTTTAAATTTCTTTTTTCCTAAAAATTGATTAGGAAAGAATTAATTTAATTTATTTTTCCCTAAGTTAGACGGTTTAAATGATAAGGAAAAGTTGACTAACGAAATAGTTAATTTCCGTTTTGGGTTATGGAAATTAATTAGATTAAGGAAGGAGTTGATTTCTTTTTTGAATTCTGATACTTACTTGATCACTAAGTAATCAGAATCAGTGTTTAATTAGGAATATATCTTTTTGAAGATTATTCCTTAATTATTTTCCTTTATCATTACAACCGTAGTAATTAAGTATTTCCAAAATCAATCCTGCTGATTAGGTTTTTTATTTAAAATCCTAGTCTTTTCTTTATAATTCGATTTATTCTGGAAATCGCAAAATTAAGAGAAAATATTGTTCTTTTCTTAGTTCTTCCTTTCTTCGTATCTTGGTAAGTTTGAATTTAATTTGAGTTCGCTGAGAGTGGTTTGTGTTCTACACATCCAATGTTTAAATCTTTGTATTCTGGGAGACAAGCGACATACACATATGGTGTTAGCCGGCGAAATTGTCTTAAGGACACCGTGTGAAACACGAGCCTCGATTTCCCTAATGTGATGTTTTCTATTTGATGTTTTCATGTCTCTTGCAGATTCGAACCAGATAATTTTTGAGCAATACAAACAACAATATGAACTATAAACATTAAATTAATTACAAGTTACAACCCAAAAACTATAAAATAAAATAAAAACTATAAAAAAAATTCCGGCTGGACGATATGCTTCTGACTGGCCTCCTGGCCAACTTCTGCCTGTCTGCCTAGTCCTCGAATAGGCAGCCTAGGCACTAGGTGGGAGGTCGCCGCCTGACTAGCGCATAGCGACTTCTGTAACATTGCTACCGGAGTACTTAGTATTTAGGTTAGTGTACTTTGTATTTAGGTTAGTGATGATATTTAGGTAAGTGAAAGTGAGGATAGATAAGAAACTTACTAGATAATTAAACAAGATCAAAAACAATAGCGATCTAAAACAATAACATTTCTACGGTAAATACCGTTTATTCAGCTTAGCAATTTCCGAGATTCAAGTTATATATATATATACATATATATATATATATATATATATATTTAAAATATTCTCCGCTACATGCAAAACATTTCAAAATGAAAATCTATTATCTTTTGCTTGCATATAACCATTACGAGAAAATAATCATGTTGACATCAAAATTACAAACAATAACCGTTTAGAGATGCAAAGAGAAAAATGGATGCTTATAAAAACACAATGTATAGATGAATCTTCACTTGATCACTTGCAAAATAAAAGTGGGTTTCCAAAAACACGTGGCTTTTCATTTTTACTAGTTGTTCCTTTTCCAAAAACACGTTCGTGTCGTGGGCTATAAAAATCAAATTTGGAAAAGATGGAGATTGTTGAGCAAAACGACGAGGTGTTGTAACAAGAGGTGAATGATGTCATGCAATAGCTTATTATGATAGGGGACCAAATTTCCGTGCCCCCTTGCCCTTAGCATACTACGCCAAAAGGTAAGGATGTTGACACTCAATTTTTGAAAATTACTTTCATTGGTTCGGAAATATCAAAAGAAAAAAAAAATGTTTGTCTAGCCTGTCCAAAAAAAGCAGGGAATGCATATTTGTTTGAAACAGTTCCCAAATAATAGTTTTACGTTTTTGTGCGTGCATGGAGGCGCTGCGCGTATCGACCCATGCAGTGCTGCAGCTAACGTGTTAAGTATCCCGTCTAGGGAGTACGTTCGCAAGAATGAAACTCAAAGGAATTGACGGGGGGCCGCACAAGCGGTGGAGCATGTGGTTTAATTCGATGCAAAGCGAGTGTCTAAAATTTGAAAAATAAATGTTACTATAAGTACACATCCTAATGCCAATAGTACCATAATTGAAATAAATATATTTATTTTAATACATATTATTTATAAACACTCTAAAATTATTATCATACTCAATTTATTAAAAAAAATTACTATTTTTAGAATTAAATCCTCTTTCAATGATGATCCAATTTACTTTTGGAAATATCTCAAATATAGGAGCCTTATAAAAGGGAATATGTGGAACCGTATACGAGGTCTAAAGATTGTATACGTCTAAAGATTTTCAATCTAGAATTCTCTTATTTATACAGCTATCTTTTAAAAAAAATTATTGATATCTACACCTATCTTAAAAAAATATTGTTGATATCTACCGCTATCGTTAAAAAATATATTTTTTTATGGATAGAGTTCATACCTATACATAAAATAATGACAAAAAGAATATGATAATCATGTGATGATGAGAAAGTTTGATATTTGAAATAAAATTAGAAGTTTAATTATAGTTTATCATAAATTTTTTTCTTTCCTGAAAGGTAATTTTTTTTAATAAAGAAATATAGTTAAAGATATGAGTATAATTAATAAGTGTATATAGTATTTGGTTTATTTTTAATTAAAATAATTTGTCCTTATCGGTAAATTTCTATTAAGATATTTTTATAATTAAATTTTTTATTAAAATATGAGTGTACAAATAAGTTTTATGAGTGTCAATATCCGCACCCACATCAAAAGCATTTACACTATATTTGGTTTGATGGAATATGAAACAAAGGAAAGGAAAGAATTTGGATGAATTTATAATATTTTGTTTGGATTGTTAAATGAGAGAGAAAGGAAATGAAAGGAAATGGAAGGAAATTGAGGGAATAATTTCTTCTTATTTCACCCAATTTGGTTTCCATCCAACTTTGGGAGGAAAATTGGGGAAAAGAATCCGGAATTAATGATTTTTCAATATTCCAAAACTAACCCTATTAATATTAGATATTCATATTGTTGAAAGAATGGTATTTTCGTAAATAAAATAAAATTGATTCATTTATTTATCCCATCCGAATTACATTGGAGGTCAAAGTCGTTTGACCACCATTGGGGGTCTAATCGACCTGCAATAGAGATCAATGAATAAGAAGATGAAAAATATAAAAAATTGGAAAATTTCATTTTTATCAAAATCGACCTCCAATGGAGATCAATGAAGAAGAAGATGAAAAAAATAAAAATATAAAAAATGGAAATTTTTATTTTTATCCAATAAATCTAAAAAATTATAAAAATACCCTAAAAAATATCAAAAAATATAAAATAAGTCTCGAAAATATCCAATAACTCAAATTATTAAAGTGGTGATAGACTTAAAATGCAGCATCAAAAATGTACTATATAATTTTCGAACTCATATCATGGGCATAGTCAATTGGCTTCGTCATCACTCTAGTAGTAGTTCAAGCACATCACAATACTACCGTATATTGTTTATTTTATATTGTACAATAAAAGGACCACATTTTTGTATGAAAATTTTAAGACATTCGTTGTGATTTCAGCAGATCATGCCACAACTAAGATATATTGTATAATAATTATTGTGTGCGTGTGTATGGAATGTGTATTTATAAGAAAAGTGAAATGTGGGTAAAATCACTCATTTCGAACATCAAAGCATAACGTTATGGTCTTCCAAAGTTCATGGCATATATTACGGCTATGTTTGGGATTGCTTTGTTTAAAAAATAATTTGCTTATAGCTTAACTTTAGAAATAATTAGCTTAACAATAAAGTGGGTAAGTGTTTGGTAAACTGAATTTTAAAATTGCTTTGTTTTTGAAATGGTGGAATACTTATTTTATGAAATGACAAAAATAACCATCATTTTAATGTACTAACAATTTTAAAATGATAGTGTTGGGCTTTTCAAATAGCTTGGGAGAGAATGGGCGCGTTGAAGACCAGACCCAAAAATACCCGGGATCGTCGTCGGTGAATTCCGGTCCTCCTCCGGCATCAACCTCCGGCGGTGGTCACCACCATTCCTGATCAGTTTTTAATTATTTTCATATTTTTTTAGTTTTTTATTATATTATTATTAAATATAAGAGTAATATTGTCTTTTAATAAAATAGTGAGGCCATTTTAGACATTGCATACACAATAAGCTAGCTTTTGCTTCAAAAAGCAACCCTTAGACAACTTCTCAAAAGCTGTTTTTTGGTTGAGCAAATTGTAAAACAAGCTGTTTTTGGGAAGTTTACCAAATACCCATTTGCTCAAAACTTGAGAAATAAGTAATTATTTCCCAAGTAAAAGCAATCCCAAACATAGCCTACATTAGTCGATGGAAGGAGTATTTATAGGAAAAGTGAAATGAGGGTTAAATGGTAAATAAGAGGAATTTGACAATTTTTTTTTTTAAAAAAAATTGTGGCCATGCTTGCATGTGTGCTGTAGGAACTGCAGGCCCCACATAGCACGATCCTCATGCTGTTCATTTTCCGGTACCGGTCACATGCCTAATGGGCCCGACCCAGATTTACACCTTTAAATTTGGGTTAGAATTTTGTTTAATTTGGTTGAGTCTCTGTGTTGAATTTGTTGAATTTTGGGTCTGTACGAGTTTTGAATTGACTAGTGTTGAATTTTGGGTTGTTTTGTCGACTTAATTGACCGGTATTATATATTTACACATATTAAAATACAATATTATATATATTTTTTTTATTTTTTTGAAAACTTAAAATACAAAGTTTTAAAAAGTGATGTTAGGCTTTCTAAATTTTTTACCAAATGGTGTTGACACGTGACATGTCAACATCTTATAAATCGTGAGATTATGTTGTGAGTAATGACACGTCACGTGCCAATACCATTTAAGAAGGAATTTAAAAAAAATTTAGAAAGCCTAATATTACTCTATTTTAAATGGGGAAGAATATATATATATATATATATATATATATATATATATATATATTATAGAAGGTAAGAACGTCCAACCACAGCCACACATTGGGTATGAGTGTGAGTATTTATTAAGGTGGGGCTGTGGACCCACTATGAATGTATGGTTGTGGTTGAATGTCCTGAAATAATAAGTCATGACGGTCCTGATAGCAGAATTATTCTATCTAAATAAATATATATATATATATATATATATATATATATATATATATATATGTGGCATAAGTTGTATGTGCATAGTTTTAACTACCAAACTCATTCACTTCATTTGTTATTTATGATATCTTCTTTTGTAAACGGTTTTACTCATAACTCATAGTCATTTTCTTATTGCAAAATATCATTTTCAACACATTTGTATCCTTTCTAAAATGAGTAATGTTAGGCTTTTCAACTTTTTTCTTAAATTCCTTCCTAAATTATATTGGCATATAATGTGTCAACATCTTATAAATAATGAGATTATATGGCAAGTGATGTGATGTTGATGTTGGAAAAATTCCACCATATGGGGCCACACATGTAAATATAAAATGTGTTTGCTATCTTTTGGTTAAGCCTAAATTAAAGTGATCTAATTAAGATTTAAAGTTTAAGGCTTAAGGGTATAATTGTCATGGAGTTAATGTGTAGATACCAGAGTGCTATTTCTAATTTGATGAGGGGCCGAATTAGAAATAGCAAAACATATGATTATATTAAGGGTTATGGTCCCCAAATTACACAATTTCTTTTGGCTTTTCTGTATCCCCATCAACAGAAAAGAAAGAACACTTTTGTGTCCCAAGAATTGTGATAATTTGGAAGATCTCAACCCGTTCACTATCCTTTAGGCAATGGATTCAGGTACGCTTCCTCTTTCTATTATCTTCCATTTGTCTTGAATCGATATGGGTTTAGTAACATGTATTTAGGGTTTGATTAATCATGATATAGAAACATGTTTAGGTTATTTTCGGATTAATTTTGTGTCTATGCATGTTAATTGTGTGTTAATCGAATCACTTACAAGTGGTATCAGAGCCACCCATAATCGATTCTTGAGAAATTTTTGTTGAGATTTGAGGTTTAAATATGATGATTAAAAAAAAAAAAAAAACTGGAATCCGGACGATCGCCGGCCATTCCAGACCCGTTGACCTTCATCTGGGTCGATTTGGTTTGGCCGGTTTTCGCACCAAAACTTGTGCCTTTTGCGGCGACGAGGACGATCGCCGGTTTTCCACCGCGATCTGGTCCAGATAGAGCCAAGAACAGCCGCCGGTTCGCTCGATCGATTTGGGCTTCAACCGCCGGCCTTCGTCGCTTCGATCCGCGCTTGTGGGTCATCGACTGGTCGCTCCTCCGTTCGTGGTTGCCTTCTGGTGACCGTGAAGCGGTCTGAAGCAGCGGCGGCGTGAACCTAGGGTTCACAGACCTGATTTTGTGTTGGGCCTCTTTTGGAGAATTTGATATTCTTGAGGGACTGTTCTGTAATTATTCTGGGCCATACTGTGATTTTGCTAAAATATGGGCCAATTTATAATTACCAAAACTTACTTGGTCAGTTTGCAATTTTGAAAATATTTTAGGGCCAAATTTTAATTATATAAAATATTTGGGGACATTTTGTAATTTCTATAAACTTTGGGCCATTATGTAATTACTAAAAAGGTTTGGGGTAGATTTATAATTATTGAAAGTTACTGGGTCACTTTGTAATTTCCAAATTTTGAGGGCCCTTTTCTGTAATTTTACAAAATCAGGGGCAGTTTTTGTAATTTTTATTTTTAAGAATCCAATCAAATTCAAATATTTTTGGTATATCTTTTATGGTTACATAAAGTAGTCTTACATTCTAAATGAGCTAATTGAAACAAGATATCGCCAAAGTGACCTCTCTTATATAGATTGTTCATGAGGGATATTGGATGTTTGTGTGTGTGTAAATTTATGCGGGTATTAGCCGGCCCAAAGGAAGGTTAATACTTGGCCGAATTGCACACACACCTGTGGTGGTAAACATGTGACAATTATAAGGTTTTACATGTGAATAATAAGTCGATACAAAGATAGATTTATTATTTGACATAAATTATTATCAATGTTTGATCACTACAACAAGAGTACCACTTACAATTAATATTACTGTCCAAAGACTTGATATTAATGTTGTACTAGGTATCTTGAGATGGGATTTTCCATTATTTGAATTTGTTGATTATTGTATTTGGTTATTAATGTGAGCATGTTTGTTTGTTTGTTTGTTTGTTTTGTTTTGTTTTGTTTTGTTCTCTTTACAGCTAATGTTTCTATTATATCTGCTAATATCAACTCCATATCTATGCTTAATGGGACCAACTTTAAGGATTGGAAATAGAACATACTTATTGTTCTCGGCTGTATGGATCTGGACCTTGCACTTCGGATTGAGCAGCCCGCTTCTCTTACGGATGCAAGTTCTCCTGATGACAGGAAGAACTTTGAGAAGTGGGATCGCTCAAATCGCATGAGTCTTATGATCATTAAGCGCGGCATTCCGGAGGCATTTAGGGGTGCGGTATCTGAAAAGATAACCAACGCCAAAGAGTTCCTAGCCGAAATTGAAAAACGTTTTGTGAAAAACGATAAGGCAGAAACAAGCACGCTTTTGCAAAGCTAGATTTCTATGAAGTATAAAGGCAAGGGGAACATAAGGGAGTACATTATGGAAATGTCTCATATTGCTTCTAAGCTTAAGGCACTAATGCTCGAGCTGTCTGATGAATTGCTCGTGCATTTAGTATTGCTATCACTTCCTGCACAATACAGTCAGTTTAAGGTCAGTTACAACTGTCAAAAGGAGAAATGGACTCTTAATGAGCTCATTTCTTACTGTGTGCAAGAGGAAGAGAGATTGAAGCAAGACAGGACTGAAAGTGCTCATTTGGCTAGCACCTCTAAGGATAAGAGCAAAAAGAGAAAGAATATTGAAGCTGCTAAGGGTCCAGCTCAAAAGAAACAACAGAAAGACAATGAGAGTTGTTTCTTTTGCAACAAGCCTGGACATGTGAAGAAGGATTGTACCAAGTATCACGCATGGCGTGCAAAGAAAGGTACGTTCCTTACTTTGGTCTGTTCTGAGGTAAATTTAGCTTCAGTACCTAGAAACACGTGGTGGTTAGATTCTGGTGCAACTACTCACATCAGTGTTTCTATGCAGGGTTGCCTGAACTACCGAAAGCCAAGTGATGCTGAAAGACACATCTTTGTAGGCGATGACAAGTCGGTAGAAGTAGAGGCGATAGGGCATTTTAGGTTGTTATTAGGAACTGGTTGTTATTTGGATTTATTGGATACTTTTATTGTACCGTCTTTTAGACGGAATTTGGTTTCTGTTTCTTTATTGGACAAATCTGGTCATTATTGTTCATTTGGAAACAATCAATTCAGTTTATCTATAAATTCAAATCTTGTTGGAACTGGTTCTCTATGTGTATATGACAACTTATATTTGCTTGATACAATCATTTCTTATAATGAAACCTTGCATGTGGAATCACGAGGTACTAAACGCAAACTAAATAAAGAAAATTCGGCCACATTATGGCACAAACGTTTAGGTCACATCTCTAAAACTAGAGTTGAGCGAATTGTGTCTGATGGGATTCTAGATTCCCTTGACTTTACAGACTTTGAAGTCTGTATTGATTGCATCAAGGGAAAACAGACCAAAATAAAGAAATTAGGTGCCAATAGAATTACAGACGTCTTAGAATTGATACACACGGATATCTGTGGACCATTCCCTACGGCTTCCTGGAATGGCCAACAGTATTTCATATCATTCATAGACGATTACTCACGCTATGGGTACCTATTTTTCATTCATGAGAAATCATAGTCTTTGGACGTATTCAAAACATTTAAAGCTGAAGTTGAGAACCAACTTAATAAAAGAATAAAGAGTGTCAGGTCTGACCGTGGTGGTGAATACTATGGCAGATATGACGGTTCAGGTGAACAACGTCCAGGACCTTTTGATAAATTCCTAGAGGAATGTGGAATCGTCCCACAATACACCATGCCAGGATCACCTAGCATGAATGGTGTAGCTGAAATGCGAAACCGGACTCTTAAGGATTTGGTAAGGAGTATGATTTGTCATTCCACCTTACCAGTGTCACTATGGGGAGAAGCACTCAAAACAGCAGCTTATATTCTGAACCGAGTGCCAACTAAAGCAGCTGCAAAAACACCTTATGAACTTTGGACAGGTAGAAAGCCTAGTCTAAAGCACTTTCACGTTTGGGGATGTCCAGCTGAGGCAAGGCCTTACAGGCCATATGAAAAGAAATTGGACTCCAAAACTGTGAGCAGCTACTTCATTGGCTACTCTGAGCGATCTAGGGGCTATAAGTTTTATGATCCCACACTTAGGTCAATTTTTGAGACGGGAACTGCAACATTTTTTGAGGATGTTGAGTTTGGGGGGAGAAATAAGGCCAGAGACGTTGTCTTCGAGGAGGAATCGGTTTCGATTCCTACTATCGCTTTTGGCAATGAACAGGTTTCTATACCTGTCATTGATCAAGAAGCGAATCCGGATCCTCAACCAGACAATGTTGAACAACCCCCTATTCAAGATGAGGTAATTGTTCCTGAGGAACAAACTCAACAACCTCAAGAGCCAGTGCCATTAGGGAGATCCACTAGAGAAAGGAGAAATGTTATTCCAGACGATTTTTTCATATTTCTCCTGGAATATGAGGAAGACATTGGAATGATGGAAGAAGATCCAATCAACTTACATCAAGCCATGCAGGGTTCCAACTCTCAAAAGTGGATTGATGCCATGAATGAGGAGTATAAGTCTATGCAAGACAATAAGGTTTGGGAACTTATCCCATTACCAGAAGGTGCAAAGCCCATTGGTTGTAAATGGATATTTAAAACCAAAAGGGATTCGAAAGGTAATGTGGAGAGGTATAAGGCCTGTCTTGTAGCTAAAGGCTTTACCCAAAAGGAAGGGATTGACTTTAAAGAGACTTTCTCTCCGGTTTCAACGAAAGACTCTTTTAGGACAATCATGGCACTTGTTGCACATTTTGACCTAGAGCTTCATCAGATGGATGTCAAGACAGCGTTTCTTAATGGTGACATTGACGAAACAATTTATATGGTACAACCAGAAAACTTTGAGTCGGGAGACCCAAAGAATATGGTTTGTAAATTGACGAAGTCCATCTATGGACTCAAGCAAGCTTTCCGTCAGTGGTACTACAAGTTTCATCAAGTGATTATCTCGTTTGGTTTTGAGATAAACGCTGTTGATAATTGTGTGTATCACAAATTCAGTGGGAGTAAGCACATATTCCTGGTTTTATATGTCGATGACATACTGCTTGCCACAAATGATATAGGCATGTTGCACGAAACCAAGAGATTTCTATCAAAGAATTTTGAGATGAAAGATCTTGGTTACGCCTCCTTTGTATTAGGGATCCAGATACAACGAGATCGCTCTCGGGGTATTCTTGGATTGTCACAAAGGAACTATATCGATAAAGTGCTCAAAAGGTTTGGCATGCATGACAGCAAACCAGGTGACACCCCTGTCACTAAGGGAGACAAGTTCAGTCTCAGTCAATGCCCTAAAAATAACCTTGAAGTTAAGGAAATGCAGAAGATTCCCTATGCATCAGCTGTAGGGAGTCTAATGTATGCTCAGGTGTGTACGCGTCCGGATATTGCGTACATTGTTGGTATGTTAGGCAGATATTTAAGTAACCCTGGGATGGATAATTGGATAGCAGCCAAGCGGGTTATGAGGTATTTACAGAGAACAAAAGATCACATGCTCACATATAGGAGATCGGATCAGTTGGAGATCATAGGGTATTCTGACTCCGATTATGCTGGATGCCAAGACAGTAGGAGATCCACATCAGGCTACATATACCTGTTGGCTGGTGGAGCTATTTCTTGTAGGAGTGCCAAACAGACACTCATAGCTTCTTCCACCATGGCAGTAGAGTTTGTAGCATGCTATGAGGCATCCAACCATGGAATATGGCTGCGGAATTTTGTCACTGGGCTGCACATTCTGGAGGGTATTGAAAGACCACTCAAACTTTATTGTGACAATAAGTCAGCAGTGCTATATTCTAATAACAACATGAGCTCATCTAAGTCAAAGTATATTGACATTAAGTTCCTAGTTGTGAAGGAGAGAGTGCAGAGTGGACAGATATCCATAGAGCACATTGGGACAAACTACATGATAGCGGATTCGCTTACAAAGGGATTACCACCCAAGGTCTTTCATGAGCACACTGCTCATATGAGTGTTGTTTTGTGTGAGGATCTCACATTATAGTGGGAGTTTGTATCATGTTGTATTTTAGTGCTTTATGTTTGGTTTTGGACATACATATACATTTATGTATTTGGATATTTTTCTGATCAGAAATAAAGTATTCAGTTCATTTCACTCTGTTACATTATGTTAAGTTTTGATCTCACTAAAGAATAAAGTAGGACCAGTTGGAAATAGACATGTATAGATCACATTGCATGTAATTTCTATGCTACGCATCCATAATTGATCTATGTCATTTGATTATGTTGGTATACGTGACCATTGATGGGTTTAGTCACGCTTAATGTGACGAAAACCGCTTTGATCCTATATCGACATAATCAATGGACGAGATTGTTCGGATATACCCTAAATTTGTGATAGCAAAATTTTAGAGCTCATAAAGTCATACACATTTGTAAAGTTACATATGTGGCCCAGTGGGAGATTGTTGGAAAAATTCCACCATATGGGGCCACACATGTAAATATTAAATGTGTTTGCTATCTTTTGGTTAAGCCTAAATTAAAGTGATCTAATTAAGATTTAAAGTTTAAGGCTTAAGGGTATAATTGTCATGGAGTTAATGTGTAGATACCAGAGTACTATTTCTAATTTGATGAGGGGCCGAATTAGAAATAGCAAAACATATGATTATATTAAGGGTTATGGTCCCCAAATTACACAATTTCTTTTGGCTTTTCTGTATCCCCATCAACAGAGAAGAAGGAACACTTTTGTGTCCCAAGAATTGTGATAATTTGGAAGATCTCAACCCGTTCACTATCCTTTGGCAATGGATTCAGGTACGCTTCCGCTTTCTATTATCTTTCATTTGTCTTGAATCGATATGGGTTTAGTAACATGTATTTAGGGTTTGATTAATCATGATATAGAAACATGTTTAGGTTATTTTCGGATTAATTTTGTGCCTATGCATGTTAATTGTGTGTTAATCGAATCACTTACAGTTGACACATCACATGCCAACACCATTTGAGAAGAAATTTAAATTTTTTTTTTAGAAAACATAGCATTACTCTTCTAAAATATATCTATATGCTCTCTCTGAATCTGACTATCAATGTTTATCAGTATCATACTTTAAAACGTGTAATTTTCGGATATTTATTTTAAGATATTGGAATAAATTAACATTATATTTTTTATTAAAAGATGATTACACACCGAAAATTAACATCCAAGTCGTCCTCTTTATAATGATGAAGAGGCCAAATTTAGAATAAGTAAGTTGGGTAATTATTAGGATACAGTATATCAATCTTCTCCTCCACATTTGAAAAATTCTCCAGTTTCAAAAATCAAAAGTGGTATTCTTGGTACATGTCAAATGCGGTTTGATGGTTTTTTTTCTTTTTTCAAACGAAAGTTTGTTTTAGATAGATTGTTTGCAACTTATGGATTTATAACGATAATTTGAACGTCATGTCGTTTACATGAACAGCTATAAGGCATATAAAGTCATATCTAACAAGTCTAGAAATATCGTAAAATTTGTTTTAACTTCACATGTTATATCTAACGCATCTGAAAATATTGTAAAATTAATTTTAATGAGTATGACAAATTTTGTGCACATAAAAGTTTTTTTTTTTTTTTGAGTGGTTTAGGTGCATCCACTCTTCAGAGTTCACCATATAGTCTATATAGACACTTCTTTTCAATAGCAAAAGTAAATTATATTGGTAGAGGTACTTAAAGTACATAAACTAAAATTAAGACGACCAAAATCTTATAACCATACATTGTTTCATTGTATTTTTTTTAGGTGCGGAACCCGAAAGCAATTACTTGATAATCAGTGATGTTGGATAAAAATTACAGACATTGGCAAATTAGTAGCGTCCTCTCTATATATATTGCATATATATGACCTTTAATTAACGATTAATCCCTCTGTTTTATTGATTAATTTCATAAACAGATTACATTCATTATTCCAAGAAAAGGTAAAGTTAGTGGCAGCAGCATCTCTTTTTTTTTTCTTTTTTTCTTTTTTTCTTTATTAAGAAGACAGCATCTCCTTTTCTCCAAAGATATGCAATTCAAGTTGTGATTTATTAATTATTGATGCTGGACTTTTCTTTATGGGCCGTTTGGTATAGGGTAATCAAAATAATGTGATTCTTAGGAAAGTTAAACACATGAATGTGATTTCTGAAAAACTTGTATATATGTGTTTGGTTGCGTATGAGAATATTATGTAGGATTCCTGGGAATATCAAGTAAAAGTGTTTGGTTGTACATGAGAATTTGTTTTTTATTTATTTATTTAAAACTAAAAATTAAAAAAAAAATCAATGTCCATTTCACTGGACTTCATGCTTCAAACAATCACTCCAGATCCACTCTCTCTCTCTCTCTCTCTCTCTCTCTCTCTCCAGATCCATTTTATCTCTTTCTTTCCATCTTTCTTTGCAGATCTTGGTCTTCAAAGTCGTCGCCGCCTCCGACCAAGTACATCGTCGTCGTCATTGTCACTTCCGGCCAAGTACATCGTCGTCGTCGTAGCTCGTCGTCGCCTCCACATCATCGAAGCTCGTCATCACCCAGATCTTCATCGTCGTCGCCTCCAGTTGGGTACATCGTCGCGTCATTGCCTTGGGCCGGATTCTTGATCTTCGTCGTCGTCTTCATCGAAGCCCTTCGTCTCCTCCACATCATCGATGCTCGTCATCCCCAAATCTTGTTTTTGCTGTAATCTTTTTTCTTATGGTGTTGATGATGCTGTTTGATGATGATGTTTTGATGAAGATGAAGTCGGGCATGGTTTAGTTGATGAAAGTAGGTTTCGAGATCTGGAAATTTAGTGTTTGGGTAGTGAGAAAGTGTAAGAAAATGTGAAATTTTTTTGGACGAATTGTTTTTAAAATTACCAATTATTATTATTTAATTAAATGTGGGTCCCACGGTGGGAATCTGATGGAGGGTAATTTGAAACCCACATGTTAGGAAGGGTTTCAGATTACCCCCTTGGAGGGTAATGTGATTCCCATGAGATTCACTTTTCCGGGAAACCAAAAACCTAAACCTCCTACCAAACATGGGAATGCTATGAGATTCTCATTCTCATGTAAAGATGACGGTATACCAAACGGTCCCTTAAGTTCTCTAAATGGAATCCCGGTGGGACTCCACACATTTAACAAACACCAAACATATTTATTTATTTTTACTTTTTTTATAAATAAACAGAGCACTCGTAATATCATCAAGAATCGGAACATTATTGCTATCCATACAATTATTATTCATCTAGTGGTGGCCGGAGTGGAGTCCATGTAAGATTTTTCTAAAAATGTGAGCAACATATGATATTATATTTTGAGTTTATGAAAAACCGAATTGATTGGAATATTTAAGTAAGTGAGAGTTGACCGGATAGAGCCCGTTTGATTGTGATCAATATTTGTTAGGCTTGGTGCACCTTGACTACATTAAATATATGTGGGATATGGTATGTGCTATTATATATGTATGAGCCTAAGTATTCCTTCTAGGACTAGCCATCCTTTATAGGTTAGGATTCAGAATCCTTTATGGGTTAGGATTCTAGGAAGTTATACTATTTATAGGGGGTCCCTACTCTCACTCATAGTGTGTATTATAGAACTGTCTCCCCATTAGGCAATCTGAGAAAGGTGAGAAGAGAGTAGAAGACTTCCTATTGTTTTCTTTTCAGGTTACTGCGATATTATGGATTCAGGATTAAGAATCGATATAACTTGGATGGTTTCCGCTGCGCTTCCAGGTACGCATCTATTCATACTTATGCATACAATACGAGATCTAGTTATCTTTACATATAATGCTAACAGTGGTATCAGAGCCGATCGTATTGTTACATAGGTTGAATATGTTTATGTTTAAACACTGCTGGATTGAATTTAAATTATTGATGACATTAGTTAAATCCATATTTGAATTGTATTGGTTTTACACGTTGGATGATATTTGGCAATTAAGTTGTGTAACACTGTCTTTGAATGGTTTCAATTGCCATGAACCTAACATACACAATTGCTGCATCTGATTGAATGAATATAATATGGATTTTTCTTTTGATTAGATTAAATCATATGGATTCGTGATTTAGATTGTCAATGTGTACCTGACATGATATTATATATTATATTGTAGTGTAGCTGATGTTAACAACAAAATCAAATTCCATGTATGAATTCTTGTTTGTTTTGACGTGTGTTGTTGGTTGTTAAGAACCTTATGATAATTGATTGATTGTGTTGCATCTAGGGATTTCGGTAGGATGGAAATCTATGTCTTGGGTGCAATTTTCACCTGTTGGTGAGTCTTTCTGGGTCAATCATAACAGACCCACACCATGAAGCGGGTCGAAAGGTTACCCAGACCCTGCATAGCAATGGGTCGCCTGCATCAGACCCACCCAGATGCTGGTCGTTCTTCGCAGACCCAAGTGTTGGTGTGCGTCCCGAGTTCGTCGGAGTCGTGGTTGGTCGTCGCTTTGTCGGCGACATCGTATTTCGCCGTCGTACAAGAGATCCACCCGATGCGGGTGAGTCTTGGGTTTTGTTTATCCGCGATTCTTCGCGGATCTGATGATTGGAACAGCAAAAGGAGCGGCTTTCTGCTGCTATTCCGGCTCTTGTTACCGCCGTTATGGTGGCTGGCTGGAGCAAGGTTGGATGGTGGCGCAAGAAACCTAGGGTTTCTTGGTTGGATTTTGCTTTGGGCCACCTTTTGTGAATTAGATATAGTTTTGGACTGTTTTGTTATTTGCCTAGGCCCGTTTAGAATTAATAGAACATTGAGGTATCTATGTGTAATTGATCATGTATTGGGGCAGATTTATAGTTTCAGAAAGTAATTGGGCCAATTTAATATTTTGAGAAATATAGGGACCAATTTGAAATTTACCAAAATCATGAGGCAATTTTAAAATTTTCCAAAATTTTTATGAGAATAATTGCAGTTCATAAATAGTTATTATGATTTCGAATGATTATGTTTCACATAGTGACTAATCATTGAGTTTTCAGAATAATTATTAGTTTGCTTAAAATTAATAATCTATTTTGAATTTTCTCGTAAATCGGATGATTATGTTTCACGTAGTGACTAATCATTAAGATTTTGAGAAATTCGTCGGTTATCGATTATTAATGATTTTGATTCAATAATGATTGAATTTTCTCGGAAATCGAATGATTATGTTTCAAGTAGTGACTAATCATTAAGATTTTGAGAAATTCGTCGGTTATCGATTATTGATGAGGTTAAAATTAATAATTTGTTTTGAATATTCTTGTGCATCGAGTGATTATGTTTCACGTAGTGACTAATCATTTCGATTTTGAGAATTTAGTTGGCTAACTGTTATTAATTTGGTAAGTTTTAATAATTGATAGAATATTCTCGTGAATTAGATGATTATGATTCACGTAGTAACTAATCATTAAGATTTTGAGAAATTCGTTGGTTATTAATTATTAAATTTGAATTGCAATGATGTAATTATATGCATATGATGGATAATGTTCTTCTCCATAGGAGGTTCGTTATCTTGAGGTATTCACTTATACAGTATGTTGTGAATGTTAGACACATGTGATGTATGATGTTCTTCTCCGTATGAGGTTCATCATCTTGAGGTATTCATTTATATAATGTGATATAAATGTTAGAAATTTTGGAAGTTGCCTTTAATATATTTTTATTTAATTGAATGAAAGTGTCCAACACTTAATGATACCTACATATTCTATATGCTCACGAATAATATCTACCCAACATGAATTTAAGAAGGTTATATATTTCTCATTATTTTGCATAGTTTTAAAAATAAAAATTATGTGTGACGGTGTTGGATTGATTAAGAGAATTATATAAATTTATGTTGGGTATGATATTGGATTTGCAGTTCTTGCTTGACAAATGTATAACCTATGAAATTATTATGGAATTGGATGGTTACGTTTCTATGTAGTAGACTAACCATTAAAATATCATTGTGATTTGTTTATTTCATTGAGGATATTAATTGATTATATTATAAATTATTACAAAGTTGGATGGTTATGTTTCTACGTAGTAGACTGACCATTAAGATTTTATAATGTTTTTTGCTAAAATTATATAATCAATTGTGTTTGGAATATTTATGGAATCGGATAGCTATGTCTTAACGTAGTGAATTAGTCGTTAAGATTCCACAATATTCGTTGGATTATCAATGATTAAAGTTTTGAACTGCATTGAGGTAAAACTATACATGTGTTGATCATTTGTCTAAGAGAGTCGTCGCTTATGTAAGTTTTGTGAGCATTGAAGAATAAAAAGTGATGTTCATCTCCCAAAAAGGTTAATCACTTGTAGGAAAGTTTTAACATATGCGTTGTGTTCTTTGTCCTAAAGACAGATCATGATGTTGTGTTAGATTTCCATGAAGGTTAAATCATTATTTATAATGATTATGGAAATCGGTGTGAGCATGAATATACTATGATTTAATTTATTTTGTACACCTCTACAATTTCTAAATACATGCCATTAAGATATTGGTTGATGGACATTTTTGATGGATTAGATGAGACACTCCAATTGGTTTTTACCTTAGCGAGGATTAAATGATAAATAAAGTTTAGTGAACCCACTATCGAAAGTTTGTTAAGGTCTCGTGCCTTATAAATAGATGGAGATTAATGTATTCTATGAAGTTATGTCTTTTGTTTGTCATTTTGATTAAGGTGATAGGGTACAAACACCATAGAAAGTAGTCTGGAAACTTTGACAATTCAACATAGTAAGTCAAGAAAATACTGAGGACATAAAATAATTTGTTATTGCAAGAAAATGTACCCCTTGATTTATGTTTTGAATTATTTGATTGATTATCAATTACACACTTAGTGAGTTGTTTCTTGTGATACATTTTATGTTATAGGTCCTTCCAGTGAACTCGGTATTTAATAAGGACCAAGTAGTTTAGATGTTTTATTAGAATTCATTTGAATTCATGGTAATATTTAGATTATCTTTAACCTCTAAAGGTTTTATTGGATGATATTTCCGATTTTGGTCCTGTAATGCATAGTATTATTTTCATAATAGGACTGAGAATTTAAATTAATATCTTGAAGCTTATTCAAGATAATACATTCTTGCTTATGATTTTCACCTAGTGAGTTATATGGTGATTTTTGTAAATAATAATCTTTAAGGATCTTCGAACTCTTCTCGTATTCTAAATTCTATTTTTAGGTTTTAGAAATAGATTTATGATTTTTGTTTAGATATAATCATTATAATTACATGACCACATGTAGAATGGAGATAATTGATTCATAAGTCATTATTTTATTATATTTTTAAATTCTCGGTTTTATGTCTTTTGATTAATTGTATTAAAAGTGATCTCATAAAATATAAGGATATGACTGTAAATGTTAGAAACTATTGGTAATAGTTCATAGGACTTCTTCTATTTTATTTATGAGAATAATTGTATCTATGCATTATACATTCTTAAGGGAGAAAGTGATGTTGTTAAGAATGTATAATTTCAAACACTTGCGTTTAAGGTAGAGATCTTGTGCTTGTGATATTTATATTGAATAAATGTCATGTTTGTTGAATTGCAATTTTGGGTGTCATTGGAGTTTGGTTTTTGACTTAGTTGTCAGACAGTTGCAAACTAATTGGTTGAACATGATTTTTCGAAGTAATAATATTTTCAGCTTAAATGTTGAAAGTTATATGGTCAGATTTATGGCTTGAAGGTTTTACTTGAAATTTAGTATTAAGTTTGCATTTTAAGACTTCAATGACATAGTTAATCAAGTTTCCAAACAATGGTGTTTAGTTTAATAATGTTGTAGCAATTTAAGACTTTGTTAAAAGTTTTATTTTGTCATTAGACATAGCTGAGGGTCAGTGGGAGTAAGTTTATTTTCTATGTGCTCTATGTTGTCACTTGTGTGACATTAAGAATTTTATCTCTAGTATTTCGAGGTGAAAAACTCGAACAAGCCTTTTTGATAATGCTATTGAGAAAATATATTAATAGAGAACTCAAAGGATTAAAATGATTATAAGTTTACTTGTTTGAGGTATTTATTGGTAAAAGTGATAAACTTACATAAGTTTTTAATTCCTCAAGTAAATTGGAGCGTTCTCATATGAAAAGATCATGTAAATATCTGCAATTGATATTTTAATGTAAGCTAAATATGTATGTATTGATTCTAGTATTACATTAGTAGACTTTGTAGATTTCAAACCAATTTAGCATATATTAGTGGATAGCCATTTAAAAAAAGGGAGGTTTATCGTATTTGTAGAGGTTAATTGTTTCATGCTCACATGTATGTATAGATAAAGAAATATGTGGTTTTATATATTGCAACTCTAAAAAATTTTGATTGTGAAATCATATTTTGAGGTAGATTGTGATAATTTAATTGCATTTATTTTCCAGAATATGATAAGAGATCTCGGATGTTTAATCATATAGATATTATGGTGGTTAAGAAGATTTAAGAGTTGCGAGTTTCTAATAGCTACAAGTAAAATAACTCTTGATACACTAACCAAGAAATTGACTCAGGAGGTTTTGTGGAGCATGTTATATCCTACATTAGATGATTGATATTTTAATATATTTGGTTAGTGGGAGTTGTTTTTATTAGATTAACTTCATTTATGCTATGCATGTTTGTTTTATATTCTCGAGAATGTATTCTATATGCATGTTAAGATGCATGTCTGCCATATTTGTTATTGTGTGCACACGGATGTTTGATTATGGCAGGAAATCTCAAGCTTTTAGCTTGAGAGGGCAGTTCACTAATTAGGTATAAAGTTTCCACCGATTAGTGAACATTACTTAAGACAGAAAGATTTGCCCGTCTTAAGGGAGGTTTAACTCATGGTCAAAGTGTTTGGCAAGTGAGTGTAAAATGCTTAAGACATTAAGTTTGTTCGTCTTGAAGCTGCTTTGCATGATGCAAAATTGGACCTATATGGAAATAGGCATGATGATCACATTTGCATGTAATTTCCATACCACACATACATACCATTTTACCCGGGTAGGTAGAGCTAAGAGTATTATGATTACTTATGGTCTTATGTCGATTAAAGATGTAATGATCTATGTAGTTGGATACTTAAGGTTCTATTGGACTAAGGGGAATGAAGGTGTTGCTCTCTTAAAGATTCTTTGTGGCCAAATATAATTGTTTGTCGATTCGGAGTGTCGTTTTCTAAAATGAATTTTTAAATCTAAAATAATAATGTCTATGTAGTTCAAGTGGGAGAATGTAAGATTTTTCTAAAAATATGAGCAACATATGACATTATATTTTGAGTTTACGAAAAACCGAATTGATTGGAATGTTTAAGTAAGTGAGAGTTGACCGAATAGAGCCCGTTTGATTGTGATCAATATTTGTTGGGCTTGGTGCACCTTGGCTACAGTAAATATATGTAGGATATGGTGTGAGCTATTGTATATGTGTGGGCCTAAGTATTCCTTTTGGGACTAGCCATCCTATTAGGATTGGGAATCCTTTATGAGTTAGGATTGAGAATCCTTTATGGGTTAGGATTCTAGGAAGTTATACTATTTATAGGGGGTCCCTGCTCTCACTCATAGTGTATATTACAGAATTGTCTCCCCATTAGGCAATCTAAGAAAAGTGAGAAGAGAGTAGAAGACTTCCTAATATTTTCTTTTCAGGTTACTGTGCTATTATTGATTCGGGATTAAGAATCGCTATAACTTGGATGATTTCTGCTGCACTTCCAGGTACGCATCTATTCATACTTATGCATACAATACAACATCTAGTTATCTGGATGTATAATGCTTACGGTCCACAGTGGAAAAAGGAGTACAATTAGTCAATTATTGCTCTCTTTTCCTTCTTTTTAGCCTTTTTGTTTTTGGATAGATTTGACTTCATAACTGGAACCATTAATTCTAGATAGAACTTGAATGCGAGAAATTAAACAAGAAAAGATATTTGATTTCATTATTCATAAAATTCCACGTAGCCACACCCTTCATAATTTCATAGAAAATTCCCAGAACCAGTTGTCATGTCATAGAGAAAATGGTATAGTCCATTTTAGTGGTGGAGTCCACACCAATAATTGTAATACACGGTTTAATTAAAATGATAAATCAGAGAAGAGAAGCACTCCTGTTTACCAGAAAACCAAACCAGTGTGAATTCTTGCTTTCTCTAATTGTTTTTCGTTTCATTTCTCTGTTTAGACAACCAAAACCATCTCAATGGCAGAGCTCATTCTTTCTGCGGTCCTTCCTGTGTTGTTCCACAAATTGACATCTCGTGAACTGCTCAACTTTGCAACGCAAGAGGGTGTCCGTTCAAAGCTCAAAAAATGGGAAAAAACATTGAAGACGATTAAGGCGTTGCTCAACGATGCAGAGCAGAAGCAGCAGGAGGATGAAGCTGTGAAGATGATGCGGAGGACATCTTGGATGAGTATGCGACTGAGGCCTTGAGAAGAAAGTTGAAGATAGAAGAGCATCAGGCTAGCACTAGCAGGGCTCGAAAGCTCATTCCTGCTTGCTGTATTGGTTGCACTCCGAGTGATTTATGGTCCGATTTCAGTATGCGATCCAAGATAGATGATGTTACCAGGCGACTGGAAGAACTACGTCAACAAACAGATGTACTTAGATTGAAAGAGATTTTTGGACCGGGATCAACCGCTTCTTCGCAAAGACTACCCAGTTCAAGTTTGCCAACTGACCTTGATATTTATGGGAGAGATGAAGACAAACAAAAAATACTTAACATGGTGTTGAGGCATGAATCAGGTGATGCCAACTTTGAGGTAATTCCCATTGTCGGGATGGGAGGAATCGGTAAAACAACACTTGCACGAGAAGTGTACAACGATAAGGAGGTAGACGATTTCAACCCAAAAGCATGGGTCTGTGTCTCTGACGATTTTGACGTTTTAAATATCACCAAGGCAATTCTTGACTCGATTACTTCCCCATCGTGTGATAAGAAAGAGTTCAGTGTAGTGCAAAATCTACTGAAAGATGCATTAGCTGGAAAAAGATTCTTGATTGTTTTGGATGATGTTTGGAGTAGGAGTCATGAGTCATGGGAATGCCTGAAAGCTCCTTTTATGGCTGGAGCACCTGGCAGCAAGATCATTGTGACAACTCGAAGTACTGAAGTTGCATCAACTATGCGGCCACGTGAAAGTTATGACTTGAAACTTTTATCGGATGATGATTGTTGGTCTATGTTTTCAAAGCATGCGATTAATAGCAGAGGTACATTTGAGCATTGGAATTTACATATGATTCGTCAGAAAGTAATTCAAAAGTGCAAAGGATTACCCCTGGCAACAAAGACTCTTGGCGGTCTTTTATACTACAAAGAGTCAGAAAATGAGTGGATGGATATATTGAACAGCAAAATATGGGATCTAAAAGGAAACATTCTTCCCGTGTTGAGATTGAGCTACTATCATCTTCCTTCGCATTTAAAAAGGTGTTTTGCTTATTGTGCAATTCTTCCAAAAGATTACGAATTTGAAGAGAAGGAACTTGTTTTTTTGTGGATGGCGGAAGGCTTGATTCAACAATCAAGTGGCAATAAGCAATTGGAAGATTTGGGAGGTGAGAATTTTCATGATCTATTATCAAGGTCGATTTTTCAAATATCAAGTCACAATAGTTCTAAATTTATAATGCATGACCTTGTTAATGATTTGGCTCTAATGGTTTCCTGGAAAACTAAGTTTTAGATTGGAGGATGAGCCGGATTCCAATAATCAATTGACAGTATCTGAGAAGACTCGTTATGCTTCCCATATATGTCATCCGTATAATGCCAAAAGAAAATTTGAAGTCTTCACTGATGCTAAGAACTTAAGGACACATTTGTCATTGCCACCAATAAATGATGGGGGTAAAACTTATTACATTAGTAATAAAGTTGTTTCCAATTTGTTGTCAAGGTTAAAAAAGTTGAGAGTGTTATCGTTACAAAAACTTTACATTGTTGAACTACCTTATTCAATAGGAAGTTTGAGACTTCTTAGGTACCTCAACCTATCTGGTAGTAGAATTAGAAGTTTACCCGAGTCGATAAACACAATGTGCAACTTGCAAACTTTGATTTTAAGAAATTGTTATAAACTCTTGAAGTGGCCTTGTAATATGGGGAATTTAATTAAATTACGTCATCTTGATATCTTAGGTGCATCTTCAATAGTAGAGATGCCGGTGGGAATAAGAAAATGGGAATGCATCCGAACTTTATCCAACTTTATTGTGGGTAAAGATTCTAAATCTAGTGTGAAAGATTTGAAGCACTTAAAGTTTGTTTGCGGAGAACTTCACATTTCCAAATTAGAAAATGTGATTGATCTCGAAAACACAATAGAATTTATATTAAATGATAAGAAAGACCTAAAAGTGCTTTCACTAGAATGGGGATCAAGGTTTGATGAATCAAGAGATGAGGAAGTTGATAAAAAAGTACTCGATATGCTTCGACCTCATCAAAATGTAGAAAAACTCACAATATACCGTTATGGGGGTACCGAATTTTCTTCTTGGGTTGGTGATAGGTCATTCTCTGAGTTTAAGATGACAGTCCTAGAGTTGGTAGATTGTGAGAAATGCACAACCTTGCCTTCAATTGGGCTGTTAGGCTCACTCAAGAGTCTTACCATCAAAGGTATGAATGGAATTCAAAGCATCAGTTCTGACTTTTATGGAGAGCATTGCTCAAATCCTTTCCGATCTTTGGAGACTCTTAATTTTGAGAATTTAGAAGAATGGGAGTGTTGGGACCCTGTCAAAGAAACTGAGAGCTTTCCTAAGCTCCAAGAACTTTCCATTGTAAACTGCCCGAAGCTTGCTGAAAGATTACCCAACAATCTCTCTTCATTGAAGAAGCTTGTGATCCGTGGATGTGAGCAACTGGTGGTTACATTATCAAATATTCCAATGCTATGCAAACTGGACCTTGATAAATGCAAGAAGATTGTGTGCAGTAGTTCAGCTTACTCCGAGTCATTAGAATCTATGACTCTTTCAAATATTTCAAATATTGGTGATTGGTCAATGCAGGAATTTAAGAAAGTTCAAAGTCTAAATATTGTGGGTTGTGAAGAGCTGATAGAATTGTGGCAAAATAAGGTTTTCCTTGAGAAGCCATTTCAAGGGTTGCATAGTCCTCTCATCTCCCTAAGAGAGCTCCATTTTAAAAATTGCAAGACCCTAACAACTTTACTCGAGGGAATTAAACAGAAAAATGCACAAGTGGAAGAGTTGACAATTAAGAGGTGTAATTCTCTAAATTTCATTTTTAGAGGAAATCTGCCTCAATCTCTGAAGAAGCTTAGTATAGAATATTGTGAGAAATTGCAATGTTATTTGGATGATAATGTGGATACTTGCAATTCATTATCTTCTTCGATAACAATGAACTTTTTGAAGAAGTTTGCGGTCCCATCATTTTTACTTCCCAAGGAGAATGCCAACAACTACTGAAAACTTGTATATAAAAGTGTTTGCAAGCAACAGAACAAATATCGATCACACTCACACGTCTTGAAATTCGGGATTGTTCAAAGTTGACAACCTTGTCTTCAACAGGTCAGTTACCTGTGGCACTCAAATATCTTGAAATTCGTGATTGCTCGGGGCTCACAGCTTTATTACAGAAAGGCCTATTACCTGAGACTCTTGAGACCCTAGCAATTTTTTCCTGTCCAAAACTAGAGTCGATAGTTGAGAAATTTCATAATAACAAGACTCTTCGCGAGATCCATATATTGGGATGTTCTAATCTCAAATCCTTACCAGAGGGTCTATATACTCTTAGCAGTCTTAGTTTCCTCAATATAGCCTTCTGCGATGATTTTGCTTCCTTTCCAAAAGGAGGGTTCCCCAACAGTAATTTCAGACTTCTTATTCAAGGATGTGGGAAGCTAGAAGCCCTGCCGAGTGAAATACACACTCTTTCCACTTTACAAATATTTGATTGTCCAAATATGTCCTTGTCGGAGGAAGGTCTTCCCACCAAACTTACATCGCTTGACATTACGAGTCTCAAACAATATAAAGCACTCATGCAAACAGGGTTACACAATTTCACCTCTCTCACTTTCCTCGGGATTAATGGAAAGCCGGATGGTGAGTCTTTACAAGAAGAGGACATGAGAATTAGTTTGCCCCACACTCTAACTCGGCTGTTGATTAGAGAATTCCCAAAATTGAAATACCTGCCTTTCAAGGATTTCGAAGACCTCCCCTGTCTTGACCGCTTGCAAATCTATGATTGCCCAGATCTCACATCCCTTCCAAGCCTGCCATCCTCACTTTTACGATTATATATATATGGTTGTCCTTTGCTGAAAGAAGCCTGCAAAAGAGATAAAGGAAAAGAGTGGTTCAAGATAGCCGACATCCCTTTGCCTTTATATAGATAACAAATTCATCTACGATCTAGGGGAAGAATGAGAGGATTAATTAGCTCACCTTCTATATCAGGTATGCCCATTTGTAACAGAAAAACAGTTAGTTTCACTATCATGATAAACAATCTGAGCATATTTTATTGCTTTAATAATCTATTCTAGTACTCTGTTTAGTGTTTTGGAATTACTCATCTGCCTTTAATTGAAAGACTCACTAACTCATTTGCATTTTTACTTGTCAGATGGTATCTTATTGCAATTTGACTTATCAATTCTGATTTATTGAACCATTTAGATGCTCAGAATTGCATGCAAAATTTTGAAATCAGGTAATTAGTATTTTTAATTTCAGTATTTCATTTTGGTTGACTAAGTTGAATTTGGTACCCTGTTACTGAAATTTAATTGCATTTGTCTACTGTTTCGATGTTTAGATGGTGGATCAAGTTGGTGAGAATCAAATTTTCTGTATTATGAGGAGATGGGCATGTTAGCAAGCAAAACATTGATTCATTGCAATCTATATAATATATATAGAATAGCTTGTTTTCAAGGACTGATGCGTTGGCTGCAACAGAACCAGGAACTCTTCCGGCTATAAATGTAAGAATACTAGTTGACTTGAGTAATTGTTTGTCTAAATGGCCAGTTGCTCTTATCAGAGAAAATTGCTAACAGGATAGCCGGCCATTATTATTATTATTATTTCGTTGATTTCGTTTGTCGTATTAGAGTATGTACACTCTTGGCTTGTAAAATCATGTTGTGTTATGTATTTATGTTTAAAAGAGAGTTTTCAGGTTATTATAAACTAAACTTCAAAGAAAACCTGTGTCGGTTGTTTCATTTTTTCTTGTTGTTTGTCAATTTTGAGTATACAGTCTTGTAATTGTAGTAATTGCCATATTATTAGTCTTTTTTCTTGCCAATTATGTTGAAAAGTCGAAACTTTTAGTGTTGGTGAGCTATTTTTTTGTGTGTGATTGCATGATATGATATCGAAAGTCTTTTTCAAGAAGCTCGACCGCGTAGGTTGAAGCCTGCAGAGGTGCATTTTATGTTGCAGAACCATGAGAAGTACCAACTCAACCAGGAGGCGCATCAAAAGCCATCTGGTAAGCTTCACAGTTGTTGTATTTAGTCGCGGAGATTTGTTTGTGAATTGTAACCTTCCCTGTTTTTCAAGTCTGCTACATGTTAAGTATTCATGTTAATGTTGGATTTCTTTAACAGGTGGATCTGTGTTTCTATTTAACAAAAGGGTCCTTTGGTTTTTCGTAAGGATGGTCATAATTGGCGTAACAAGAGGGATGGTAGAGCCATTGGGGAAGCACTTCAAGCACATGAAAGACTTATTTGCCTTCTGATTAGTTGGAAGCTTTTTCTTTTTTCTTTTTTATTTGGTTCTCTGTGCTTAATGGAAAATCTAGTTAAAATTTTCTGTTGATTGCTTTAATTGTAGCATCATTTCTTTGTATATGCTGACATTTATCATGCTGTGTATGAAAATTTTATGCAAAATATTAATGCAAAAGTTTTGACTTGCTCTCTAGATTGAAGTTCTCTTTTTTATTCTGGGGTATATATAAGTTCCCATGGCAGATTGTGCTCTTTCTATTTTTGCGATCTCACAGCCAGGATGAGTTGATTATACCATGAAATCACATATATTGTAGTGTTGATTATACCATAAAATCTCTTATATGGTAATGTTTTGTCGTTCAACATCATTATCGTCATCTAAATCTCTTCTTACTTGTTAGACTATTTATGGACTTCCCACTCAGCCTTTGTTTGCTTCTTGGATTTCTATCTAGTACCCCATTTAATAGTATTCAACCACTATCCTATAGTTGTATCTCTTTTCGTGAAATACATTTTCTTCTTCTCTAAGTAACTGCTATCCAGAACTAAATCATTGGGTGCATCCTATCTGCACAGGGAAAGCCTACTTCCAGCTCTGTTGCAGTATCACCTGAAGCTGGAGCTTCTTCTACTGTTAGTTTGAGTCCAAACTCTTATACTACTCAAAATTCAGGCTCTACCTCTGTACACAGTGATTTATATGAACCTTGTCAGAGTTCATCTAGTCCAGGTTCTGTAGAAGTTAGTTCTGAGATAGCCATCAAGGATAACGGTGTAGATATTATTGGAGAGTTTACTGGATGTGATGATGTTAAAACTGGTCAAGCTTTGCGAAGACTTGAGGAGCAGTTAAGTTTGAATGATGACATCTACCAAGAGATTGATTCATTGCCCAATCAGTATTTTGAATACAAAGGTGGGATCTCCATGCAGGAACAATACGACGCTTTGTTGTAGAGCCCAGCGTATACTGTACAGGAACAATATAATGGTGGCCATCCTGGATTTCAAGATCATTCAAGCAATTTTGTGCTGCATGATGATGCAGGTTGGTTAAGCAGTGTTATTTGGGTTCTCAAATTTGTCAAAATGTCATATCAGTTCTGAGCTTAAACTGCTAATTTGTGGGGTGCATTTCTATTCAATTTTTATGATATATTTCTGACATGATGTTTGATATTAATGATCTTTACTGCTGATTCTGAATTTTTGATATAGTTTTGTTTCTTTCTTTTTTCGTATGGCATGATTGGTTGCAACTTGCACTAAAAAGTGTTGAATGCTTGAATAACTAAATAACACTGTGTGCTTAATGTGTTTGAACTAACGAAAACAAAAACCATCGCATTGGAGTAATCAGGGAGTGAGCTGATGCCCATAACTTTATTGAAAGTGTAAGAATAATGTTAACCAGTATTGAGTTTATAGAATTTAGAAGTAGTAAGAAAAGCTTTGCTTAATGATTTATGGGGACTAAATACATTCTCTAAGAATAAAATTATCTTGTAATATTAAGTGAAAGCGTATTCTGTTTTTGATGACCGTCACAAAAGAAATCCATAAGAAATTATATTATTTTTCCATGAAACTTTTTGTTTGTTGGATGTGACCCTGAAATTTTCCTTCTACATGACGGTCTTGAATGTTTAATTTCCCTGCCTTCTTTATCTCCCACTCCTTCAAGAAAACATCAATAGATTAGGGGTATTTCATTGATCGGCTCAAAGGAATTTGTGCTTCTGTTGGAACAAAGTTTTCTGGTGCAAGCATCTGATACATTCACTCTATTTCTTTTCTGTTGAGGTGTCTATTACTTTGTTTCTTAATTGATTACAATTTACAACTCAATTAACAGGAAACTAAGATAGAAAGAGCAGCTTATAGGCTTTTTTCTTCTTCTTCATTTTCTTCTTTTGGGTAGGTATTGATGGCCAACATCTTCATCGGCCATGGTTATGCTGATGGATGTAAAGGACCTTTATCTTGGCAAGAAGTGCTGGAGACGTGTAATACTTCATCAGTTGTTGAGTCCCAGGTAGAATATTTATTCATTGAAACATGCAGAACACCAACCTTCAGGCAGTGTAAATTGTCTTTTACTTTTTAAAGCTTTTTGTCATGGTGCTGTTTGTGTGGATAACTCCAACCTTCATATAGTTGTTTATTAAAAACCCTATGTGCCATCTTTAGCATTCTTTTCATTACAGTAATTCTTTATTTCTTAAATAGGAGAAGCAACTATTTTCTTCCGGGAGGGAAATGGCTGAAAAGCAGGAACATTCTCCTTGGCCAAATTTCAATGGGTCTCATGTTAAACATTGTATGATTTCCCTATCTTGTTGAGAATAATTCAATACTAAACGTTCCAGAATCTATTTAACTTTTGACAAGCGCTGATAAGTCTCTTGTATTGCCAGCTACTATGTTGCTGCCTCAGGAGGTTAATAGTTTCAAAAGTCCTGCATATTCTTCTGTAATAGGAACTCATGAAACCAATTCAGACTACAATGCAATGTTCTTCGACCAAGACCAAATCGGTGTGCCTCTTGAAGGAGATTTAAGTTTGACTGTTGCTTAATAGCAAAAATTTACAATTCGGGAAATATCCCCGGAATGGGGTTACACCACTGAAGCTACAAAGGTATGGACTGTGAGACTCTTTGTTTTAACTTTTCTTTTCCATCCTCATTGACATATGAGTTCAAATACTGAAATTGAACTTACTGCAGGTTATCATTGTTGGATCCTTTATCTGTGATCTGTCGGAATCGTCATGGTTATGTATGTTTGGTGATACTGAAGTTCCTATCCAGATCATTCAGGATGGTGTCATCCGTTGCGAAGCGCCTCCTCATCCTCCTGGAAAAGTCCTCCTGGAAAAGTCACACTGTGCATCACTTCTGGCAATCCGGAGTCTTGCAATGAAACTACTAAAAGTTGGGATGAGCTTTTGCTATTAGTCAGATTTGTGCAGATTCTGTTTGATTCACCAGTGCAGAAAGGAGACGTGAGGACATCATCTATTAAGAAGATTGACAGCTGATGATGAATTGTGGGGACAAGTAATAGAGGCTCTCTTAGTAGGTAGCGGGACTTCTTCTGGTACCATTGAATGGCTAATGCAGGAGCTTCTAAAAGACAAGCTGCAGCAGTTCTTCGAAATCCATGGGAGAAAGTGATCAGCCAGGTTACTCCTTGTATAAGAAAGAGCGAGGGATAATACATATGATTGCTGGGTCGGGCTTTGAGTGGGTGTCAACTTCCGGGATATTAATGGGTGGATGGACTGCTCTTCATTGGGCTTCACGTTTTGAAAGGCACTAAAATTCTATTATTATGTGTGTGCGCGTTTTGGAAGGTACTAAAATTCTATTATTATGTGTGTGTGTGCGCATACGCATGCGTGTGTTTGTGTTTTGGAAGTTACTAAAATTCTATTATTATGTGTGCGCTGTGTGGAAGTGCATGTGTATAAACTTCCGGGATATAGAAGTTTTTAATTGGTCCATGTTTTTCTTCTGTAATAGGGAGAAGATAGTTGCGGCCCTTATAGCTTCTGGTGCATTTGCTGGAGCAGTGACCGATCCCACTGCACAAGACCGAACTGACAGAACCCCGGCGTTCGTTGCTGCCTCCAATGGGAATAAGGGACTTGCAGGTTATCGTTTGGAGGTGTCACTCACCAGCCATCTTTCATCCCTCACACTGGAAGAAAGTGAGCTTTCCAAAGGCTCTGCTGAGGTTGAAGCAGAAATAGCTGTGCATAGTGTCACAAACAGGAGCCTCTCTACCAATGAGGATCAGCTTTCACTTAAGGATACCTTGGCTGCAGTTAGGAATGCAGCTCAGGCTGCTGCACGTATACAGTCTGCATTCCGTGCACACTCTTTCAGAAAGTGGCAGCAAAAAGATGCTGCAGGTGCTGATTCTAGTATAGATCAGTATGGTATAGATTCGGATGACATTCCAGGACTTTTAGCTATGTCAAAGCTGACTTTTCGTAATGTTCGTGATTACAATTCGGCTGCTTTGTTCATATATTGAGGATGGAAAGGTCGCAAAGATTACTTAGCATTTCACAAGAAAGTTGTGAAGATACAGGTAACACATTTCTTATAACAAACTGAAATTGGAATTGTCTCTTGGCTAAATCATCATTCATGTTTGAAGTCATACCACATACAAACTTATTAGTTAACACAATGAATAAATTTATATCGCGGTATGCAAACATATTTTGATATACTAAGACTGCATTATGAGTTACAGTGCAAGGGAAAGATGATCTACAAAAATATGAACTTTTACGTTTTTTGGCAGGCTCATGTAAATTTTAGTGATAGTTTTACCATAGTGAGATTCAACTGTTCTTGCAGGCTGAACTCGGAGCAACAGCAGCAGCAGCATCGATATCTGGAGGTGACATTATCGATATAGATAATGATGATTCGTACCTATTAGAGCAGTTAGTAGCAAGCTCTAAGCATCCTAACTTGTGTTTCTATTTGCTTTCAACTTATCATGTTTGTACATAGTGATATGATTTTCATAGTAATTGTTAGTGATTCTGTTTGATATGATCAGGCTCGAGTCTTGTATATTAATGATGTAAATGCTGCTAGTGTTTTTGGGTTCTAAATTATTCAATATTTAGATGTTCACTTTTTATTATTATTATTTTTTTATTTCATTTTGAAGAGATTTATTCAATATTTAGATGTTCACTTTTTTTGGGGTTCTAAATTATTCAAGTTAGTTTATTAACAGGGAGGAATGTCACAACCCCTAAGGCCTCTCTTCCAGATTTGCAGCAGGGTAATAATTTTATGCTTCAGCTCTTTTAATGAACTCTTGAAGAAACTCTAGACTCATTTAAGAATTCTAGACACGGAGATATGAGGAACCTCCATATCGAAATTGTAAGTCAGATCCATATGCTATGGGTATGTATGTACTCATCATTTTTATCCTTTGAAATTTTTGTTTTTATTTTTATTTTTAAAAAGATTTTTTTCTTCGCAAATACATAATAGACAACCAAGCTGAGCTATGCTAATAATCGGTTTAAGTTCTCATGTTTGACTGATCTATCTAACAAGTTCCCATCTTGTTTTGTGTTCACAATATAAATCGATGTCTATTTAGACAGTTTTTTTTTTTCTTTCATGGGGACTGATTTAGTTTATTTGAATTTATCGAACAATAATAATCCAAAGAATTGTCCACTTGTCCAGATGCGGCCACAATCAAGGGATGCTAGAATGAAGGGCCAAGCATTCATGTTCAATATCTATATATGAAGATACCTTGAGTATTATATATTGATTTGATTCCCGATACTAGAAGGCAGTTTCAAGCAACCGACATTTTCATACTATCAAAGTTTGCAAGTTGAACAATGATCTATTGATTTGAACAATATCAAACTTCTGTTGTTATTGTCTTGAGATACCAATGTTCGAACTTTCATATTTGTACTACATATTTTATAAATGATGTTTACGAGGGTACAAAATATGGTGCAGAATCGATTCGTAGAGACTGTATTCTACTCTAGTTTCATGTTCCGAGTTGGAGTCCTAATTTGTAATTTACGTTATGAGTTTCAACCGGTGATAATGTTGCTGAGAGACGTTCTGCAATGGCTGGACCACATGAGGTGCGGTGTTATGTGCTGGAATTTTGGTTTTGCAGTTTTTTTGTTTTTCTTCTAAGATGCTAATACTATTTGTTTATATTAGAGATTAAATTTATGCATTTTTAAAGGGGTTTGGCTGCAAAGTTATGAGGAGGCTGCAAGGTTGGGAAGTAGTTTCACATTTTGCCGTGGTAGTAAAAGAACTGTTGCTGCTGCATATGTTGACATGGAAGTTAGGACAAACAAAGATCAAACAGCATCTCCTTTTTCAAGTTGTAAATTAGACTATATCCTAGTAAGTGGTCCAAGATAACCAACATTCCTTATGTTAAGATAGATTGGAAATTCATCTTAAATCATTCATTCTTATCTTTTATCTCAGGTATGTCAATTTATAATAGCACAATAGTTACTCACGTTTTCTTAATTAATAAAAAAAATTCAAATTTTTTGTTGCTTTAAATTAGATGAATTGTTTTACATTTAACTAATCTTGCAATTTCTAATCTTCTGACAATTACTTATGGACCTTAAATTGAGAGTGTTGTTAACTTATCTTCATTTTCATTTGTGACTTGTGAGATGTTTTTTCAATCTTATTTGGCAGTGCAACCCTGATTCATTGAACTGTGAAGGAAAAACTCATGTCGGTTTGCAAATACAGTATCTATCAAATTCCATATTAGAAGGCTACTAAAAGTGACAAAGATAATTTCTTGATATCAAAAATAGCAAGTTGTACAATTGATTTGGGTAAACTTTGACCTTACTGTCAGAAAGCTCAAGGGGAGGTACCAATATCCAATCTTCATTTTCAAATTGATATCATTATACTCGTATTGTATGTCCCGGCTTTCAGTAGATAGTAGGGTTTCTTTGAATCTGGTTGATTTAGGTTTGAACTCTAATTGAAGTTGCAATCATCTCTAAAGCTGTAGATTGCTATCTTCTGCTAGAGACTGAATTTCGCTTTTTGTTTTCTGTAGTGTTCTTCTTCAGAGTTATTCAGACAAATTCTTATGCTTCTTTGTTGAATGGCCAATCATGCTACTGCTATGGCTGGCTGACCTCAGGTGGATTGTATATGCTGGAATTTTGGTTTTGCATTTTTGTACAGAAAATCTTAGAAGATGCTTCTACTAAAATTTTTCACTTTTTCTGTGATCGCAGCTGGAGGCTAACGTCAATAAACACCGAATGTAGATTTAGCTTAAAAGAGGTAATTTCTTCTACAATTACTCAAAAAAAAAAATGATTACAACAATTGCTTGTTATATGTTTTACTAATTTATCAGACTTCTTACCTCTTATATGTTGTAATTGGAACCAAAAATTGTTTGTTGTGATTGATATAAGGCCTTCATGACTCTAATTTGCCTCTATTGTCTTTATGCCCTCACCATTTTAGGCATATTCTAAATGCAAGGCTTTATCTAAATTTATGCAAACTACAAAGTTGAAAAAAGATGCAAGTAAAAAACTTAATTTATGTAATTCTCATTTGGTTGTAACTTGTAACTAGTAATTTTAGAAATAGCACCGGCCAAAAAACTTTTCTACATAATAATTTTCTACTAGTAAACAAGAATAGTTTTGCTCTGTACTTATTACCATTACTTTCAAGTGCTGGAATCAATTTCAATCATTACCTCCCCCTATTGTTGTATTGTAGCTTAAATGAAACTCGAACAAAGCTCTACCATTTTTACTGCGGTATGGTTCACATTGGTTAGACAAGTCTAGAATATTCTATTAACTCAACCAGAATTTATCCAATATTTGTTCTAAAGAATAGTACTCAAAAAGCACTCTTGATAGTAAGTATTATAACTTGTATATCATAGAGTTCTCATGTCCAAACTTACATATTTGTAATTCATACCAACATTGTTGCTCTGTTTTATCTACCGGTAAAGTCTCAAGTTGTGGACTGATATCAATTGCCGGAGGCTGTATTCCTCTTCAGTTTTCTGTTGCTAAGTTGAAGTTTTTCCCGCGAATTTCTTATTCTCCCATAGAAGTTGTTATATGGTTCTCGGCTGTATTATATGTTGGAGATCATACTTCTCGGGTGCTTTTTTATAGTGCCGCTAGCTGATCTGTGTTCATATTTTCGAATTTTAGTGTCGCCCCTTCTTACCGAAACCTTTAAAAATGAAGATACTATCTGCTCTTGGAAGACCAAATTGCGCGCTACCATTATAGGGCTGCAGTTCCACATGTTTGTTCTGCTACTGAAAGTGCCTAACATAGGTCTTGCATACAAGGACCAACAGAATTCAAACTTCATCATTCTTTTACAAATTGGACTTGGATTTGTTGTGCAAAGCCGGCCACAGATCCAAAACCAATCGAAATCGAGCTGATTCCTTCCCCAACATCATCAATTGGTGCCAAAGTTGCAATTGTTGTTGCCACCACCATGGAGGACCATAATAAGTACTTGGAATTTAACTTCTTCTAATTTACTGCTTATTTTTTCCTTGAGGAAAGATGTTGAGTTTCAAAAATGTTGATGCTGCGAAATCATGTGGCTCTATGTTGTAATTGATCGTATATACAATATTTTCGACATATTCAAATTGAATCTCGATTCTCTCAATGTTCAAACTATATGATGCAATTCTATCTGATCCCTTTATTCATCAGTTTAATTGAATAACAAGCACTAGAACAATTTTTCATTCATTCGATTAATAAATATTTCATTTATAAGAACTCAGTCATGGACTGAATCTGAATCCTTAAATCCAAGGGAGTTTACTTGTCTCTTCACCTATGGAAGTTGGGAGTCCACTTTTGCACACCCCCCTTCAAGGGAGGTAAGCATTACCTTCCTTCCAAAAACATGACATGTGTTTATGGAGGGGATAAATTTGTTAAAACCCTATTATCTTTTTAGACAATTTTACCCCTCCATAAATACATGTCATGTTTTTGAGAGGAGGGTAATGCTCACCCCCTTTCAAGGTGGGTGAGCAAAAATACACTCGGAAGTTGGAATCAAAAAGGGTCTGTGTTTGACTGGGAAACAATGTGTGATTTGTTTAGAAGACTTTGTGGGCGGAGATGAAGCTAATCAGATGCCATATATGGTCACATATTTATCACCAGAATTGTATCATCACACTACATTTATGTAGTACTGGTAACGTGTACCCATTCCATCATCATAAATTAACTATCATAATTCTTAAATAAAAAAAACAAAATGTTTAGCCTACTAATTTGAAGAAATTCAATTTACTAACCACCTAGTACAAACTTGTAAATATTTTTTTCTTATCACTTTAATAAGATACTTCACTGATTAAACTATCTAGCATCTATGAACTAAGAGCTCAATTCCTCAAAATTAATTAGCTCAAGGGGAGCGGTGAGTGTTACTTTTTTGAAAAATTTACTCAAGAATTACTGTCATCAAACCGACAAACAGATTCAAAAATGCAAATTCACAAGAATTCTTCTCCTCTGAAGACGAAGATAATTGTTACTCTCAAGTAAGTTAAACAAATCCAAGTCGTTCTTCTTCTTTGTTTCGCATTTTATCACGTTCAAATCTAAGTCGTTTAATCGTTTGCTGCTTCTGATGTTGTTCAGAGCCGAAAAGCAAAGCCACTCACAACTCGAGGAGTGAGAAGACGACTTTTTTTTTGAAGCGATCGATTAATGTAGGTAAGCCTTAGAAAATCTTCGATTTCCACTTTGTTTTGATTAAAGTTGTTGATTTTCAATTATCGTATAGTTTTGTGCTTATTTAGTTGATAATCGTCTGAAATTGATTGAATTCGACTTTCGATTTTGTTTGTGTATATGTATTGTTGAATTTTGTTCCAGGGATGCCGATATGCGAGGCTTTTGCACAAATTGAACAGCAGCCTAACATTTACGATGTAGTTCATGTGAAGTATTTTGACGAGGTTTGACTATGGAAAAAAAAAAATGAAGTTAAAACATTTTTGTTCTCTTTGTGATGGAGACTGTATTTGAATTGATTATGATTTTAGGTAGAACTGTCATGCAGTTAAAAATTGTTGCATTCACTACTATTATTGCCTGTTTTATGTAGGAGCCTCTCAAGCTTGATATCGTTATCAGCTTTCCGGATCATTGTTTTCACCTTCGTTTTGATCCTTGGTCTCAGGTATTATTATTATTTTTGTGTGTGGATAGTTTGTTATTCATTTCCTTGTTTTTATATGTAGTCATTTATTGCTATTCAATCGTTACTGGTGTGCATCGTGATTTAACTGAGTTTGTATCAAAGACTACACCTTATCGAAATTTTTGATGTCAAAAGGCTTCAAATGCGCTATGCGATTTCTTTGATTGGGTGGGTCATTATAGAATTTTATGTTTTATAGCTTAATACTTCAACATATATATTGACCTGTATGCCCAATTCAGGGGACCATCAACTCTAGCTACTTTTGTAGCTGCATAAGCACTTTTTGAGTCAACATTTCCTGGAATTTATGATAAAGGTCAAGGTGTTTATATGTTATTATACCCGGTATACATGTAATGTGTAATTAGTGCTTTATTATATTTTGGCAAATACTTGTACTCTGCTTGCATTCGTATGATGTATATATTTTTCAGGGTCTGTCATTCGCTTTTCCAATTCCCAGCCAGTATACAGATTGCTGCCATGACCCATGATAGAGAAGGTACTAATATACTATTTTCTATCTCATAAACTACTTTTACCTAGTCTTCAACTTCCAATTAATTAACAATTTAACATCACCCCTATCCTTTTGGAAGCAGAATTGCCATTAGAGTTTCCTGATGGCACTACACCAGTTACATGTCACATCTTAATATATTTGATGGTTCTACAGATAAAAAAGTTGGTGTTGGATCTTTAATGGCTAAGGCTGTTACTCCTCCATTGCCTCCCGGAAGCCTATACATGGAAGAGGTGTATGTTAAGGTTTGGATTATTTCCTAATAAGCCTGCATTATTTCTGTTTCATTGTTTTGACATACCAGTTCTGCTTAGCTTTCATCTTACGACATCCAGACTAAGAAAAAAAATGTTTAGTTGCCCTCATTTACAACAATGCCTAGATATAACATCATGAGCTCAACATCATATAGTTGACGCTGATTATTCCTGGTGCTAATCTATGGTAATTGCCAAATTGTTATTTTGATAATCATCATGAGTTCTTTAATTGTTATTTTAAATGAGTCAAATGGCATAAGCTATGTTATGATGCCATAGGATTTTCTTCCATTTACAGTAGTTATAATTTGTATCTACTATTCCTATATTTATCTGTGTAGTTTATTGCAGGTAAAGTTGCTTATGCACTTTCTCAAGGCTTGAAAGTGATTGCTTGTGTTGGACAGACTCTTGAGCAGTGAGAATCAGGATATACAGTGGCTGTTGTTGCTGCACAAACAAAAGCAGTAGCAGGTACTTCCATTAGGAAAAAAGTTATCATTTCTAAGTTGTTAGGTATATTATGTTCGTAATCTGTATTGGTTTATGAAATGCTTATAACCTTATATGTATAGATGATGAGTGCTGCATATAAGTTTTTTCTCAGAATGCTGCAGATTTAATTCAATCATTGGATGGACGATGTCTCCTTAAAGTCCCTTTTATTTGTAATATTAGTCTCTATATATTTATGTATTATGAATATGAGCTATTTGTTGCACCATCTTTTAGTTTGCAGTTGCAACGATTTATTGTGTTTACAATTTGAGAAATCAATTTAGAAGTATTTAGTTGTCAAGTATTTATTACTTGTGCAAGAATTTACTTTTTATAATAATTTTTTAGATCTAGATTTAATTTGCAATTGGATAAATTATTTTTTTTTTATAAAAATAATACACATTAGACAACATGCAAGTGATGTTGTCAATAAGAATTTCACAATAATAAATGAATGATGAACATTGTCTTTTGTATTATTATTATTGCTTTATATCAATAAAATGTCCCCTAGTTGGGTTTTATAACGACTTAGGTTTTTGCTTTTAAAAAAAATGTTGAATCTTTAATATTAGTTTCTATAAAACTCTAGGTTTTTAGAGAAAATATTGTCACTTTTACTTGTCTGGTTTAGAGAACTAGCTACTTAGAGCAACTTCAATGCTAGGATAATTAGATAATGAAGTCAAAAAAATCTTTCCAATGTGATTATCTAAATGTTTACTAGGATTTCTAACATGTGATAGTGCCGTTCTGCTGTAAGTGTTACTTTGTTAAGTATTGCATCCAAATTTATATATAGCATATATATGTTGTTAAATTTTCAATTAATTTTTTTTAAATCAATATTTATTATAAAAATTAATCATTTTTATTACTTGATAATTTAAACTCATCCAAATAAATCCTTGCAATTATTTGGAATAATAAAAAAATAAATATAAAAAACATTATTGCACCATTTAATTAAACTATTTTTATTTGAAATCAAATACAATCGGACCAGGGATTTATTAGACTTTGATGATATCAATCGTTACAAGCACATAACTTGGAATGTAACTTCCACTACAAGAGAGGGGAGGGGTCTCCCTATATTTTAAGATTTAATAAACAAAAGTGACACTCGTATCTTTGTTAGAAAAAATAAGAGGAAATGACTAACCATTAGTTAATGGTTGTTGTCCATTTTAATATTTATGATCACAACATCCATGATATGTATGTTGCCAAATATGATCTTTTTTCTCAACTCGCAAGTCAACAATTGCTAAAGGTACTCCTATGGCATCATGCACAATATGTGTGTTGCGGATTATTAGCCTTTTTTCGCAACATGCAAGCCAACAATTGCTAAAGAGGCTTCTACAACAACGTGTATGACACATGTGTTGCCGAATATTAGTCTTTCGTAAGACGTAAGCAACCGGCAACATGCATGACATGAGCGTTGCTGAATATTAGCCTTTCGTAACGAGCAAGCCAACAATTGCTAAATAGTCTCCTACGACATCGTGCATGATATGTGTGTTACAGATTATTATTTTTTTTCGCAATGCGTAAGTGAATAATTATTAAAGACGCTCCTATGGCAACGTTCATGATGTGTGTTGCCAAATATTAGTTTTTTATTTTTTTAACAATGTGCACATTTGTACGTTGCTAAAGGCATATTTATAGCAACGTGAATGACATGTGTGTTGCTGAATCATAGCTTTTCGCAACGCTCAAGCCAATAGTTGCTAATGAAACTCATACGGCAACATGCATGATATGTGTGTTGCAGAATATTTTTTTTTTTTGCAATGCCAAGTGAATAGTTGCTAAAGAGGCTCCTTTGATATTATTCATGATATATTTATTGCCAAATATTAGTTGTTTTTTTAACAATTTGCTCATTTGTAAGTTGTTAAAAGCATATTTATAGCAACATGCTTAAAATGTGCATTGTTTAATGAAGGAACTATGACAATGTACATTCGTTGTGCGTTACCACATGTACTCAATTATTGACAACATTTGTCTGCATGTTGTCGTAGGTGGTTTCCACAACATAAATTTTGTGTGTTGCGATTCCTGACTTTTAGCAACATGCATTGTCTGCGCGTTGCGATTGATGACTTTTGGCAACACGTGCGGTCTGCGTGTTGTCTTTTGAATGTTGCTAAAAGATATTTTTCTTGTAGTGCTCATTTAATTATTGTAAAATAAAAGATGAAAGAGAATGAGATAAATGTTGTAAGATGATTAGTCAAAATAGATATATATTTGATTTAAAATAAACGAGGAAAGAGAGGGAGTGAAATAAATGTTTTAAGATGTTTGGTCAAAAATGGATACATATTTAATTTGTAGATAATTACATTGGAAATGAGAATATGAATTTCTTAAAAAAAATTGACAAAATGGATTCATATTCAATATATATGCAGATGTGCCACTAGTTAGAAACCCAAAAATACATATTTACATTGAAGATTCTCTTAATTTTATCCCCAATTATTTTTTTTGACAAATTTTATCCAAAATGTACAAGAAAAATGAAAGTTTAGTGCATCTAAGATGATTTCGAGCTGTTGTATTTGTTGGAAATTTTGTGATGAACACATATTTTGAGAGTATTATTTGGGTATGATTGATTCCATGAAAATGGAAGATCAAAGTATATTCGAATTCTCCTCCGTGAGAGCTTAGAAATGGTAAACTCAAATTCACAAAGTTATTAATGAGTGAATGAGAAATTGAGTCTCAAGGTGAGCCTATTATGTAGGGAAAAATGTGCATCCCACATTGGTTAGGGAAAACACTTATATGTGGTATATAGGTGGTTGTGTGATAGTAGCTTATAAACATGTGTGTGGGCGTGCCTTGCGTACACGAATGCTGTACCGATTGGACCGTGAGAGTACAATCGACTTTTTGCTACTATTTTAAATTTCTTTTTTTCCTAAATCAATATTTTCTTGATTAGGAAAGAATTAATTTAATTTATTTTTCCCTAAGTTAGACGGTTTAAATGATAAGGAAAAGTTGACTAACGAAATAGTTTATTTCCGTTTTGGGTTATGGAAATTAATTATGTAAGGACCTCGATTTTATGATTGACTTATTTCATGACAAACCACACCACATTGGGGATGATTGTGTAATGGGTAGTTTAGGTCCTCGTTGGCAAGCTTCCAAGCATCTCCATAACTTCAGGAGAAAAATGTATATTCACTTGACTTTGTCTCTTGAAGAGTTTAGGTGCACACACAAACTTCATGCATGCTTTGTTCATCTTGCATTGTGTTCTTTATTGTTTATATATGTGCATCTTTTTCACAATCACACACGCACTTCATTGTTAGATCTAAGTGTGGTTTTGTATGGTGTAATTCATTTCCGTTTGTGTGATCGGAAACGTCCGCGCTTGCACGATGGTGTGCATGTCTTAGTGCGATGGTTGACCATTTGAGAATGTCTCATTCTTCTCTTGGTTAAGTGTTAGTTTTGGTTTGGTTGTTTGGAGTAAAGTGTCTAGTTTGAAAAGAGTGGTTTTCAATGTTTTAAATATTTTTCAAAACTGACCTTTGTATGGTCTTGTGACCATAACATTTTACACAAAGATCCAAAATGAGTTTTGAAATTTTCTGGATAAACTACACACCCATACCTTTCCAACGGTATATTATTCGTAATATTTCATGACCGTTTGGATTTGTTTTGAAATCTCCAAAATGACCACTAAAACATGGCAACTCTGTTTTTGTCTGAATCTGACCTTTGGTCACTCTTTTGATCATAACTCTTTCTACAAAAATCAAAACCTCATTCTGTAAAAGGAGTAGAAATTATACTTCTATACCTTTCCAACGGTATATTATACGAAAGGTTTCGATGTCGTTTGGTCATGTTTTAGGTCACTCGAAACTGGAGCTGGTGTGCTGTCCAGTGAGTAAAGCGACTTTGTGAAAGTCACCTTGAATGTCATGTCCACTAAAACATGACATTCAAGGTGACTTTCACAAAGTCGCCTTAGTCATCAGTTTTTCTCTAGAACATTAAGCAACTTTCAATGCTACATGTGCAAGTAGCCTTGGATGTCACCTTTTGCACCAGAAATTAGTTTTCTCTTCAAAACGACGTAGTTTCACTTGGGCACCTATAAATACATCCTTAACTCATCTTCTTGAAAAAATGACTCTCAAGAACAAATCCTAGAGAGAGAGAGAGATCTTAGAGAGAGAAAGCTTCAATCAAGCTTCTTTAACTCTCCAAACCCAAAACCCATGCATCCATTGGCATCAATCTTCCATGGGTCTTCATCATTCATGACTTGGTAAGTAAGAACAAACTTTTATCTTTGATTATTGTTCTTAAAGACCAAGATTTCGTTTTTAATGCATAGTATTTGTAGAAATCATTTTTGAATGCATTATTGTGTTGATTGATAACATGATTGGGTTTGTATTTTGATAGATTAATTGATTACGTCATTTTTGCCTAAAAACTAGGTCATAAACATTCATTTGTGATTTATTGATGACTTGGTTGATAGATTGTCTTTTAATCAACTAGTTAAGCTTATTGAATGTTTATGTGTGTTTTGTGTAACAATTAGTTTGTTGGAAATTCTCTACACAACTAATTGAGTTTGTTTGTGATAGCTAGAATTTAGGACCATTTTGCCCTTCTAGCTAAGTCTTTATGCCTTGCATCTAGACATTGATATTTATGCCTCATTGATTGCATTTGTTGATTGCATATTTATGGCCTTTATTAAATATTGTGACAACTTGTGTTGGTTGGACTTTATTTGACAATTAGGTTGTTAGATTTTATCTATACATCCAATTGAGTTTTTATGTATGGGCATGTAGGCATTGTTTGATAACTAGGTTGTTAAATTGCATTATAACATCTAGTTAAGCATTTTGTGTTTTGGTCTTGCACATTATTGCATTTGAGCATAGTGTCATATTTACACTTAGACTTTTATACTCTTCATTGAGTCAAAGTCTTGTGGCTTCGGGGTGAAGTTGCACAAGCATTGAAGTCTTGCAACCAAGGTGTGGTTGGCAAGCATTGGTCAAGAGCCACTGTAAAAGGCCCGTGGGGTAGAGTAGGAGGTGCTCACGCCAAGAGTAGTGTATCAGGGGATATCACTAGGGATTGAACCAAGAGTGGCGAGTGGTAGTGTCCATAGCCTGAGGTTATGGAGAGTGAGAGTCCGAGTATCACTTGAGGGTGTAATCTTTTATTCATATAGTGGATTTATGTGATCGTCTGTGGTTAGAAGGATAGCCCGTGGTTTTTCCCTTGTTGAAGGGTTTCCACGCCAAAATCAAGTGTTCTTTATATTTCCGCACTTTACTTGATTTTGTATGTTTGTTTATGTTGGGTTAATTGTTATTAATATTGACTAATCGAAAAATTGATAATAATCGATTAACAATCCATTCACCCCCCCCCCCCCCCCCCCCCCCCCTCTAGGTTGTTAGACACACGTTAAGAGTTGTATTTTCAAATTAGATTAAGGAAGGAGTTGATTTCCTTTTTGGATTCTGATACTTACTTGATCACTAAGTAATCAGAATTAGTGTTTAATTAGGAATATATCTTTTTGAAGATTATTCCTTAATTATTTTCCTTTATCATTACAACCGTAGTAATTAAGTATTTCCTAAATCAATCATACTGATTAGGTTTTCTATTTAAAACCCTAGTCTATTTTCCTCATTAGATTATTCTGGAAATCACGAAATTAAGAGAATTTGTTTTTCTTAGTTCTTCTATTCTTTGTATCTTGGTAAGCTTGAATTCAGTTTGAGTTCGCTGAGAGTGGTTTGTGTTCTACACATCCACTGTTTAAATCATTGTATCCTAGGAGACAATCGTCATACACATGCGGTGTTAGCCGGCGAAATTGTCCGAAGGACACCGTGTGAAACACAGGCCTCGATTTCCCTAACGTGATGTTTTCTATTTATTGTTTTTCTGTCTCTTGCAAATTCGAACTAGATTGTTTTTGGGCAATACAAACAACAGTATTTAGGGGCGTCATAAACGCAGTATGACACCTCCAAAAACCGTCATCAACTTATGATAAATAACGGCATAAATAGATGATGGACTATTAGGATCTGCTGAGATCAAACAATACATATACGGTTAAGATATCTACTCCCATAAAGGTAGATAACTACTCCCCACAACCCATGAAGAAAACTTCCCACATATGCTTATAAAATGCACATGATGGGATTTGAACCCCTCGGGCTCTCACCACTTATGTGGAAGGGAGGCGCAGTACCAGCTCTACTAAGAGGTGATGTGCAACAGATGATTATTTTGAACTATCATAGTTTGTTGATGGTTATTAAACATTATAATTTTTAAACCATCATAAATATAGGACTATTCAAAACAATCATAACTTTTAATTTGTATAAAAATTAATTTATTTTTAATTCCACAATTTTGTACAGAATGATTTTTTTTTTCGTTTTTCTTTGTTTAGTTTTAAATAAATGATGAGATTTAGAAAGGATAAAGAATATACCAAATCTACAGAAACACAATTATTTTTGAATTAAATTCTTATATATGGTAGAGGTAGAATAATATTCATTGATTCTTCAAAAAAAAAAAAATCATTGAAGATAAACATTTTACATGTAATTTTTTAGCTTTTTTTTCTAAAAAAAATAAATTTTAAAAGGTCAAAAGTATTCTCATGATATGTTGTTAATTACGTTGCACTCTATTCAAATAAAAACCTTAATAAACTAGTTCAACCATAATTCTTATAAGTCATTTTTAATAAATTAACAATATAAAATTCTAAATTAAACAACCAAAAGACTTGCATGATCAATTTTTTTTTCATTGACATGCAAATAATCAATAACTTTTTCAAAAGCTATGATAGTAAAATCTTTACTTAAGATTAGTGTCGTCAATGTGTGTTGTCTTAAACGGGTCTGGCCTGGCACGACACATTTAAGAAAATGGGGGCACAGCACACACGCCGGCATGGCCCTGGTGGCCGTGCACTCCATGGCCATGCCGACATTTGTGCTGGCTCTAAATGAGCCGAGCCCAGACCCATTTTCAAAAAAAAAAAATTAATTATAAATTTTAAGTATTTAAATATTTAAATTTAATTGTTATAAATTATAATATTGTTTTAACAATTTAACTTATGTATTTTTAATTGTAATTTGTTTATCTTATTTATTATTTTACTCTAATTAAGAAAACGTTGAAAATAGATAGATTTATTATTTAATTTAATAAATAATTCAAAGAATAAATAAAGATAAAGATTAAAGAAAATAAAAATGGATGAAATTATGAAAATATGAAATGAAGAATTATTTATTTATTTCGGACTTTCAGTATTACATATTTACGTGATTGCCTCATTAAAAACCTTACCAAGAAAAACTCAGTGGGGTAAAAACTTGGTAAGGGAAAAAGATTGTAATCGTATTACAAGTAAATGTACATGTATAACCCAGTTTTTGACCTGTTACTACTGGATCTCTCAACGATAATTTAATTGGAGAAATTTTGAATACGTTGTTCGTCTACTGTTTCATTTTGCATCCTCTTTCGAGCATGTTTCCAATCCCGAAGGCATGTTAATACCTCAACCATCTATGGAGACAATGAACTTCTTCTTGGTTTAGTAATTCGTCACCCGTGCTGAATGTCTATTCTGAAGACACAATGGACACGATGATAACCAGTACGTCACGTGCTAATTGTGACATGACCGGATATCTGTAGCTATAGGTCTTCCACCATAACAATAGATTAAATTCCTCCGTGTTTTCGAATGAATCGAACTGAGCTTCAAGGAACCTGTTCAGTTCACCACCGGAAGTTGCAGCAACTCGTGAAGCTTAGGATGAAGAAGAAGAACTTGATGAGCCGTCTTTTTTCGGCGTTTGAGAATGCTCAAACTTGTCTTCAACGGGAGTGTGTCCGGTTCTGCTGATGATTGCTTGTCAACGCCGCCAAACCTAGGCTCATAAATACTAAAAACTTTGAACAACTTGTTTCGAATATCAATAACCTATGCGGAATAATCTACGCACAAATTAGAACCAATAAACTTAAGCAAAGTTTCAAAACCAGATAATTTAATCCTAAGATCTACTATAACACCTAAGACATAAAAGAAAGGAATTGTTGACCAGTATTTTTTAAACTTGGTCTCCATGGCAACAACTGCATTGCCTAAGATATTATCTGTCTTATAAGTGTTTAACATTTCAAACATTTCCAAAATCTAATAGATTGCCTGAGAATATGTGGGGTAATAGACCCCGGAAAGAGTAATAGTGGCATCGTAAAAAATCCTATAAAAATTCAATAAAAATCTTTGCTACATACCAATCTTTTGGGGTCAATACTGGATGACCAATTTCGGTCATTTTCATGTTATAAAAACCTGAAATAAGTGTATCATAATCCAAACAATTTTTCAGTATTAAGTAAGTAGAATTCCACCTTTCCGGCATATCTGTTTGGGATCGTCGGGGTCGTAGACCGAAGGTTTGACAGTATCTGACAAACTCTCCCAATCTTGGATTATAGGTGCTGATCCAAGAAAGGGCATCTCTGATCCGATCTATAAGACCTCTTACATCGTTCAAACCAGATTGTACAGCTAAATCTATGCTATGACATGCATATCATTGGTGGAAGAAATAACCCCCATCTTACGAGATATTGTTTCGAAAAAACAATGAAATTGAGCTAGTATTTGCCAATGCATTATCTAATAAAATAGAAAGGATGCGTTGAGTTATTTCATAAGTTTTTAAAACAGAAAGAATGACATTATAGATATTTTATGCGCTATGTTGAAAATCCATAGGACGAAAACCAAATTTGTTTTGTGTAACCTTCAACCAGAGTCTAAATAGTGTCCTGTGACACATAAATAGTTCTGTTTGGAACATTCGTTTCAAATATCGGAAGTTAATAGCAATAGAGACACTTAGGTGCTATAATTCAGCCATCAAGTCATCTCGTTGGGTTTTAAAATATTTTAACAAATCGCTCCTAGTAGTGTTTCTAGAAACAACTTGAAATTAGGGGTTGTACACACTTTGGGTAAATTCTTCATAAAAAAACATTGTCACCGAATTAATCGGTTGATCAGTTTATGTAATGTAACGTGCCATGCATTCTCTAGTATGCGCGGCTTTATAATGCCACATCGTAACGGACTCGTCTAGGTGTCGTTGTAATTGTGTCTGACAAAAGGGTTCTGCTCCCCACCACTCCATAACCATACATCACCTCACAACTTCCATTCATCTTTAGACTTTGAAGATTTGAAGACGAAGAAGATTCATTATTGAAGACTTGAAGAACTCATTGAAGGCCAATATGGGTTTTATCTTTTCTTTCTCTTCTCTTTTTATTTCATAATATGTAACTAATTCCATAACTAGGGAATCAATGTGAACCTTTTGTGAATGCTCATGTATGGATTAATTATTATTTCATCAATTCAATTCTTGATTTATTCATTGTTCTTAATTGCTTAATCCTTATTCGTTTTAATATTTATTCACACCATAGACCAAGGGTGGATAACTATTTGGCATGATTTTAGGGTTAAGACTATCTGAGAATTAGGGTTAGAGTATAGACCAAACATAATCTTGATTAATGCTCTTTTGAATGAATGAATTTTATCTTTAGCATAGGCCAAGCAAAGTATAGAATTTGATTCTTAATTCTTGCGCTTAAAGGGTTTTTGATCACTGTTCACACCATAGACCAATGGTGAATAGTGGTTGGGAGCACGTGACTCATCCCATGACCATACGGTAATAGTCACATTAAAGACAAAGAATGAACCTAGAATTGATTGAATCTTATTTACAAATTAATTCCATACATTGAGTGTTCATAATTGGGGATCATTGATGGCCTAGTGTTTTCTTTCCATTGATCACAACCATATTCTCTTTAATTGTTTTCTTTAGATTAATTTAATTTAGTTTTAGTTTAATCAATCAAACAACAAATCTTTTGGTTACTTTAATTTAACTTTAAGTAGAATTAGTTTTAATTAATAAATTACTTTTCCTCGTGTGAACGATCCTTACTTGACACTGTACTTATCTTCACGATTCGTGCACTTGCGAGTGAGTATTTTATAACACGATTTTACACATCAATGTACATCCGAAAAAATATACATGTACATCCAAAAAATATAAAATTGTGTATACTTGTAGGTACATCCAAAAAAATATAACAAGAAGTGTTCATTTGACAGCCTTGGAGTTACAAAATACTTCAACAGCCATCTTCAATTGTAGTGCCTCCATTTGATTATCTTTCTACTCAAACTTCTTCCTTCGTGCCACTGTGTGCTCAATCAACATCATCGTATGAGGACCACAGTTACCCCTAGTAAGAAAACAAGACAAATTCAATTTCAAATAAATCAACAATGTGATTTCAATTACATGACAAATGTGATTTCACTTTTAACTTACCCCCTTGATTGTTGTGGCGCATTAAATTTCGGGGTTATGGCCATATGTATCTGAGCAACCTCCACCTTTCACTTAGGCCGGTCACTTCTTCTCTTCGCATAAACTCCTGCCTCTACCAGCATCAATGGTAAAAACCACCGTAAACATGCAACCTGTTTGTTCCTATGCTGAAATGGAACTGTCTGCATAAAGGGATTGTAAAGGTGAATCAACCGCTTAATGAGATCAGTATCGGCCCTAATCCAATGACACTCTCCGAAGTTGCAAGACACCAAAAGCTACAATGCAATATAGAGTAATGTAAGTTATGTTGAAATATAAAATCGAATTTCCAATACATTGTCCAATACACTCACCGTGCCAACCTCGTGCCATGGTCGACAACCAGATTTTCTGAGTCCACAGGCCCAAACAAGAGCGTCCTCGAGCCAAGTGTGAGTCAGCACGGCCTATGGGTCCGGTGGTGCGTCGACATTACCTAACATCTTCACCCACTGGATGTACATAAATGTCAGTATAACTATAAAACAATTAACAATATAAACATCCGAGACTTTTATAACCATATAACAATTAACAAAAAACTTACATAGAATTGTGTATCAATGATCTCTATGCGCTGACTGTAGACATTGGATAAGCATGCTTGCGCTTCTGCACGATCAGTAAATATGCATCCATATGCTGACAGAAGGAACCAAAAGTAATGTTAAAATACACTCCGACAACAAAATGCGCCAATGTATAAATACATACCGTGTCTTCCAACTCCATATGGTTGGTTTCAAAATCTACGAACCAAGAGACTCTGACCACAGAATCAACATCCACATCCATATCGCGCTTGCATCATTGAAAAAGAATACACATTAAAATTAAGAAATCACTATCAAAAATGTATGAAAATATACATGTACAAAAAGTTAGTATGTAATACATTGTCGTTGTTGTAATGTCCTTCTTGAACCGCCCGTACACATTTAACTAATCCGAATCAACTAGTTCAGTAGGGTGAAAATTGTGGCCTAGTGCCTTAGACCTTTTCTTCCTACATGGGTCAGCCTACAAGCTGCAAACTAGGGTTTGTTGGGCTCTCACTACTTGAAACCCCCCTTGACATGGGTGTAGTCTCTGAAATGGGTGTAGTCATTATAATGGTTGTAGATGACACTGTAGGGTCAGGGTCTTGTTGCTGAGCAGTACCTGAAGGTGTAGCAGCTGGTACGGTTGCATGGTCATGCGTAGCGCTATCTACAGACACAACGTCCTGCTGACTATGTGCACCAACATCTAGCACGCCTGCATCAACATCCTACTGAGTAGTCTCAGTAACGGGCAAAGCTACAGCCTCTTGAAGAGCTATCTTCATGGCCTCTTGAACATCTGTCTCTGTGGTCTCCTAATCAATTGTCTTTGTGGTCTCCTGTTCAGCTGTCTCTGTGGTCTCTTGATCAGCTGTAGTGGCTTCCTATGTAACCATCACTCCTGATCAGCTGGGCCATCACCCATGTAGTCTAAGCAACCCTCGATTCATTCGTATGCACCTTAGTAGATGACCCCTGAAGTTTACGTATCATACCAACCAACTCCTGGTGTTGCTCCCGTCTGTCATTCTCACTCTTACGGACCTCCTTCCGTAATGTGTTAGTGGCACTGATGAGTTCGACAAACTGACATTCTTAAGGGTCTGGTACTACCTGAAGGAGAAAATCAAGCGTCAGAGCTATAATTCAAATTCATATCTTTTATTGACCTTGTGCAATAACAATGTATATACCTCTCGTACAGAAGATCATCGGTCCGTTTAACCTGTGGTGCCTCCACGTGCATCAAGACCCACTGCCTGAGAACCTTGCTCAAATCTGACACGGGTCTGCCTGACAGGTGCATCATGGATAGTAGTCGATGCAGCAACCTCAGTACTCTGTTGGTCGTGTCTAGGGGATCTGGATCTTGTCGGTGTGCCTCTATCTCTCAACTCCTTAACATGTTCGGCAGACGGTGACAGATCCCCCCCAACATAGTCATCGGATCAACATCTTCGGGGTATAGATTGCCTACCTCATCTATCCCTTGGTAGTACCATAAAACCCTCTCCGCTTCTGTGGCGGTCAGTTCTGCTTCTGCGAACATTTGAAATTTTATCATAAAAACAAACGTGGCATCAGAAACTTGGAATGTGAATTATATTCAGAAGTGTACTAGCTAGATTATTACTTTTGCATTGAAAACCTTATTCAGTTTATCTCCCCTCGGTCGCTGAGTCAAGTCCCACCTCAGAATATGCGGGAAGGGTTGGTCAACTGCTCTAGGAGTCGCGAATTGCTTGACAAGGTTTGGAATAACTTCACAGGCAAAACCTATAACAAATCCAATGGAAATATGATTGGTTAGTTGGAAAACATAACAAAACACAAATTAAATTATTAGTGGCATGTCAGATTTAAAGGTGGGCTAGTAGCGCGTATGCCAACCCGAAAATGTTGTATCTCAACGGCCTTTTAAGAATTGCCTCTTTGAACCCGAAGATGGAGTATTTGTACACATGTGAACCCCACAAGAACGGATGGAACCCCTCCAAGTTATCAACAAAGAGTAACTACCATATAGGGACTGAAGCCTTGTCTTTTGCTCCAATCAAAACACAATTCAACATGTATAGGAGACATAGCAACATTGCATCGAATTGCTAGCTCCTGCAATTGACCCTGTTCAATCCTTGCTTCATGTTCAGCAAAACTGACCACATCTCGACAACTGAAGTATCTGTGGTGTATGCCATTCGAGACATCCTCGTATAGCTCCGTGTCAGGGATGACTCCAAACTTTAACCCGGTAATCAAACAAAACTCCACCATAGAAAACCAGACGCTACACGGACCCAATATAAACCTTATCTCATTACTGGGCCTGTCGTGGTGTAACTCTCGCAGTAGCAACCGACGCACAATACCACCGGAAAACGCCATTCCTCGCTGCATGCTTTGAAAATGATCAAAACATGACTTCTAATACATATCTCGCTCTTCAGTCGCATTTTCCACTAATCCATCAATTGCCTCATCAGTTACTTATAGGTTTTCCATGTGGTTGAGGTGAGTAATCTTGGCGTCAAACCAGTCTGCATGGGAAGTTTTTAGACTTGCCCTCAAGTTCCTCGTACTCATCATCTGTAATTCACAACCATACAAAATTTAGGTCTGCATATTTTCAAAATAAGTCTCGAAACAATGTTACATAAGTCTTGGACAGTGTGACAAAAGTCCCGGACTGTGTTACAAAAGTCTCAGGAACATGTTATAAAAGACACGGACATACCTATTCAAAAGTCTCGGAAAAAAGTTTCGGAAAGCTTATATAAAAGTCTTGGAACCTGGTATAAAAGACTCGAACACAATTGCCTATCCAAAAGTCGTGAACAGTGTTACAGAAGTCTCAGACATTGTTACAAAAGTCTAGGACAATGTTACTTACAAAAGTATAGGAACAAAGTCTCAGGCATTGTAAAAAAAGTCCCGGACAAAAGTCTTGGACAACTTTGTTGATCCGAGACTTTAGTGACACTGCTTGAGACTTTTGTCTGAGACTTTTGTAATACTGTCCGAGACTTTTGAAGAGACTATAACTTGCTCCGAGACTTTTACTAACATCTATACTGTTCACTGTCTTCCCCAATATAACCTTAGAAACCAGAAATGATATCTAAAACTAAAAACCCTAGAAACCACATTATACATATAAAACGGAATTAATAATCCAACAAAACACAATCAAATCGGTATTCAAAATCAAATCGTTTAAGTTACATACCTTGTTTTTCACCGAAATCGAAATCGAAATCGAACTTTGAATCAAATTGTCACCGTTTACTGTCGAAATCTAGTCGGTTGACTGCTCTGAACAGTTGCGTTAACTTCTCTCTCTGCTCTTTCAACTTTCACTGTTGAATGAAAAGTAAAAGATAAAATTAAAACTAAACTAAATGAAAGAAAGCTGACGTAGAGCAACTGTTGGAGGTATATTTGTCTGTTCACCATAATAGGTGCCTTTTAAACATAAGTTTTTAAAAGAGTGATACTCTTGCAATGTCACCTCCAAAAAGTGCCATTTAATTTTTGGACTCCCACTGAGGAAATAGGGAAGCATTTTCTTGTGTGGTCAGGATGATTCTGGAAAAAACAAATCAGGACTTTAATATGTTACATAACTTTGCAACTATACGAAAAATAGAAGATAAGAGAATTTCAAAACAAACACACTGCATTTATTATTATTATTATTATTATTATTATTATTATTATTATTATGGAAGATCTCAACATTTATTATTGCAAGTTTGCAACTATTTGATATAATTAATATAGCTTTATTATTATTATTATTATTATTATTATTATTATTATCATTATTTTTGAAATATTATATAAATTAGGTTTTTTTTGGACACGAACCTACAACCTCGTAATGTATGTGTGAGGGGTTTAGCACTTAACCAACCTCATCTAGTCTAATATCGCTTCATTATTGTAGTAGTACAGTATCGCATCATTATTGCTGTAATACGACATTCTAGAGAGTACATATACATATTAATTAAAAAAGTCATGGTTGAAGAAACTTGTTTTGTCCACTGCTCTTGTTTATAAAATGCATCAGTGATGTGTATTTTCCGGTTAAGGAAATTACATAAAGAATTTAGGAAGAGGACATTGAAAAGAAGAAGAGATTAGGGGAAGAGAGGAGAGAATTAACAGAGGAAGATTCATATATTTTTCATCATATATATTCTGTCGAGTCATTGGCTGTTTATAAGCCAAGTTACACAATTATTGTTGCCAACAAAATAGGCAGAAGTAGAAAATGGGGGCTACAAACGTGAGTGGTGCTAATCCATACAACACGCTAAGAAACCCACTAAGTATGTGTTTGGTACGGCTTTTGAAAGGATCAAACGCGTTTTTTTTAATGCTATAAGCTATTTTGAAATTTTTTTTAGTTATTAGGCAAAACTCAAAACAACTTTTTTAATATATGAATTGTCTCAATTACCCTTTATAAAAGCCATTTTATGTCTACTTGGAGAAGCCCGCAATTTGGGTTTTTCCAAAAAGCTTTTTTTGAGCTTTTTAAAAAATATATGAATTGTCTCAACTACCCTTTATAAATTTAAGATATTCCACCATAATAATTTAATTATAAATACATTGTCAACACATTTTTTGTAATTCACTCAACCAAAAGCTATTTCTAAAAATAAATTGTCAACAGATTTTTGTAATTTACACAACCAAAAGCCTTTTTTGTTAGAAGTGTTAGTTCCTGAGTTTTGTGTTGGCATAATTCTATATCAAAATGACATTTGCTTTGTATTGATTAGTTGTCTAGGATTTGAGGATGATCAAGCTTTAAGGAAGATTGGACAACATTCAAGCAAAGTGGTGGCTACAAGAGGAATAAAGCTAAGTTGTTTAGCAAAAGGTAATTGAGACCTCTTTCCTCTTGCAAGGCCTAGGCACACACATACATTGCATCCATATGTGTCCATGCATCATTGTGCAAATTTTGGTTTAACACAATACACACACTTGTTGATGTATGCATATGCATTAGATTTAAAGTTCACAATTTTCACAATTTGCATGTTCTAGGACTAGTTCTAAGAAATAGCATACTTGTGTGTTCTTGTATTTATTGGTTTGTGTTTATATGTTAATGAACTTGATTTTGAGCTTATATAATTTCTCATTGAGTTTCAATTAATTTGGTTACTCATTCATTGAGTTTCAAGTTCAAATTAGGTGGTTGAGAAACTTTCCGTGATTTTATCATACATGGTATTCGTCCTTGATTTCCAAGTTGAATTACATATTTTGTGGAAAAAAATTTATGATGACTTTTGTAGATGAGGGAGTCCCGGTTTGTAATCCAAAAACGGATTTGAAATCAGAGTTCGAAGACCAAAGATATGGTCAAAATAAAAAGGGTTCGCAAGAAGGGTTGAGGGGTGCCAAGCACCTCCTCCCCGTGGAGGCGCTTGGCCTCCACGAGAATGGAGTGCTACTGGTACCATGGGGCCCACGTGCCTCCACGGGGATCTAGTTGGCAACCCCCCATTTGATGGTAAAATTCCTTCCTTATTTCCCTATTTAAATTCCCTTGTTCCCTCTCATTTTATTCAAGAAGAAAATTTGAAAAACACAAGTGCAGAATTTTCTTTCCAAGTTTTCTCATCTTCCAAACACCATAACTTTCTCATTTGGAGTCTGTTTTGAGTGATTCATGAAAATACTATATAGCGTGTGTCTATTAACCTAGAGGGGAGGGTGAATAGGTTTTAGTTGATTTATTACTAACTTTTCGACTTAATCAATTTTAATAGTCCTACCCCATATTAGCAATCAACCAATCATAATATAAACTTGCAGAAAACAATAAAAACATAAGGATTGATTTACGTGAGAAACCCTCCAACTGAGCAAAACTCACTGGCTATCCTTCTAGCCACATTCGGTCCTCAAATCCACTATTTGAATGAAAGTTTACAACCTAGGTTGACCTCAAGTCACACCTACTTGGTCACTAACCCTTTCACTCTACCCAACGGGCCTTTAATAGTGATTCTAGACCACAAGCTTGTGCACTAATCCACTTAGTCACAAAGCTTAACAATTAATGAAGAGGTTAAACAACCTATGTGAATATGTAAGAATATTCTAACATGTAATTAATGCTAGGCAACACTAAATGCTTATCTAAGGATTTAAAGATGTCAATGAGTGCATATCCTAGATATCAATATTTAAATGCAAATGCATGAAGATTTAGCTAGAAGGGTAAAAACGTCCTAAATGCTAGCTATCAATGAACATACAACCTCAACCAACAAACATAATCACAAACATACTCAAATCATACTAAACCAAATAAACATGCAATTAATTAACAAATAATTGCTAACCCTAGGTAAACAAGAACATAGAGATGAAAAGGAAGTTCTAAGACTTGTTTGATTACCTAGTCAAGAAGAGCATGAAGACCCATGAAGAATAGATGCAGGAATGAAGCTTAGATGCACATGGGTATGAGTTTGGTTGAGTAAAAAAGACTTCTTGGAGCTCTCTCTCTCTCTTGGATATACTTTCTCTCACTTAGGGATATATTTTCAGAGCTCTCTAGGTTAAAATGATGGAGAAGAAGATGTATTTATAGGGACCAAAAAATGAGCTAGAGTGAAATACCTGAAATGCCCAGTTCGGGTGAAAAAGGCGACATACAAGGCGACATGAGCAAGTCGCCTAACACACTGTGAGAAAACATGTTGCCTGAGGCGACATGTGAGGCGACATCCCCAAGTCGCCTATGAAGTCGCCTTATACACTGGAGAAAAATAACAAGACTAAGGCGACATGCACAAGTGGCCTTGCATGTCGCCTAACACACTGTGAGAAAAACCTAAGTCTAAGGCGACTTGTCAGGCGACATGCACAAGTGGCCTTGCATGTCGCCTAACCTACCGTGCATCCCATCAACTCCAAAATGCAACAAGTGTGTGTGTGTGTGCAACCATACATGCATGTCAATACAAATGCATAGAATGTGAGTGTGTGTAACTAAAACCTCTTCAAAGAGAATTAAGCAAGTGATATACCTTTGAAGTGCTCTTGAGAGAGATGATGTCCTTGAAGCTTGATCACACCCAATGAGGCATAATTTACCCTTACAAAATTAATCCCTAATGTGGTTTATCAACGAAATAAGCCAATCAAAATATGAGGAACTTACAATTCAAATTGAAGAATCTTTGTCTACCAGTCTTGTATCATTTCCATAAGAGTTTGGAGTCAATAGATTGAGTTTTCTGGTAGGACTAATCACAAAAACGAAGCTGTACATTTTTCATTGAAGGTATTAATTTCTATTTTGTTCTTGATCTTTAAGTCTTCAATTGCCTTGGGTTTTCTTCTCATATATATATATATGTATGTTTGCTGTGTTATCATTAATTAGAGAAATGATCTCTAATATAGCTAGTTTGAGCTTCAATTGATTAACATGTTGAGTTAGGTTTTTACAAATCTATGTTTTCACATGTTGAGATGTTGTATTATGCTAGCTTCAAATCTAGGACTATCTTGTGTGTTTATTGACTTGATTTTTTTGATTGATAGACTTTTCATATGCTAGATCATCTTAATTGAAGATTTATTGAAATAGCATATTTGATTGATGATTTAGAACTTGATTGGATTTGATTGATTATCTTGAGAATCTAAGTTCTATTATTTTGCTAGAGATTCAATTTTGATTTTATCAAATTGATTTTAGCATTTTTATGTGATTGAACATAATCTAGGTTTTGGTGTGTGTTAGGTGTTTCACATGCTCTAGGTTGTTTGTTCATGTTACAAGAATCTAGATACGATTGACTTGTGCTTCTGATGACAAATATCTAGTTCTTCATGATTTGTGTCTAATCCTCACATTTCATATGTACATGCATTATTATGTATGATTGCATTGTTTTTAGGATTATAAACTAGAATACATATGATATGTGCATATTGATTCAATTCTAGTTTCCATAGGATATATTAATCATATATACTATGTTGTGTGTGTTTGCATCATTTGCATTCTCTTAGATCATTTACCTTGCAAAAGATCAGAACTCTCATTTCTTAGAGTGATTATTTGATTTGAGCATGTAAGACTTAGCTAGGATCGGGGTGATCCGGATAGCTAAGCAGCGGAAGTCATATGTTTGGAGAAGGGTTCTTCAACTTGTGCAAGTGGAAGTCTTGACTAAAGTCGGAGTGACTCGGATAGTTGAGCATGTAAGACTTGGCTAGGATCGGGGTGATCCGGATAGCTAAGCAGCGGAAGTCACATGTTTGGAGAGGGGTTTTTCAACTTGTGCATGGAAGTCTTGACTAGGATCGGGGTGATCCGGATAGTTGAGCGAAAGGGCATCACTTTCATTATGTATGGTGGAAGGGTAGATTTCTAGGTGAAGTGGTCACTTGAGAGATTGTATCTTTTTATCTTACTAGTGGATTTGTTTATCGGTGGTTGTGGTATCAACCCGTGGATGTTTCCTCTTAGGAGGTTTTACCACGTAAAAATCATGTGTTAATTTCTCTATACCTATCTCCTTTATTTGTATATGTGTTGATATATATCTTAGTTGATAACTTTGTAATTGATATTCATTGTATATCATTTTTGTATATGCTGGAGTTGAATTTGTTTGAACAAGCATATCGTTATTTGAATTGATATTGCTAGTGATTGTATTTGGAGTGTGATACAAGCTACTTAGAGGGACAAACTTGTGTTTGTTTCAAGGGAGCGAAAAATGTGTTGTAACCTATTCACCCCTATCTAGGTTAGCTTAAGGCAAATTAACCGTGCTTGTATTTTTTAAGAAGCTTTACTCATTAGAGGCTTTACTACAAAAAGATCTACTCTAGAAACTCTACTTGAAAAGCCATACCAAACACACCCTAAGAAACTAACTTGACAGCACTAACACAACTAAACAATAATACATGGAATAATGAGAAAAATGAGGGCAGTATTACACACATTGGTAATGGACCACATGTAAAGCACCCATTTATTTTAAACAACCTATTGACTAAGTCCTTTCCTTGCATGATTGGGATCATGCACATATCATTCTCTCATCCTCAAATTATCCTTGTCCGCAAGGATAAAATTTAGATAGGTTCCGGAGATCCGTCAACAGTTCTCCCATGTGGCATCTTCTATAGGTGCATCTACTCATTTGACCAGAATTTCCGTCTTTGGACCATTGAACTCCTAGAATAACCTGACAAGCGACCACCTTGAAAGTTTTGTCTTGGGTAACTGGTAGCTGACACTTTGTCACCACTGATCGGCCTATAGAGTTATGGGTGCTTTTGTCACCGATAAGAACTGTAACCTCTCTATTCTCCAATTTGGGGAAGGAGAGTTTAAATTGGTTGTGGTTTTGGTCAAATAGAAGGGTGGTTTGGAGTGGAAATACGAGGTTTTGACACACTTTTGATTTGGTGGAAACTGACTTTTGATGGAGGTCGATATTGACCTCCGTTGGATATCGATGAAGGAGAAGATGAAAAGAAAATTAGAATTTTCTTTTGTCTAATAAGTCTCGGAAATTTCTGAGACTTTTCAGGTATTTCCGATACATTTTATATTTTTCCAAGGCTTTTCATGTATTTTTGAGGCTTTTCATGTATTTTCGAGACTTTTCATGTAATTTTTGAGACCTTCAGGTATTTCCGAGACTTCTCATGTATTTTTTGAGACTTTTCATGTGTTTTCGAGACTTTTCATGTATTTCTGAGACTTTTTAGGTAGTTTTCGAGACTTTTTAGATAGTTTTTGAGACTTTTGGTAATTTTTGAGATTTTTTGGTTATTTCCAAAACTTTTGGTAATTTTCAAGACTTTCTAAGCAAAATGAAAATTTTCAAATAATTTGTTCATCTTCTTCCTTGAAACAACTTTCTAAGCAAAATTGAAAATTTTCAAATAATGTTTTCATCTTCTTCCTTGAAACCTCTATTGGAGGCCGATTTCGACCTCCATTGGAAGCCGAAAACCTCCATTGATGAAGAATTTTGAAAAAAGAAAAAGTAGTGAAGAAGCCAAGATGGTTACTGTGGGGCTATTTTTGGAAGGAACCCATTTTAGATTCCATTTAAACTCAACTTGTTAAAAGAGTAATAGTCTTAAAATACCACCTCAAAAAGATACCATTTAATTTCGAACTCTGATTTGGGAGTTTTCTGTTTAGGTAGTGTTTTGGTTGTGGGAAGTTTCGCCTTGAGCGAAAGGGTTGTATTTGTGACCCGCAGACCTCACAACTCAATAAGGATTGAGTGTAGAGTTACGTTAATTTGATCGAAGATAGTATTGGTTTTACAGCGAGTATTCATGATCGAAATCGCGCTCTGATACCAATGATGTGTATTTTTCAGTTAAGGAAATTACATAAAGAACTTAGAAAGAGGACAATGAAAAGAAACAGAGTATATGGGAAGAGAGGAGAGAAATAACAGAGGAAGATTCATATATTTTTCATCATATATATTCTGTCGAGTCATTGGCTATTTATAAGCCAAGTTACACAATTATTATTGCCAACAAAATAGGCACAAGTAGAAAACGGGGGCCACAAACGTGAATGGTGCTAATCAATACAACACACTAAGAAACCCACCAAGAAACTAAGACAACTAAACAATAATACATGGAATAATGGGTACCATGGGGCAGTATTGCACACGTTGGTAGTGGACCCCATGTAAAGCACCCATTTATTTTAAACTAAATCCTTTCCTTGCATGATTGGGGTCATGCACATATCAATCAGTAGCTAGCACCTAGACAAATTAAAGAAGCCATGGTTAAAGCAAGATCAGTTCCTTGCATGAATGAAGGAGATGACGCAACTAGCTATGCCAATAACTCCCATCTTTAGGTTTTTTTCTTTCCGCTTACACTCGTCTCTCAAGCTTTCAGGATTAAGGATTAACTACTAACTGACATAAAATTCGAGCTAGCTTTTTTTTTTATAAGAAAAGTACTTTCCAATCCCATCGTATGATTTATATTTGTTTATGTTATATGTGAATATGTGATATTAATTTAATATTAATTTAAGCTTTTGGATTTGACTATTATTTTTTGGCGGTAGTTTAATGGTAATGTTATTGTATTTATCAGAAAACGGTGATTTTAAAGGCTAGATTAGTCTTAGAGGAAACGATAAAAGATTTACTGATGAGCACAGGTTTCCCAGCTAGCTTTATTGTTGCAGATTTGGGCTGCTCTTCAGGACCCAATACCCTGTTAGTCTTATCCGAAATCCTGGATACCATTCATCTGATATGCCAACAAGTTAATCAGAAATCACCAGAATTTCAAGTGTTCCTGAATAATCTTCCTGGAAATGACTTCAACAGCATCTTCAAGTCCCTTCCTACTTTTTATGAGAATCTCAAGAAAGACAAGGGAGACCAGTTTGGACCTAGTTTCGTGTCAGGAATGCCTGGTTCCTTTTATTAGAGACTCTTCCCAAGCAGGAGTTTACATTTTATACATTCTTCATACAGTCTTCACTGGCTCTCCAATGTTCCTGAAAACCAGGAGAATAACAAGGCAAATATATACATGGCAAAGTCAAGCCCTCCCAATGTTTACAAAGCTTACTTGGAGCAATTCCAGAGAGATTTCTCATCCTTTTTAAGCTTACACTCCGAAGAAATTATATCGGGAGGACGTATGGTTCTTACCTTCATTGGGAGGAGCATCCTCGATCCCTCGAGCAAGGATTGCTGCTACCTCTGGGAATTGCTAGCAAAATCTTTCCTGGAATTGGTCGATGAGGTAGCTTATAAACACATCTTTAATTACCAAATTGAAGTTCTAATTATTATAGAGCCTAATTTTTTTTTGATGTTGTTGTATGTGTATAGGGACTTGTAGAAGCGACCAAGGTGGATTCATTCAATCTTTCTTATTACACTCCCTGTGAAGAAGAGGTAAGAGAGATTGTCGAAAAAGAAGGATCGTTCAGTCTCGATAAGATGGAAATTGTAGAGGTGAATTGGGATCCTAGTGACGATCCCAGCAACGAAAGGTTTGTGTTCAACAAGTACGAGTGGGAAAAATGTTGCAAATTGTATAAGAGCTGGTTCAGAACCCATGCCGGCTACTCACTTTGGAGAGAGTATAATTGAAATTTTGTTCACAAGATATGCACACCATGATATTATTACGTTTTTCAGAAGGCTGTAGAGCTGTGTCAGTCGAGTCCCTTGCTTCGTGGGCGAGCCATCTCGATTGTTAGTGATTCGAAAGTTGCCGTTTCTTGGATCAATAGCGAAGATTTTGGCAGTCTTAATCATGTTAATTCGATCTACTACATTCGGTCTATTATGCAAGAGTGGGCTGGTATAGAAGTTGTGTTCGATTCTCGGTGCTACAATTCCTTCGCGGATAATTTGGTTAAGTTGGGGTCGAGCTCAAAGCCTCAAATGGGGATGTCATTCATTGGAGTTAACTTTCTGGGTCCTATTGGTACTTTGTTAGTCTTTGCTGGGGCTGCCCTCTTGTTTGGCCCCCTGTTTTTTCTCTGTTTTTTTTGTCTTGTTTGCTGGCCTTTGCGTTTTTTGGGCTGGGTTGTGTTGCTTGTTTGCTTTGGGGCTACCTTCCCTTGCCTTCTTGTTGTAGTCCGCTGTGTGGCCTCTTTTGGTCTGTTGCTATAAAACGTATCGTTCAATTTTTTTTTTTTAATTTATACATTTTATTAACATAAAAATTATACCATTAGAAAAGCCTCATCTAGATCTTTAAAATGAGTCTAATATTGAATATTAATGAATAATTTTTTATTTACCATTCTTTATCATTTGTTCTTCATATTATTATTTTGTTATAATTTTCTCTAAAAAAAAATTATGTTAAAAAAAATCTATTATCACATATTGATAAATATAAGTTAGTAATACAATAAAAACCGAAATATAGTATTGAAATAATAAATATTAATATTAAAAATTACAATAACATAAAAATATTAAAATAAGGATAAAAAAAACAAAAGACTTAAATAATAACAACATAACTTATGATAATATCCAAATACATTAATATTTTGGAAAGCCATCCAAATGACTTTCATATCCACCCGAATTGTGAGTGTTTTTTTCTAAAATTTCCGTCTTCTTCCGTCGAAAAAATTCACGTTCGTTGGGATTTTTAATTGAATCCAAATCTATCATTATAATTTTATTCTCTTCACGTTCACACACTAAATGCTCCAAATAAATTGATGGGTGGTATATTTATATATTAGTAAGATATTTATAAATTCATGCACTAATAAGACATTATATTTAAAAAAATACGTAAAAAACAATAAACAATTGTTATTATAAATAATATTTGTTAAAATTTGGTTGAACAATAATTTATTAAAGAAACTAAAAAATAATAATGAAAATATAAGCAATTTGAGGATATAAATAGAAATAGGCATAGAGATAGAGATAAGGATAGAGAGTGTGGTGGGAGTGAAAATTTTTTAAAGATAGAATCTGTGAGGAATATTCTCTTTTGAAACTCTATTTTAGAGATAGAGATATAGAATGGATGGGAGATGCTCTTATAGTGAATGAACGAGCTGTCAGGAACTCAGGATTGGAAGAAATTATGGTGCAAATTGTGTACTCGATTAGGATTTTAATTGTTCATTGAGTACACTACAGTGAACATGTGGTTTGAATATTTTCTTGTGTGGTCAGGATTATCCTAAAAAAAATTCAGGATTTAATATGTTACATATATAACTTTGCAAGAAGATAGAAGATAAGAGAATTGCAAAACAAACACACTGCATTTATTATTATTATTAGTATTATGGAAGATCTCAACATTTATTATTGCAATTTTGCAAATACTTGATACAATTAATATCGTTTCATTTATTTTATTTTGAAATATTACATAAGTTCGGGTTTTTTTTTTTGGAGAGTGAGAACTCAAACCCCGACCTCGTTCGTAGGAGTGAGGATTTTACCACTTGACCAACCTCATCTTGTCTAATATCGCTTAATTATTGTAGTAGTACAGTATCACATCATTATTGCTGTAATACGACATTCTAGAGAGTACATATACATATTAATTAAAGAAGTCATGGTTGAAAAACTTGTTTTGTCCACTGCTCTTGTTTATAAAATGCGTCAGTAGCTAGCACATAGACAAATTAAAGAAGTCATGGTTGAAGTAAGATCAGTTCCTTGCATGAATGCAGGAGATGAAGCAACTAGCTATGCCAATAACTCCCTTCTTCAGGTTTTTTTCTCTCTGCTTACACTCGTTTCTCAAGCTTTCAGAACTGACATAAAATGCGAGCTATTTTTTTTAATAAGCAAGTACTTCCCAATCTCATCATACGGTTTATATTTGTAAATGTTATATGTGTTATTAATTTAAGCTTTTGGGTTTGAAGGTTATTAATTTAAGGTAATGTTATCGTATTTTTCAGAAAACAGTGATTTTGAAGGCCAGACCAGTCCTAGAGGAAACTATCAAATATATGCTGATTAACACAGGTTTCCCTGCTAGCTTTAATGTTGCAGATTTGGGCTGCTCTTCAGGACCCAATACCCTGCTGGTCTTATCCGAAATCCTGGATACAATTCATGTGATGTGCAAACAAGTTAATCAGAAATCACCAGAATTTCTAGTGTTCCTGAATGATCTTCCTGGAAATGACTTCAACAGCATCTTCAAGTCTCTCCCTACTATCTATCAGAATCTCAAGAAAGATAAGGGAGACCAGTTTGGACCTTGTTTCGTGTCAGGAATGCCTGGTTCCTTTTATGAGAGACTGTTCCCAAGCAGGAGTTTACATTTTATACATTCTTCATACAGTCTTCACTGGCTCTCCAATGTCCCCGAAAACCTGGAGAATAACAAGGCAAATATATACATGGCAAAGTCAAGCCCTCCCAATGTTTACAAAGCCTACTTGGAGCAATTCCAGAGAGATTTCTCATCCTTTTTAAGCTTACGCTCTGAAGAAATTATATCGGGAGGACGTATGGTTCATACCTTCATTGGGAGGAGCATCCCCGATCCCTTGAGCAAGGATTGCTGCTACATCTGGGAATTGCTAACAAAATCTTTCCTGGAATTGGTCGATGAGGTATCTTTAATTACCAAATTGAAGTTCTAATTATTATTGAGTCTTTTTTTTTTTTTTTGATGTTGTTGTATGTGTTTAGGGACTTGTAGAAGCGACCAAGGTGGATTCATTCAATCTTCCTTGTTACTACCCCTGTGAAGAAGAGGTAAGAGAGATTGTTGAAAAAGAAGGATCATTCAATCTCGATAATATGGAAATTATAGAGGTGAATTGGGATTGTAGTGACGATCCCAGCAACGAAAGGTTTGTGTTCAACAAGTACGAGAGTGGGAAAAATGTTGCAAATTGTATAAGAGCTGTTTTAGAACCCATGCTGGCTACTCAGTTTGGAGAGAGTATAATTGACATTTTGTTCACAAGATATGCACACCATGTGGCTGACCATCTGGCTGTGGAGAAGACAAAGTTCATCAATATAGTTGTCTCTATGACAAAAATAAACTAGTTAGATATATAGATCAATCCATATATATATATCCTTTTAAAGTGTGTAGCGTATGTAAAACTTTTAAATAAATTAGTCAAAAAATGTCGAAACTTTGCTAATAATTTTCTAGTTACTAGAGGCAGAGCTGTTAAGTATGCCAAATGAAAATCCTTATTGGAGAATTAGGGAATATATGTGGAAATGAAGGAATTATTCCTTTTTGGTTTTGTTTTAGAGGTTGAGAGTATGAGGTCTCCTTCTCTTGTTGAACTTTGTCGATCTTTTGTATTATTATTATTATTATTATTAATAACATCGTTGTTGTTGTTGTTGTTATTATTATTATTATTATTATTTTATTATTATTGCTTTATATCAATAAAATGTACCTTTATGCCATCTCCAACCCAAAAACCCAATTTGGTGTAACTTTTGCACTAAAATGGTGCAACTATCACACTATTTATTTTTTCCATCTTCAATCCATTGCACCAAATGTTATACTAAAAATAATACTCCTTTTTTTTAATTATTCTCAACAATTAACATTTCACCCCTTAATTAGCATAATATTGCACCGGTGAGACAAATATCGCATCGAGGTCGGAGACTTTCTGGACTGGAAAACGACCGGAATGAGGTGAGTGATGGTCGCTTTCCGACGGCTGCAATGACAAGAGTTGCAGGTCGTTAGTGGTGGCCACGCGAGGAAGAAAATGAAGAAAGGGGTGCAATCCGTATTGGGCCAGGGTGCATTCAGAAACCAGCCTTTGGTACCGTTTATTTTTCACAACTTAAGTCTTAAATCTTAAATTAAGTGGATTTTATCCGTTTGTTTTTCAACTTATATCTTAAACTAAGTTAAAAACATTTAAAATTAAATGCTAAAATTTTTGACTTTGATCTTATGCAATAAGTGATATTTAACATATTAACATGAATTTCCTAAAATAACCCCATATAATTAAATTATTAACAAAAACATCTCATTTCAAAAAAAAAAAAAAAAACCCCCAATTTCATCAAACCCTAACCCTTGTCAAATATCGTTTTGTTCTGAATGCCTCTCTTTGTGAGAGTTCTTTCCTTTAAATAGAAATTATCGAACTAATTACAAGGCTAAGAATCAGCCATTACAAGGCTGAAAATCAGAGCTAATTACAAGGCTGAGAATCAGCCATTACATCTGATTATACAAGGTAAATAGTTGACAAAATAAATGCCTACCAATTATAGGCCTATATACAATATACTCTTATATATATATATATATATATATATAGCTAGACTAAATAAAGTAGAATATATATATATATATATATATTGCCTTAACTATCATATTGCCTTAACTGTCAATTTTGCTAACATCCCCCCTCAAATTGATGCTGGGCGATAAAGAAGCATCAATTTGTCAATCAGGAACTGATGGCGGTGACGCGAGAGAGCTTTGGTGAAAACATCAGCGGTTTGGTGTTCAGTGGAAATGTGTGGAAGAGTAATTTCATGACGAGCCAAGGCTTTACGAATTGAATGACAATCCACTTCAATATGTTTGGTGCGCTCATGAAAAACGGGATTGGCAGCAATCTGAATAGCACCGGTATTATCAGCGTGAAGAGGAGTAGGAGTAAGTTGTGGAACACTAAGTTCGCCTAACAACCCTCGAAGCCATGCAATTTCAGAACAAGCAGACGACATAGCCGATATTCAGACTCGGTGGAGGACTTCGAGACACTGAGCTTGCTTCTTACTCTTCTAAGAAATAAAGGCATCGCCAAGGAACATACACCAACCCCATAACAGAACGATGAGTATCCGCACAACAAGCCCAGTCCGCATCACTAAAACCCTCTAACTCTAAAGAATTCCTTGAAGGAAAAAAACAAACCACGACCAGATATCCCTTTAAGGTATCGAAGAAGCGGCCAAATGTGTCTGGCAAGGAGTCTGCATAAACTGACTGACCTATTGAACATCAAATGAGATATCAGGTCGAGTAATGGTCAAATAATTCAAACTACCCGCCAACTGCGGATATGGTGAGGGATCAGATAAGGAATCACCACCCGCCTGTTGCAGCTTCAAATTAACCTCCATAGGTGTAAGACACGAATTACTGTCTTGAAGTCCGGCTAAAGATATAAGGTCGTGGGTATACTTATGCTGATGTAAGAGCATGCCATTTGGACAATGTTGGACCTTAAGCCTAAGAAAATATTGTAGTGGACCGAGGTCTTTCATATGAAATGATGATTTGAGGCGTTATTGGAGCTGCTCAATTAAATGGAGATTAGATCCAGTAATCGCAACATCATCGACATACACAAGGAGTATAACGATCCCAATAGTAGTTTTGCAAAAGAAGAGAGAGGAGTCATACTGACTCTGAGTAAAAGTGAAATCCAGTAGAGTATTATGAAACTTCTCAAACCATGCCAGCAGTGCCTGCTTCAAACCATACAGTGACCGCTTCAAGCGACAAACCTCAACAGAAGAGGGAGGAAACAAGCCAGGAGAATGAGACATAAATATTTCTTCCTTCAGATCACCATGTAAAAACGCGTTCTTCACATCCATCTGGTGAAGTGACCATCCTTTCGAAATAGCAATTGCCATAACAGTGCAGACAATAGTCATTCTGGCCACGGGAGAGAACGTTTCCTCATAATTAAGCCCATACTCTTGCTGATTCCCGAGTGCCACCAAACGAGCTTTATGTTTGTCGATAGAGCCATCAGCACAGAGTTTGATGGTGTATACCCATTTGCACCCAATAAGCTCAACTCCAGCAGGACAATGGACGATGTCCCAAGTGTGATTGTCTTGAAGAGCCTGAAGTTCATCCTGCAAAGCTTCGCGCCAACACTCTAGAGTAGATGCCTGAGAATAAGACTTAGGCACAAAGGTAGTATCAAGAGTAGCCAGAAAAGCTGAAGTAGAAAATCCATACCAATCTGGAGGCCGTGAAACCCTACTAGACCGGTGGGGCTCATGCACGATAGGATCAGACCGCGGTTCAGAGGAACGGGGCTCATCCACTACAAGATCAGGCGGCGGTTCAGAGGAAGGAAGAGGTAGTGGGCGACAGTCGCTGATACACAATACCTGGCCGAAAACGAGTTGGGTACTAGATACATCATCAAAAGGAGGAAGCGAAATAGAGGAAGAAACAGGATTAGTACGAGACGGAAAGAAATATCGATTTTAAAAAAAAATCACATTTCGAGAAATACGAATCTTGTTAGCATCTGCATCATAACACACAAACCCTTTATGAGAATTACTATAGCCAAGAAAAACACATTAAACTGCTTGTGCAGCAAGCTTGTGACGTTCAGTGGGAGGTAAGTGAACAAAACAAACGCAACCAAAAACATGCAGACAATTATAATCAGGATGAACACCAAACAAGCGAGAATATGGAGAATCAAAATGCAAGGTAAGAGAAGGCAGACGATTAATCAAATATACAGCTGTAGGTAATGCCTCTACCCAAAATCTATAGGGGATAGAAGATTCAAGTATCAAGGTACGAACAACATCTAAAAGATGTCTATTCTTACGCTCAGCGACCTCATTCTGTTGAAGGGTGTAAGGACACGAACGCTGAGAAAGAATACCCTTTTGTTGTAGGAAAGATTGAAAATCATGAGACATATATTCTCCCTAGAATCTGAGCTTAAGGTCTTAATACAGGTAGAAAATTATGTTTCTACATAGGCAACAAAAGTTCAGAAGGTCGAAAACACATCAGCTTTAGAACGAAGAAAATATACTCAAGTGAAACAGCTGTAATCGTCAATAAATGTCACAAAATACCTGTATTGAGCATGAGAAAGAACATGACTCATACCCCAAACATCAGAATGAATAATCTCAAAGCACGTAGAAGCACGACTACCTTGTAAAGGAAATGGTAAAGATTTGCTTTTACCAAGTTTACAAGGTGTACAATCAAAGGACAAGGAAGAAAATACATTAGTATTGCTCAAAAAACCATGCTTCATAAGATGTGTCAAAATTACAGAGTTAGGATGTCCCAATTTCTTATGCCAAAAATGGATATTATTAGCAATAACAGAACAACCAACAGAACTTGAATGAGGAACGGAGAACGACTGAAGAGGAAAAAGACGTCCCACTTTAGGCCTCTTCGCTATCTCCAGCCCCGATGCTTGATCCTGCACACGACAATCAGTACGATCAAAATGAAGAGAGCAATTGTCTTCTACTAATTGTCCAACATAATAAGATTCGCAGATAACGCAGGAGACATAAAAACATTAGTAAAGGAAGACCCTAGATTTCCAACAGCGGTAATAAGAAGAGTACTGCCATCAGCAATCTGAATATGGTGCTCACCATCATACTTACGAACATCTTGTAAAGCTGCCAGGACTGTCAGTCATGTGATTAGAAGTCGCTGAGTCAATTAACCAAGGAAAAGGAAGAAGATGTTTCTTACCTTGGAGACCAAGAGCAAAAAGAGCAGAAACAATCATCTGTTGAACATGCTCGGGAGTAATGTTGGACGAAGAACACGGAACAGTGGAGGGCTGAGCGGAAGATGCAGGCACAAAGGTGGACTGAATAGCAGTATGAAAAGCAAGAGCAGAACGATTCTGAGAGCGTACAGGACAATCCTTAATGATATGACCTTCATTCTTGCAGTAATTGCAGAATTTCTTTCGGCAATGTTTTGCAATGTGCCCAACCTCCTTGCAACTATAACACTGTGGCGGAGATTTGTATCGTCCTTCGTCGTGAGTAGCGTAGGCCACATTAACCATCTCAGTACCACCAGAGTCTTGAGAAATGCCAAGCTGTGAGGCAAGACGTTGTTCTTCATGCAAGAGTTCTCCCAAGCAGACATCCAAAGAGGGGACAGGTGTTCGATTAATTAACCCAGCTCGTGCACTTTCAAACTCGGGTCGGAGTTTCATCAAAAATTGATCTCGCTGGCTCTCAGAATGAACCGCTTGTAGTGCGGCTAAAGCATCTTTAGGAACCGTAGAATGAACCAACCCAGTATAATCACTCCATAAATTAAGAAAACTAGAATAAAATTGCTCAATCGAGAGATTCCCCTGGAAATAGTTTCCGATGTCTAACTCCAATTGAAACTTTCGGGTAGAATTATCTTGATAATAAATCCGCCGAAGGTAATCCCACATCTGCTTAACAGTAGTGAACCCACGAAGATTGTTGACCATATAGGGCTCAACAGAACTAAGTAGCCAGGAAGCAATTTTGGCATCATTGGCTTCCAATGAACTAAGTTCCTTGGGATCAATTGGAGCCATAGAAGACCCATCCACATGACCCCTTAACTCATTCCCTTTCACATACATCCTGAATTGGAATTCCCATCTGGCATAATTCTTGCCATTAAAATGAACAATAGAATTAATAAAATTTTCGCCTGACATAATAACCACCAAAACAATCCAAGACAAGAAGGACCAGAATTGCGACAGCCCAAATCACCCAAAATATCCAAAAATAATAATCCTCTAGAAAACAAAGAGACTGTCGACAAAACCAAGAAACTAGAAATTTAGCCAAGCTGAGAGAAAACCATAAAAAAAAATAACCTGGGGCTCTGATACCATGTCAAATATGGTTTTGTTCTGAATGCCTCTCTTTGTGAGGGTTCCTTCCTTTATATAGAAATTATTGAACTAATTGCAAGGCTGAGAATCAGCCATTACATCTGATTATTGCCTATCAATTATAGGCATATATACAATATACTCTTATATATATAGCTAGACTAAATAACGTAGAATATATATATTGCCTTAACTGTCAATTATGCTAACAACCCTAACCTAACCTTAAACTTGAATCTCATGGAGGAGGAGGCGACGTGATACCCGTTATTCTGTCGTTAGGGAATTGCGGATGCCAAAATGAGATATTTCTAAAAAGTCCTACACAATGTGCTATATAGTTATGAAAACCAGTAAAGCAGCAAGCGATGATATCGTTTAGTAAGGAGGTGGGATTCATCGACCGTCTCTAGATCTAGGTATTATTACAACACTCTGAGCGAACTCGTGTGTTGTGTGTACGGAAAAGAGAATAATAATATCACTCAATAAATTATATAAATATATACAAGATAGGATGGAATGGAGAGATGCATGAAATGTATGGAAACGCTAAGGAAATGACTCAACCGTAACAATCCTCATAATTAAGTGCTAGACTCACCTAGTCCCTCAAATATGCAAGTATATCATAGTCTCGTGTCCCCTTAATTAATCTCTACCCTCTCTCCAGCGCATAGAGATTGCATCCATACATAAGCATGAATCCATTAAGTTCTATGGGACACACACACGAGCCCTGTACGCCAACCTAGTGATCTCTCAACTTTATGGTCAAATACAGTGGTTATTTTGTTAGGCATGTACTGCGCAACCGCATGTGCCATACTACTGCTAATAATTCATCCACAAGGTTAACCAAATACGGATGACAACCAAGTGAAAGCATTAAGAATACGAGATACCCATACAACATGTATGTTATATGCTCGTGTCCTCTTAATTAATCTCTACCCTCTCTCGAGCGCATAGAGATTGCATCCACACATACAAATGAAGTATGAATCTATTAAGGACTGTGGGACACACATACGAGCTCTACACGCCAGCCTAGTGATCTCTTAACTTTCTGGTCAAATGTAGATGATACCACGCTGAGCTTGTTAATGTGAACCATGCGATATGTAACATACAACCTAAATGTCATCCACAAGGTGATTAACTGAGTGAAAGCATTAAGCATACGAAATGTCCCTATAACTACACAAGCACAAGAGGTATTCGGTTTGTCTTTACTCTAGATAAGGATTCGGTTTTATCAATCTCCCTAGGATTGCTAGACATGGAAAACAAGTTTACCTAACAATAATGTGCAATAAGTTTATTGTCTTACATTAAGACCATTCGATATAAATTAAGGGTTCATCCTCTAGATTTGGGAATTTTTCCAAAATCAATTCATCACCCAATCAGGCCAAGGATAGGCAAATGTGTCTTAAAAAGACCCATTAAGCACAAGGATTTGAGCCAAGGCCAATTTAGCAACTAAATATCTGAACTGAAACTTTTTCTATTCTTTGTGGCTAAAATCCCTAATTCTCAAATTATTCAATACATGGTATTTTGGTCATCAATTAACATACAAACACTCATTGGAAGCTAAATTACCCCACTCATGTATTAAATTACTCTACTCCTAATAATCTCGATCATGTATACACATCAATTTGGACCTCTACACACATGGATTTCACAATAAGAGTTTAATTCATGAAAATTACAAAAAGCAAAACAAAACCCAACCAAATTTAAGCACAAACATACATATATTGCACATGTATAGGTTTACAATATTCCCCAAATCGGGGTTACACATCAAAGAAACAATAAATTCAAATAAAAGTGTAAAAATGAGACAACCTTTGAAGACAAACCCTTTAAAGAAGCTCCTAGCTTCCTAGCTCGAATTTGACTCATATTTCCTGGCAAGCTACTCTAAGATGGATGGAGGAAGTGTATAATGGTGTTGTGGAGGTGTATGGTGAGCTCACATAGAGGATAAAACTTCATGGGAGCCATTTCTCTTCTTATTGTGTGGAGAAAATGAAAAAAATAAAGATAGAAGAGAGAAAACGTGAGAGAGGGAGGAGAAGTCTGTGGAAGAATGAAAGAAATAAGAGGAAGAGGTGTTTATATAGTGAGTAAGGAATTCGCCCAAAATTGGGCTAACAGACACAAATCGGCACCCTGATTCGGCGCATGCTCTTCTGTCCGAAATTCGGCGGCCTCCAACTAACGAGAGGGCGTCGAAATCTTCTGGGTTTTCAGGTCTAATTCGGCCCCTTGAACGACGCCATAGGGCCCCGAACAAGGGCGCTGAATCATGCTTTTGTTGGCCTTATCCCGTAAGTTGCAAGAAAGATGGACATGGCTTCAACCGTGGTCTCAGTTTCGCATTTCGGCACAACGACGGATCGGCGACAACTCCGTAAACTTCCCAATTTGTCACATTTTGGCACTTTTAAGCCTCTAAAACATCACTTTAAGCTTAACAACCATTCGTAGGGAATATGTACCTACACAAGGCTCACAAATACATTAAACACATAAAAATGCTCGAAAACGATAACAAATGCTAGAAAATGGGGACCTCAAAAAGTGTATTTATTGGTACAATCACACCCTCAAACCTATCTTTTGCTCTTCCTTTAGCAAAACAAGAACAAAAAATAAACAAACAAACAACACATGAAACTTGAAAAAATCTAGGCTAGTCCACTTTCGTAGAAAACACGATGGCACTTAGCATGTGCCACAAGCCATTCAACCACTAGCCGATCCCTAGATGGAGAGGTTTTGTCATCTGAAGGTTTACAGCTACGACACCCAAAAACGTATACTCTACAAGATAAGCTGAGATGCAATCCACACATACCAAGCAAAGACTACACATGCATGCTAGTATGTCAAATATACCAATCAATAACAATGCTTCACACAATGCAAGTATTCCAATACTTAGGATGTTTTCGGTTTACAAAACAGCTACGCTCGAATTGCCTAAGACAAATTCGCCTTGATTCTAATCCTCACCGGATTTCAGTCATGTATTTTCACCCAGAACCTAGGTGCACTCTCTATCAATCACATGCGAATTGGAAGTTATGTTCATGGGATCAAATATGTATCGCATATGAGTTTATTCAATGAAGCACATTTTCTGGAAATCGATCTCATGGAAGGAATTGAGATGCCATGAACGTGGAAAGAGCATGCATCGACTCATATTCTCAATATAGACTTTCTAAGATATCAAATGGACTTCCCTCACATTATTGGGGCCAAGGTGATTTGTGGGGGTGTATGGGATGGAATATATGGTAGGAGTGGAAAGGATAAAGTTACCAACCATGCTAAGGTGTTTACACATTACAACACTTTGGTTAGCTCTAAAACACATTACAATTCATGTGCATAGGCTATAAACTTTAAATTGCATATATGTGCTACAGTTGTACTCATATTTGAGTAACTTTATATTTGAAGAATTGAAGGCTTAAATGTTTATAACTCACACTTATTTCCTTTTTTTATAAGCCTTTTCCTTTGCACATTTACATACATTTGCCTAATACACATTTCTACAAAATTTAGAGCAACATAGCTTCTCCTAAGCTATACACCTCAACATGATCAATAACTAGGGAATGACTTGTGTTTGGGTTATCTTGGTGTATGGAGGTTAAGTGTTTGGCCTCAAATTTTACAATATAAGCACACATAGGGACATGGGAGTGTTTGGGCTATATTTTTGGAGTTTAAGAATACACTCAAGTCCAAAATCATTTCTAAAAGTCCATCTAACAAGGGAATATAAATCTCAACAAGCAGTCCACATGTGAAGTTTTATGGCAATCAATGAAAGAAAATTGACGTATAATGAGATCATAGAAATTAAGTACAAAATCGAAGAGTGTATAAAAAGTAGAAACAAGACCCACAAATATCGCTTTTTATGCGAAGTGTAGCTCATTGGTAGTCTCCACTATTTTCTCAAGCTAAACAAACATAGAGATCTCATCCACCTCAATATCAAAAGATTGGCACTGTACAAGCAAATTTAAGTGATGCAAGGAGCTAAAAGCATACAATGCATGTCTCTACTGTCATACAAAGAAAACAACTCTACAAAGATGGACTCTAATTCCAAATGTTTTCAAAAATGACCGATTTTAACAGAGATTTGAAAATTGTCTAAAACAAACACCCTAAGATCGAAGCATAAAAAAAATCCACTCTTGGATCTAAACAAAAATGAAAATAAAAAGAAATGAGCAAAACATTTTACCCTTGAAGCATATCATTAACAATAATATTCGCAAGCACTGCAATTTATAACAACAGATACTTCCCAGAACATTTAAGCACATAATCGCTCGTAACATGTTTCAACATTTCAAACCTTACCCATATACGTTAAGCACCAAGGCCAAGGTAGGGTAAATACAAAGGATAGAAACAGTTACCAGTTGGAGAGAGAGTCAACTGATTGAGCATCATTAAGAAAGAAATCTACAGAGGAATTTCCTCTTATAGCTGCGCATAGGCCTGTTCCTTTCCAGTTACCTTGCGTTCCGGATTGCGAGCTTGGTTACTTGAACCAATTAAGCCATCGTGACATCACTGGAATGTTGTTGCGTGTGAATTAACAGACCACCATGTTCTCTAGAGTTTTGTGGTCTATTATACTTGAAAATTTCTGTTCTTGCACAACACAACTCAAAAACATCAAATGCATATGCTATAAATAAGAAAACAAAAACACGACCAACACCTCTTAAACCTAGCCTAAACATTGTCGATCACATAATGAAAAGCATGAGTACAAGAGATGCTTATTTTTAACATAACAATCTACTCAGTAATGCAATAAAAAGCAATCAAATAAAGCTAAAACCATCAACAATCAACGAATAAGCCACCTCTCTGCCAGCGGTGCCACTTTTGATACCCGTTATTCTGTCGTTAAGGAATTAGGGATGCCAAAAAGATATTTCTAAAAAGTCCTAAGCAATGTGCTATATAGTTATGAAAACTAGTAAAGTGGCAAGAGAGGGTATCGTTCCGCAGGGAGGTGGGATTCATCAACTGTCTCTAGTTCTAGCTATTATTACAACACTCCGAGCGAACTCGTGTGTTGCGTGTGCGGAAAAGAGAACAATAATATCACTAAATAAATTATATAAATGTATACAAGATAGGATGGAACAGAGAGATGCATGAAATGTATGGATAGGCTAAGGAAATGACTCAACCGTAACAATCCTCTTAATTAAGTGCTAGACTCACCTAGTCCCTCAAATGTGCAAGTATATCATAGTCTCGTGTCCCCTTAATTAATCTCTTCCCTGTCCCGAGCGCATAGAGATTGCATCCATACATAAGTATGAATCCATTAAGTTCTATGGGACACACACACGAGCCCTGTACGCCAGCCTAGTGATCTCTCAACTTTATGGTCAAATACAGTGGTTATTTTGTTAGGCATGTACTGCGCAACCGCATGGGCCATACTACAACCAATAATTCATCCACAAGGCTAACCAAATACGGGATGACAACCAAGTGAAAGCATTAAGAATACGAGATACCCATACAACATGTATGTTATATGCTCGTGTCCTCTTAATTAATCTCTACCCTCTCTCGAGTGCATAGAGATTGCATCCACACATACAAAGTACGTATGAATCAATTAAGGACTGTGGGACACACATACGAGCTCTACAAGCTAGCCTAGTGATCTCTTAACTTTCTGGTCAAATGTAGATGATACCACAATGAGCTTGTTAATGCGAACCATGTGATATATAACATACAACCTAAATGTCATCCACAAGGTGATTAACTGAGTGAAAGCATTAAGCATACGAAATGTCCCTATAACTACACAAGCACAAGAGGTATTCGGTTTGTCTTTACTCTAGATAAGGATTCGGTTTTATCAATCTCCCTAGGATTGCTAGACATGGAAAACAAGTTTACCTAACAATAATGTGCAATAAGTTGATTGTTTTACATTAAGACCATTCGATATAAATTAAGGGTTCATCCTCTAGATTTGAGAATTTTCCCAAAATCAATTCATCACCCAATCAGGCCAAGGATAGGCAAATGTGTCTTAAAAAGACCCATTAAGCACAAGGATTTGAGCCAAGGCCAATTTAGCAACTAAATATCTGAACTGAAACTTTTTCTATTCTTTGTGGCTAAAATCCCTAATTCTCAAATTATTCAATACATGGTATTTTGGTCATCAATTAACATACAAACACTCATTGGAAGCTAAATTACCCCACTCATGTATTAAATTACTCTACTCCTAATAATATCAATCATGTATACACATCAATTTCGGACCTCCACACACATGGATTTCACAATAAGAGTTTAATTCATGAAAATTACAAAAAGCAAAACAAAACCCAACCAAATTTAAGCACAAACATACATGTATTTCACATGTATAGGTTTACAATATTCCCCAAATTGGGGTTACACATCAAAGAAACAATAAATGCAAAGATAAGAGTAAAAAAGAGACGACCTTTGAAGACAAACCCTCATAAAAAGCTCCTAACCTTCCTAGCTCGAATTTGACTCCTAATTCCTTGCAAGCTGTTTTAAGATGGATAGAGGAAGGGTATAATGGTGTTGTAGAGGTGTTTGGTGAGTTCCCATGGAGGAAAAACCTTCATGGGAGCCATTTCTATCCTTATTGTGTGGAGAAAATGAAAGAAAATAAAGAGAGAAGACAGAAAACGTGAGGGAGGGAGGAGAAGTATGTGGAATAATGAAAGAAATGAGAGGAAGAGGTGTTTATATAGTGAGGGAGGTTGGGGCTGAAAATCAGAGGGAAAAGACAAAACTGCCCTTGGAATTTGCCCAAAATTGGGCTGACAAACACAAATCGGCACCTTGATTCGGCGCCCTAGGGCGCCGAATTCAGGGCACATGCTCTTCTCTCTGAAATTCGGCGTCCCCTAACTGCCGAGAGGGCGATAAAACCTTTTGGTAGCCAGGTCTAATTCGGCGCCCTGAAACGGCGCCCTAGGGCGCCGAACAAGGGCGCCGAATCGCGCTTTTATTGGCCTTGTCCAGTAAGTTGCTGGAAAGTTAGAGATGGCTTCAACCGCGGTCTCGGTTTCACGTTTCGATACAACGGTGGATCGGCGACAACTTCGTAAAATTCCCAATTTGTCACATTTTGGCACTTTAAAGCCTCCCAAACATCACTTTAAGCTCAACAACCTTCCGTAGGGAATATGTACCTACACTAGGCTCACAAACATATTAAACACATAAAAATGCTCGAAAAAGATAACAAAAAATAGGAAATGGGGACCTCAAAAAGTGTATTTATCGGTACAATCACGGCGGCGACGCCGCCTCCATGAATCATGAACGGCCAGTCTCCTACTTGCGCCAATTTTTCTTTGAATTATCAACAAAGGCCGGCTAGCCGTAAAATATTTTTTTTCTTTTCTTAAATTGGTGACTGGTGACATCAACCGAAAGAAGAATAGTGGCGGCGTCTGAACAGCTTCAGAACAGGATGAACGCCGACAGTTTGAATGCGGTGGGATCTGGAAGATGAACAGCTCAAGCGTGACCAACCTACGTGAAAACTGGAAGTAGTCATGTCGAGGTGCGGCAGAGGTGAGGTGAACGAAGACAGGACCGAAAGTTGACGGAAGACTAGACAGGATGACCAATGGGACTGAACTCACAGCGACAGTCAGAGAACGAGCAAGAAACGGAGGCGGCTAGGGTTTCAAATTTTCAGATTAAATACTTATTTTTACCTGAAACACTTATTTAACACATTAAATACCCAGCTTTTCCCTAGAAACGAGCACAAAAAATATAGGAAATGGGGGTTATATGTATATATATATATATATTATTTATTTATTTATTTATTTATTTATTTATATGGTGTGATCAATAATGTTATCAAATTTAACTTTGCCCTCTACAATATTATAATTTACTACATTGACCCTCCAAATAAGATATCTGGTTCCCACCCCTAGCTAAGAGCATGCTTATTCAGAATTATAGTACTCTATTATCCAGATTTAGAATTCAACTTTCTTAGAATAACTATGTAACACACTTGTAATTAGAAAGTAATACCATCCTCGTATTCAACATTCAAATGGAAGAAAAAAATCAGGGACGAAGCCAGGATTTTGGCTTTGGGTGGGGGGGGGGGGGGGGGTGTGGGTTTGGCCAAGACAAAAATATATATATTCAAATTAATGCTAGACAAATATAATGGCCAAGAATGGGTTGGAATGGATTGGCTTTAATATAAGCTCAACGAATTTTCATCACGTTTATTGACATGATAATTTTATATTTGTCGATGTAATCCTAAGTCACGCATTTTCAAAAATTCCTTGGATTGATTTTCAAAAGCTGAAATATTAATATTAGATATTGACGAAAATGAACCAGCTTTTGAAGTTTTAGTTCTTTTGAAAAATTCATCAATGGTCGATAGCTTTCTCATCTGAAGACCAAATAAAAATAATCCAATTAATTTAAATAAATAAACGTTTAAATCAAAAACTAGTATAATAAATGTAGAAAAATCATATTTTTTTTTGAAAGAAGAATTAATTAAAGAAATCATATTAATAAGAAAATAACAAATATAAAAAAATGAAAAAAAAATGAAAATATTTATTAATTTGTAGAATAATGCTAAATATCCCGTCTAAAATCCCACTTTTTTCATCTCAACACATGTGGCATGTGAGGTATCATATTGTGAGTGAATACACATTAACGATGTTTTATCTCACCTACCACATATATCCCCTCACCATTTGACATTTCAAGTGCCACGTGTGTTGGGATGAAAAATGTGGGATTTTAGGTGAGTTGTGTAGCATTACTATAATTTGTAATATCATATTTGAAATTGTTTGGATAGATGAACCCAAGAATAAGAAAATTTTAATTTCAACAGGAGTGAAAAGGGCATTAGTGAAAAAATGGAAAAATAAAAATAAACAAGTGTATATATATGTGTGTGTGTGTGTGTTAGACTAGTTCATGAATCATGATGTATGAGAAACAAAATCCTAAAATGAATATATTTTCTCCTCCGAGTTGAAAAGGATAAAATTGGACTTTTATTTATTATTATTATAATAATAATAATTTTAATTTAAAACTAGTCTATTTACATATATAGGTTTCACATGTGATATATATAATATATTATATTAAAATCAAAGAAGTTTAAAGTTTTGAAAGGAAAAAAAAATTCTTTTATGGGGGTGGGCCAATGGTTTGAAATTTGGTTCGTATTCCCAAATGATCTAACCGAATAGTCTAATTAAATATTAAAAGATCTATTTCTTTTTAATTAGGGGATGTAAATTTAAACTCAAAACTTCAACTTAATTGAGATGTGTGGTTATCAGCATGCTATGCCTAGGCACCTAGCTAATTGACAATGCATGAGCCGAAATATTATGAATTATAGGAGTCACACTCATTGGCCGGGGGAGGGGGCCCATGTTCCTCTTGGACTTATAGTGAATCAACGAGCTGTCAGGATCTCAGGATTGGAAGAAATTATGGTGCAAATTGTGTAGACGATCAGGATTTTAATTGTTCATTGAGTACACTACATTGAACATGTGGTTGAAAATTTTCTTGTGGGGTCAGGATTTTTAATATGTTACATATATAACTTTGCAAGAAGATAGAAGATAAGAGAATTGCAAAACAAACACTGCAATTATTATTATTATTATTATGGAAGATCACAACATTTATTACTGCAAGTTTGCAACTACTTGATACAATTAATATCGCTTCATTGTTGTAGTAGTAAAGTAAAAGGTTTGTGTTGAACAAGTACAAGAAAGATAGGATATATCATATATCTCCTCTCCACCAATGAATTTGTGTTGCAAATTGTCTACACGATAAGCTACCGATCGAATTCATGATGGCCAGTCATTCTAGAGAGAAAGTATAACCAGGATTTTAATTGTTCATTAGGTACACTACACAGAACATGTGGGTTAGCATTTTCTTGTGTGGTCAAGATTATCTTGAAAAAAAAAATTTGGGACTTTAATATGTTACATAACTCTTCAACGTCACGAAAAATAGAAGATAAGAGAATTGCAAAACAAACACATTACATTTATTATTATTATTATTATTATGGAAGATCACAACATTAGAGTGTTTGCTGTGGCTTTTGTAAAGGCAAAAAGCTTTTTTAATGCTAGAAACTGTTCTGAAGTTTTTTTTTTTTTGGTAAAAATCAAAACAGTACATATATATATATATATATATATATGAATTGTCTCAAGTACCCTTTATAAAAACTATTTTATGTCTACTAGGAGAAGCTCAAAATTTGGATTTTCTCAAAAGTTTTTATTTTTTAGCTTTTTTAAAATATATGAATTATCTCAACGACTCAACTACCTTTTATAACTTTTAGATATTCCATCATATACCTTTTTTGTAATTTACACAGCCAAAAGTTATTTTTAAAAATATATTATCCACACCTTTATTGTAATTTATATAACCAAAAACATTTTTTTTAAAAGCTCTACTCAATAAAAGCTCTATTAGTAAAAGATCTAATACTTGATACAATTAATATCACTTCATTATTGTACTAGCACAGTATCACATCATTATTGCCGTAATACGACATTATAGAGAGTACATATACATACTAATTAAAGAAGTCATGGTTGAAGAAACTTGTTTTGTCCACTGCTCTTGTTTATAAAATGCATCAGTAGCTAACACATAGACAAATTAAAGAAGTCATGGTTGAATTAAGATTAGTTCGTTGCATGAATTATAGAAGGAGTCGCAATCATTGGCCCGAGGGGATATTATGAATTATAGAAGGAGTCACACTCATTTGGGGGGTGGGGGGAAGCTCTTGGACTTATAATACTGTATTAATGAGCTGTCGAGCTTGGACTTATAATACTGTATTAATGAGCTGTCACTCTGTCAGGATTAATGGAAGAAGGAGTCAAACTTATTAGCCCGAATCGGGGGGACGAGCTGTCACTCTGTCAAGATTAATGGGGGGGTATGAATTAAAGAAGGAGTCACACTCATTGGCCTGGGGAGGGGGGAGGAGCTCTTGGACTTATAATACTGTATCAATGAGCTGTCACTCTGTGCAAATTGTGTACACGAGATGCTACCGATTGAATTCTTTCTGGCCAATCATCTTGTGTGGTCAGGATGATCTTGAAAAAAATCATGATTTTAATATGTTATTAACTTTGCAATAGCAAAAATAGAAGATAAAAGAATTGCAAAACAAACACACTGCATTTATTATTATTAGTAATATTATTATTATTATTATGGAAGATCTTAACATTTATTATTGCAAGTTTGCAACTAAATGATACAATTAATATCGCTTCATTTATTTTTTTTTTTGAAATATTATATAAGTTCGGGTTTTTTTTGGAGAGTGAGAACTCAAACTCCGACCTCGTCCATAGGAGTGAGAAGTTTACCACTTGACCAACCTCATCTCGTCTAATATCGTTTAGTTATTGTAGTAGTATAGTATCGCATTATTATTGCTGTAATATGACATTCTAGAGTGTACATATACATATTAATTAAAGTAGTCATGGTTGAAGAAACCTGTTTTGTCCACTGCTCTTGTTTATAAAATGCATCAGTTGGTAGCACGTAGAAAAATTAAAGAAGTCATTGTTGAAGTAAGATCAGTTCCTTGCGTGAATGCAGGAGATGAAGCTACTAGCTATGCCAATAACTCCCTTCTTTAGGGTTTTTCTCTCCGCTTACACTCGTTTCTCAAGCTTTCAGAACTGACATAAAATGCGAGCTATTTTTTTTATAAGCAAGTACTTCCCAATCTCATCATATGATTTATATTTGTATATGTTATATGTGGTATTTATTTAATATTAATTTAAGCTTTTGGGTTTGAAGGTTATTAATTTAAGGGTAATCTTATCGTATTTTTCAAAAAACAATGATTTTTAAGGCCAGACTAGTCCTGGAGGAAACTATCAAAGATATACTGATTAACAGAGGTTTCCTAGCTAGCTTTAATGTTGCATATTTAGGCTGCTCTTCACGACCTAATACCCTGCTGGTCTTATCCGAAATCCTGGATACAATTCATGTGATGTGCAAACAAGTTAATCAGATATCACTAGAATTTCAAGTGTTCCTAAATGATCTTCCTGGAAATGACTTCAACAGCATCTTCAAGTCTGGTTTCATGTCTCTTCAACAGTATCTTCAAGTGTTCCCTACTTTCTATCAAAATCTCAAGAAAGATAAGGGAGACCAGTTTGGACCTTGTTTCATGTCAGGAATGCTTGGTTCCTTTTATGATACTATTCCTGACTGCTCCAGTTCTACATGTAATGCAGCCCCATATTCTCATCAATTTGTGCACGTCTCTTGGGTAAAATTGGGTTTTCAACCCTTTAAACAAGTTGTACATGTCAAAGTTAGGTTTGGAGTTTAATGGTGTTGGTTGGAGTTGAAGTTGATGAGAGCGTCGTTGTACTCTCGTCAAAAGCTATTATAAGTTAAACCTCACGGGTGCTAGTGACTAATAACTAGTATAGCAGCAAGTAAGGGGATCGTCCACGGAGAGGTGGTATCCGTCAACCGGATCGAGTTCTGGCGTTTATTGAAATCGTGTAAATAAGAATGTGGAAATAAAAATGCAAATAAAATAAAAGGAATATGGATATGTGGGAATGGTGATTAAGGTGACAAATAAAAGGGTGGATAGGAGAAATGCATGATAATGATCACACAAGAATCAACAAGTTCACCATACATAAGTGCACAATAGTGGTTGTTGGGCAATGAATGACATCTAATTAGTTAAGGACTTGTTCTCACGATTAAGGGATTTTGAAACCAAATCATATATGATTACGAATCATTCGTTGATTAAGGAATAACGAAATCCAATCATCACTCCCCAAAGGTCATTGATGGAGTGATCGTGTCTTAAGGTCAAACACCCATTAAGCTAATGAACGTAAAGCCAGCGTAAGCATTAAACACTTCTAATACAAGTTAAAGGCTTGTTATCTCAACTAAGAGATTCAAGACACAAACCACTCCCCAAAAGTCATGGTTAGAGCAATTGTGTCTCTTGTCTCAACTAAGGGATTCAGAAACACTACTCACTCCCCAACGGTCATGGATAGAGCAAGTGTGCCTCCTAAGGCAATTTAAAGCCAAACACATGAGCCGTTTCTTTCATCACCCACACTTCCAAAGAACCAAGCTACTATATATAATGAAACCGTACCTAATTAGTTTGGGACCATTTGGTCATGAAGATGGTATTGAGTTTTTGGGGTGTCTTGTAGTTGCTACTATTGTAGTTGGGAGAAACTAATGAGTTTCTTGAGATATATTGTAAATTGTAATTGCATAGGCTTGAATGTAAAGGAGTCAAAACAGAAAATATTATTGTCATTCAAAGAAATGAATGGTGTATCAAAGAAAATAAAACGAAGAAAAAGATTGAATATTTACTCAAAAGAGAAAAGGAGTAGGAAAAAGTGTTAGAACAATAAAAGTGTAGCCTATATGTAGACCTCAATGATTGTATTTTAGACTACGTTATTGTATTGTAGATGGTTAGCAAAGTCCACGATAAATACATCTCGGGATTATGTTATTGCATTGTAGATGGTCAGCGAAATTCCGTGTGTTGGTCTCAGGCTGTTTGTTTTCACTTTCCCATTCTTTCTTAGCCTACACCCATGGCCCCATTACAACCCATGAAAGACCTAGCGGATCTCTTAGTAATGCTTGCTTGAGAGTGAAGTTGCATGTGCTCAATCTTTGTTCTTAATGTTTGATTCGTTCATGAGATCTTGTGCACTTATATGAGCGTCTTTCTAATCATATGTTATGCGAATACATTTTGATTTCCATGTACCTAAACTCCATTTCGCATATGTTGTTAAGTGTTGTCGCTTAGGATTTCAGTGAAAATATGAGCTGTCTCTTGTGAGAAGTAGAAGTCGAGGCGAATTCTATCTTGAGCATTTAAGCGTAGTTGTTTTGTAAACCGAAAACATCATAAGTATTGGCCTACTTGCATTGCATGGTACATTGTTATTAATTTGTATATTTAAGATTCTAGCATGCACGTGTTGTCTTTGCTTGGTATGTGCGGATTGCAACTTAACCATTTTCTTGCAGAGTATACGTTTGTGGGTGTCGTAGTTGTAAACCCTCAGGAGATAAAACTACTCTATCTAGAGATCGCCTAGTAGTTGAAAGGCTTGTGGCACGTGCTAAGTGCTATCGTGTTTGTTTGTGTGTTTGTTTTCGTTTTTAGTTTTGCTCGAGGACGAGCTAAAGATGTGTTTGGGGGTATGTAATCGGACGATAAATGTACCTAATTGATGTCCTCATTTCATACTTTTGTTATCGTTTTCGAGCGTGTTTTTGCATATAATGTGTTTGTTGAGCCTTGTGTAGGTGCATATTCCCTATTTTAAGGTTTTGAGCTTACAAAATTGGTAAGGAAGCAAAATGAGCCAAAAAGAGAATATATTGGAACTATTCAGAGTTGTCATGGCCTCATCGTCAACCCAGACCGCGGTGTGATTCATGGTCAAGCACGGAAAGCAAAACCATTGTCCCACGGTGGATTCTCTATTGCGCTAGAATGCAACATAGAGACCGCAGCACAGGTCAATTCCAAAAGTTAGCGGGCTGAAATTGTAAAGTGCCCATGTAGAAAATAAAAATTCAGGGTCCATATCTCCCTCAGAATGAACTGGGTTTTGTTCCACCTATTTTTATAAAGCCCTAGAAGTCTACTTACCGGTGGTTTTTATGGATCACAATTTTGGGTTTTCTAGAGGGAGATATGATCGTTTCCGTAACGGTGCACGAGGTTCAAAACCAGACCATGGTAGAGAGCTTTACGCAGAACATTCAACTTTTGGGGGACATATCTCCCTCATCAGATCAAACCACAATGAGTTCCCTATATATTTGGAAAGGCCCAGAAGTCTACTTTCCAGGCGTTTTTACGGATTGCAATTACGGGTGTTTTGGAGGGAGATATGCACGTTTTCGTAATGGTACGTGAAGCTGAAATTCCATATTAGTGTGCTAGGTGACTGGTGAGGCGACCATTTCACTAGCCTCGGTTCCTGGAAAGGCCAAAATGGTCCTTTTATACCCCAATTTGTCCCTAAACTTTCCCTAACTATAAATACACTATTTTCTTCTCTTCTCTTCAGAAAACACAGCAGCAGCCCTTCATTTTCTTCATCTTCTTCATCAATCAATCAAGAGAGAGAGAGAGAGAGAAGCTTCTAAGAGTATCCGTGGAGGTTTTCCTCCATGGATGTCTCTCAACCACCATTTCTACCCATCATCCACCATATCTATGAGTAGATATCAAAGAGAAGGAGTGGTCTTTGACCAAATTCGAGCTAGACAAAGGAAGGAGCTATTGATGGATTTCTTCAAGGGTTGTATTCTTATTTACTCATCGCTTTGTTTTTCTTGTTTTCTAGATGTGTAATCCCTACTTGGGAATATTGTAAACCGAATTTGTGCTCAATATATGTGATTTTGTTGTTATATTCATTTGGGTTTTGATTTGTTCTTGATATTATTGATAATCTTTTATCTTGATATGCATGTACGTGGAGATTGGAAATTTTATGGATGGGATTAGGAGTAGATTAACTTACTTGTAGGAGTAGTTGTAATCAAATATCTCATTTGTGTGTGTATGTCTTTGGAAGGTCAAAATGCATTGTATGGATGGATTTGAGTGTTTATGGGTTTTGGTTATGCCTCTATGGATGGCCAATCCGGGTATAACCGTAATTAATTAGCTCTAAAAAATAGATGAAACTTGTTTTATGCATGATAGTTCTAGAATAGGTTTTGACTTTAGGTTCATATGCTTAATGGTAGGGATTGGAGGCACACTTGCTCTATCCATGACCTTTGAGGAGTGAGAAGTGTTTCTGAATCCCTTAGTTGAGACAAGAGGCACAATTGCTCTATCCATGACCTTTAAGGAGTGGTTTGTGTCTCGAATATCTTAATTGAGAGAACAAACCCTTAACTTGAATTAGAAGTGTTTAATGCTTAGGTTGGCTCTACGTTCATGAGCTTAATGGGTGTTTGACCTTAAGACACGATCGCTCCATCCATGACCTTTGGGGAGTGATGATTGGATTTCGGTATTCCTTAATCAAAGAATGATTCATAATAATAGATGATTTGATTTAAGAATCCCTTAATCGTGAGAACGAGCCCCTAACTAATTAGATGTCATTCATTGCCTAACAACCACTATTGTGCACTTATGTTTGGTGAATTTGTTGCCCCTTGTGTGATCATTATCATGCATCTCTGCTATCCACCATTTTATTTGTCACCTTAATCACCACTCCCACCTATCCATATTCCTTTTATTTTGTTTGCATTTTTATTTCTGCATTCTTATTTACACACTTTCAATAAACGCTAGAACTCGATCCAGTTGATAGATACCACCTCCCTGTGGACGATTCCCTTACTTGCTGCTATACTAGTTATTAGTCGCTAGCACCCCTGAGGTTGAACTTATAATATCTTTTGATGATGAAAATGGTATTGAGTTTTTGGGGTGTCTTGTAGTTATTACTATTGTAGTTGGGAAGAAACCAATGAGTTTCTTGAGATATATCGTAAAATGTAATTGCATAGGCTTGAATGTAAAGGAGTCAAAACAGAAAATATTGTTGTCATTCAACGAAATGAATGGTGTATCAAAGAAAATGAAAAGAAGAAAAAAAATTGAATATTTACTCAAAAGAGAAAATGAGTAGGAAAAAGTGTTAGAACAACAAAAGTGTAGCCTATATGTAGACCTCAATGATTGTATTTTAGACTATGTTATTGCATTGTAGATGGTCAGGAAAGTCCACGGTAAATACATCATGGGATTCTGTTATTGCATTAAAGATGGTCAGCGAAATTCCATGTGTTGGTCTCAGGCTGTTTGTTTTCACTTTCCCATTCTTTCTTAGCCTACACCCATGGCCCCATTACAACCCATGAAAGACCTACCAGATCTCTTGGTAATGCTTGCTTGAGAGTGAAGTTGCATGTGTTCAATCTTTGTTCTTAATGTTTGATTCGTTCATGAGATCTTGTGCAGTTATATGAGCGTCTTTCTAATTATATGTTATGCGCATACATTTTGATTTCCATGTACCTAAACTCCATTTCGCATATGTTGTTGAGTGTTGTGGCTTAGGATTTGAGTGAAAATATGAGCTATCTCTTGTGAGAAGTAGAAGTCGAGGCGAATTCTAGCTTGAGTATTCAAGCGTAGTTGTTTTGTAAACCGAAAACATCCTACGTATTAGCATACTTGCATTGCATGGTACATTGTTATTAATTTGTATATTTGAGATTCTAGCATGCACGTGATGTCTTTGCTTGGTATGTGCGGATTGCAACTCAACCATTTTCTTGCAGAGATTACATTTGTGGGTGTCTTAGCTGTAAACCCCCAGAAGACAAAACTCATCTGTCTAGGGATCGTCTAGTAGTTGAAAGACTTGTGGCAAGTGCTAAGGGTTATCGTGTTTCCTATGAAAGTGGACTAGCCTAGTATATATATATATTTTTATGTGTTTTATTGTTGTTTGTTTGTGTGTTTGTTTTCGTTTTTAGTTTTGCTCGAGGACGAGCAAAAGATAAGTTTGGGTGCATATGATCGGACAATAAATGTACCTGATTGAGGTCCACATTTCATATCTTTTGTTTTCGAGCATGTTTTTGTATATAATGTGTTTGTTGAGCCTTGTGTAGGTATATATTCCCTATTTCAAGGTTTTGAGCTTAAAAGATTAGTTGGAAAGCAAAATGAACCAAAAGAGAATATATTGGAAGTATTCAGAGTTGTCATGGCCCACCGTCAACCCAAACCGCGGTGTGATACGTGGTAAACCGCGGCAAGAAAAACCATTGTCCCGCAGTGGATCCACCATTGAGCTAGAACGCGACATATAGACCGCGGCACAGATCAACTATGTTTGCCAAAAGTTAATGAGCTGAAATTGTAAAGTGCCAATGCAGAACATACAGATTTCGGGGTCTATATCTCCCTCAGAATCAACTGGGTTTCGTACTACCTATTTTTAGAAAGCCCCAAAAGTCTACTTTCTAGCGATTTTTACAGATCGTAATTCTGGGTTTTCTAAAGTTGTGGACTGATATCAATTTCCGGAGGCTGTATTCCTCTTCAGTTTTTTGTTGCTAAGTTGTAGTATTTGCTGGGAATTTCTTATTCTCCCGGACAAGCTATTATATGGATCTTGGTTGTATTATATATTGGAGATCACGCTACTCGGAGGTGTTTTTGTAATGCTGCTAGCTGACGTGATACCGTTCATATTTTCAAATTTTAGTCTTACATAACCTTTAAAAATGAAGATATATACTATCTGCTCTTGGAAGACCAAATTGATAACTTCATAGGGCTGCAGTTCCACATGTTTGTTCTGCTACTGAAAGTGCCTAACATAGGTTTGGTATACAAGGACCAACAGAATTCAAACTCCATCATTCTTTTACAAATTGGACTTGGATTTGTTATGCAAAGTCTGCCACGGATCCAAAACCAATCGAAATCGAGCTGATCCCTGCCCCAACATCATCAATTGGTGCCAAAGTTGCAATTGTTGCCACCACCATGCAGGACCATAATAAGCATTTGGAATTTGACTTTTTCTAATTTGCTGCTTGTTTTTTCCTTGAGGAAAGATGTTGAGTTTCAAAAATGTTGATGTTGCGAAATCATGTGGCCTCTATGTTGTAATTGATCCCTATATACAATATTTTAGACATATTCAAATTGAATCTTGATTCTCTCAATGTCCAAACTATATGATGCAATTTTGATCCCTTTATTCATCAATTTAACTGAATAACAAGGGCTAGAACAGTTCTTCATTCATTCATTCGCATTAATAATTAAGTATTGTAGTGTATACATCTCCACATCTGGAGTAATTCATATGAAACACTTACCCGTACGAGAGGGAAATAATAAAAGCTCTGACCAGGTCTGAATCTGAATCCTTAAATCCAAGGGTTCGTGTTTGACCAGGAAACAATGTGTAATTTGTTTAGAAGACTTTGTGGGTGGAGATGAAGCTCTCTTGATGCATGCTCGCTTATTTATCACCAGAATTGTATCATCACACTACATTTTCGTATTACTGTTAACATGTGCCACATTCCATAAATATTAGCCTGCTAATCTGAAGAAAATCAGTTTACCAACAGCTGGTACAAACTTGTAAATCTGTTTTCTTATCACTTTATAAGAGACATCACTCGCTAAACTAGCTAGACTATTTTTTTTATTAAAGAAAGGTTTAGTTTTTTTCAGTGATAACTTTTATAGGATTACATATGTCCAATAATTTTGAATCCATAAATGGTTTGATAAACGAAGTTGAGAAAATGATTATTTGATCCCACTGGAAGCTAAAGTTAAATATGTAAATTCATTAAAAAATTTAAATTAAAATAATATATAGAATTTAGTGTGCAGAAACAATAAAAAATTAAAATGACCTAATTATTACTCATATAATATATGTGAGTAATATGGATTTTCAATGGAGAAACTTTGTGTGGATAGAAAGACAAGTCTTGTATTTCAAATAATGAAGATACATATATATTTAAGGCTAACTTGCCATTTCACTAAAAGAAACACAAACCGGAAATCACTTGATAATCAAACCGAAAATTGTGTCAGTTAAATTTATAAACAATTATATAACAGAATTTCGACAGATATTCAAGTAAATCAGAAATTAAATCTACAACTCAGGTCATCCATGCATCCATTTGTCCCACTCGAATTGAACAGGAGTTTTTGCAGAAACACTAGGATGCCATTTCCGTCCTTTTAAATTGAATGTTATAATCAATGGAAATAAATAAAAGGGATCTGCAGTCTCACCATCATCATCTTTTAAGAAACATCTCCGAAGTTGAATCTCATTTACTTGAACAGTCTTGTTGAAGAGGATCCACAGTCCATCTTGTTAGGAAAATTATCTGATATATATATATATATATATATATATATATTATATATAGAAGATATACTCTGTATATAACAGCTTTACTTATTGTATTCGTAGATTGTAGCTAGTCTTATCTTTAGAGCTTGTTTATAGGGGTAACAAACGTGTAGGCCAATTCTTCTTGTTGTATATGTACATCGTTTGACATCAATGAAAAGTATTCAGCTAAATTATCTTATTTTCATGGTATCAAAGCAGGACTAAAATTCTGACTCAATATCACTACACTCTGATTTCTCGTGTAGCTTTTCTTTATTCTGTTTGCTGCTATGGCCAACGATCAAACACCTCTCGAAACAACTCCTTCCGCCTCTGGCACATCCAAGTCAGAAATTTCAATCCCCTCTACAGATGTCTAGAAAGCAGATCCGTCCAATCCTTATTTCACTCATCATTCAGATCATCCAAGTTTGGTGTTGGTTTCCAAACCCTTGAATGGAGACAACTATTCAGTATGGAAAAGGGCTATGACAATGGCTTTAAATTCCAAAAATAAGTTAGGTTTTGTCAATGGCAGAATCTCGGCACCCTCAGAAGAAACCGACCGTAATGGTTATGCAACTTGGTTGCGTTGCAATGACATGGTTCACTCATGGATCATCAATACCCTCAGTCCAAAAATCTCAGACAGTGTGATCTACTATGCTACGGCACATGAAGTTTGGGAAGATCTTCGAGAACGATTCTCTCAAAGCAATGCAACACGCATCTTTGAAATTCAGCGAGATATTGCCTATCATAAACAAGAACAGCTCTCAGTATCCACTTATTACACAAAGTTGAAAGGCTTATGGGATGAATTAACCTCTTACAACGATGCATCAAATGGGGCGCAACAAGATCAACAAAAATTGATGCAGTTTTTGATGGGTTTAAATGAATCCTACAGTGTTGTTCGTGGACAGATTCTCTTGATGAATCCTCTTCCTTCTGTCCGCCAAGCATATTCTGTTGTTTCTCAGGAAGAAATACAAAGACTTCTCGCCAAACATACAACTCCAGACTCTAGTGGGAGTGTAGCCATGGCAGTAAGAAACAGCAGCATACCAAATCAGTTTGTAGCGGTAGGAAAAATGGAGCAATCGGACCGTCCTTATAATGGTCCACCGGAAAACTGACGCTATGATCAAGACAAGCGGCGCACAGGTTCATTTCGAGGTAGACCACAGTGCACCCATTGTGGGGATATGGGACATTTCATCGAAAAGTGTTACCAGCTGCATGGATATCCATCAAGACACCCCAAGGAAAGACAGAACTCAAATTCAAATCAAAATTGCTTCAAGAATAATCCTGCAGCAAATCATGTCTCTGAAGGGTTAACTAAAGATGAAGAAAAACCGATGGTGACCGGAATTTCGGAAGCACAACTTCAGCAACTCTTGTCTCTCTTAGGTGACAAAAATATAGCTACTAGTTCACAAACTCATGCCGCCATATCAAAGCCAGGTTTGTCTAAAGTTGTTTCCCGCAATTGGATAATTGACAACGGGGTGACAGACCACATCTCTTCATCTCCTAAATTATTCTTGCATAAGAATAAAAATAGTTCGTTATCTCCAATATTATTACCTAGCGGAGAAAAGGCTAATATTGTTGCAAAAGGATCGTTGCCTCTTAATTCCATATATTACTTACGTAATGTATTGTGTGTGCCTACATTCAAAGTTGTTTTATTTTCGGTTTTTCATTTGACAAGAAATTTGAACTGTTCAGTGACATTTTTCTCATATTGGTGTGTTTTGCAGGATCTGGCTACGAGGAGGACGATTGGTTTGGGTAAGCAGCGTGATGGATTATATTACTTGGTGGCGTTAGCAACAAAAAAATCCATAAACAGCCCACCTCTCTCCTCGCACAATCAATCAATCTGCAACCTCACCATAACATCCACCGATCTCTGGCATAACAGATTAGGGCATTTGTCTTCCTCTTGTTTAGGTTTTATTGCTAAAAAATCTCTGCATGTTTCAATTCAATCCAATAATGAATGTCATGTTTGTCCTATGGCTAAGCAATGTCGTTTGCTTTTAGTGCTAGTTCAATTTCCTCTGTACAAGCATTTGATATTATTCATTGTGATATTTGGGGATGTTATAAACATTCTTCACTTTCTGGTGTCCATTATTTTCTTACCATTGTGGATGATTATACACGTTTCATTTTAATGAAACACAAAGATGAAGCACAATCGATTTTAAAACAATTCTTCAGCTATGTTTTCACTCAATTCACATCTTGCATTAAAAAATTTCACAGTGATAATGGTGGTGAATTTCTTTCACTCCGTTCTTTTTTTTTTAATGAAAATGGTGTTATTTTTCAACATTCATGTGTTTACACGCCCCAATAAAATGGGGTTGTGGAACGCAAACATCGTCACATTTTTCAAGTGGCTCGTGCTTTAAGATTTCATGCTCATCTTCCTACCCAATTTTGGGGAAGGTGTGCTCTTATTACGGTACACATCATTAATCGATTACCTACACTCGTCCTTTCCTTCAAAACTCCTTTTGAGCGTCTATACTCAAAACCTCCTCCGTTCCATCATCTTCGTGTTTTTGGATATCTAGGTTATGCTACCAATGTTCATATTTCACACAAATTCGAAACTCGTGCCATGGCTTGTATTTTTTTTAGGTTATCCTGTTGGTCAGAAGACTTACAAATTGTATAACCTGTCAACTAAAAAGGTTTTCACAAGTAGGGATGTTGTTTTTCATGAAACTGTTTTCCCATATGAGATGAAGACACGTGCATCTGTCAACCCACATAATGCAACACCTCAGCCCAATTCCTCTTTGGACCATTCCCACGGCCCAATTCCCCTTCCAGTAAATGATCCATCACCATCCCTTGACCTCCATTTTCACACACCAAACCTCCCAGCCGTTTTCTCTTCTCCTCAATCCACTGCACCAGAACCAGTCGCTCTCTCTCCTACCACACCGGCACCACCAGACCCACTCATACAATCATCTCCCACCACCAGTAACTCCGATCTCCATGCATTATCATCTCCGGCGGGTATTCCCCCAGTACCCCTTCCTTTGCCCTCACCCTGATTTGCCAGCGACCTTGCCTGAAACTGAGCCTTTCCGTAGCTCCAGCCGTCCACATAATCCACCGGCGCAATTGCAGGATTATGTATGCTCTCACATCACTCACACTTGCTCTGCCCGATCCGATTCCTTGCTTCCAGGTCCAACTAAAGGTACATATTTTCCCTTGGCTAAATTTGTTTCATATCATCGCTACAAGCCTGCATATCGTTCTTTCATTGCTCAGATCAGTCAGGTTGCAGAGCTCGGGTCCTATTCGGATGCCGTTGTTCATTCTGAATGGCAGGAGGCAATGCGATCTGAATTGCAAGCTCTTCAGGACAATGGCACCTGGACTCTCACATCTCTTCAGGTAGGGAAAACACCTGATAGGTTGTCAGTGGGTCTATAAGATTAAACACACTTCCGATGGATCAATTGAGAGGTATAAAGCAAGATTAGTTGCTAAGGGAGTCACACAGTTGGAGGGTATCGATTATCAGAATACGTTCTCTCCCACTACCAAAATCGTCACAGTCTGTTGTCTCCTTGCCTTGGACGCATGGTGGTCACTTCATCAATTGGACGTCAATAACGCCTTCCTCCACGGCGACCTTCATGAAGAAATTTACATGTCTCTGCCGCCAGGGCTTCAAAGACAGGGGGAGGAAATATTGGTGTGTCGACTCCATAAGTGGTTGAATGGCATAAAGCATGCATCTCGGCAGTGGTTCTCAAAGTTCTCAGAAGCTATTCTAGCTGCAGGTTATGTTCAATCTCGAGCTGACTATTCGTTATTCACCAAAACACAAGGCAAGTCCTTCACTGCACTCTTGATATATGTTGATGATATTTTGATTACTGGAAATGATTTTGTGGAAATTACTGTAATTAAAAAATTCCTGCATAGTCAATTCCGTCTTAAGGATCTTGGTAATTTGACATTTTTCCTTGGCACTAAGGTATCTTTTTCTAAAAATGGGATTTTTATTTCTCAACGCAAGTATGCTTTAGAAATCATTAAGGATGCAGGATTATTAGGTGCGGCACCTATTGATACTCCTATGGAGCGAGGTTTGAAGTTAGCTGATAATAGTGATTTACTCAAGGATCCAGGTCGTTATAGGAGGTTGATTGGTAGATTGACATATCCTACCGTCTCGAGGCTGGATATTACATATTCTGTACATGTATTAAGCAGGTTTATGCATCAGCCTCGTAAGCTTCATATGGATGCAGCACTCCTGTGTTGTACGTTATCTTAAGAACGCACCCGGACAAGGTTTGTTCTTTTCTTCAAACAGTGATTTTAGGTTGCGAGCCTATTGTGATTCGGATTGGACAGGTTGTCCAATCACTAGAAGGTCTACAACAGGTTACTGTGTCTTCCTTGGCTCTTCATTGATCTCATGGAGATCGAAACGTCAGAAAACAGTGTCACTCTCTTCAACTGAAGCAGAATATCGTGCTATGATAGGTGCTTGTTGTGAATTAACTTGGTTGAGATATCTTCTCAGTGATTTGGGAGTATTGCTTCGAGAACCTGCATTGTTATACTGCGAAAACAAAGTTGCATTGCATATTGCAGCAAACCCTGTCTTTCATGAGCGGACTAGACACATTGAAATGGATTGTTATTACATCCGAGATAAGATTCAAGATGGAACCATTGTTACACGGTTTGTGGGTTCGGCACATCAATTGGCAGATGTCTTGACTAAAGCTTTGGGAAAAGAAGTCTTTGTTCCTATGATTCTCAAGTTGGGAGTACATTACATCCACTCTCCAACTTGAGGGGGAGTGTTAGGAAAATTATCTGATATATATTATTATATATAGAAGATATACTCTGTATATAACAGCTTTACTTATTGTATTCGTAGATTGTAGCTAGTCTTATCTTTAGAGCTTGTTTATAGGGATAACAAACGTGTAGGCCAATTCTTCTTGTTGTATATGTACATCGTTTGAGATCAATGAAAAGTATTCAGCTAAATTATCTTATTTTCACATCTCTGTATACTGAAGCACCTTCAAACCTGAGTGTCCTCACTTGAGGCAGATTCTTTACTATCACACATGCATTGTCGTGATATAAGTGGAAATCGTACATACTTAGGGACATTAGTTCAAGCTTCGAGCAGTTTTTAGCAATCTCTTTTATAAATTGAGTGAAGTATTGATTGAAGTACTGATCACTTCTGAGTTTTCCAAGATTTATAACACTGACATCCTTCCAAAGACATATTGCTCTTGCAAATCCTCTTAGTTGTGATCCTTGAAGCTATCTAATTTTTCAAGTCCACTTGTCCTGAGAGACACAATATAACCACTTTGGTAATTCACATAAAATGAAGAAGAAAGTATTGAATAAGGAAGCTCGACTTAATTACTAACCTTTTTGCGATATAAACAAAATGCTTGTCTGAAATTTGAATACTTTTGGGATTCAAAACTGTTCGAATAGACGATCGCCAAGCAGCCAAAGAAATGCCAAACTCATCATTGTCCTCAGATATGCTTTTTAACAGCTCCATCAGCTTTATCTCCACCATAGCCTGAACATACTTGTTTCCTGAACAAGGGACTACAATTGCATTCAAAGGTTTTGCAGCTGTTGACTTGACAGCATCAAGAACTGGCTTAGTGACACTCAAATCAAGCTCATTGTTTGCCCAGAACAAGACATGCCAACAACCTGATCGCCACGAATGGCATACTGAGGAGACATTCTGAGACAAGTGAGAGATTTCAACACTTTTGAAAAGTTGCTTGAGTAAGTCAAAACTCAAGTCCTCCCATCTTCTCAAACCTAATGATGATGAAGAGTTTTGCTTTTGTTTGATATTGATCCTTCTATTCTGATAATTAGTGGAATATGCTACTTGCAAGTCCATTTTTGTCACCGTATTAATCTGAAAATGCAAGCAAAAGTTTGTTAAATAAGCCAAACATCTTTTCTAGTTTTCACCGCTTTAAATTGAAAACCAACTTTTATTTCTTAAAAGGGTGTCGAGGGTTATCGAACATGCCGAGATTAAACACTACATGTGTAGTCCTAATATCTAATCTCACAATACGGAAAAAACTTTCACACATGCTTGTAAAATATACATGATGAGACTCGAACCATCCATCACTAACTTAGAAAGGGAGGTTCACACCACAGGATGTGCGTTATTGGGTATTCGTACATGAATAATTTCATGATTTTCATTGTCATGAATGAAGCATGTTGTTATATATAAATAGTTAATTGTCAAATTGTGTAGATTTGAGTACAATAGCAAAATAATAATTGATATATAGCAATTGCAAAAACTTCCACATGAATTTCATCTCAAGTTTGAAAACCATCAAATGAAAAGTTGGTCAGCAAAAAAAAAATTTAAGTAGCAACTTCAGCAAATTCTAGAAACACAACTTATTATTCAAACAAGTTGAGTGTTAATAAATTACTCTTTTGCAACACATCAATGATAAAAATTCACAAAAACGATTACAAAAATCTATTCTGCAATCAATCCTCCAGAAATAAAATTAACAAATCAATTTTACACTGCTAAATCCGTCAACAACAACAACAAAAAAAACTCAACTGCCTACACTTGAATGAAATTAAAAAAAAATTACAGTTTTGGAATTTTATAAAAACCCACCATAGCTAGACAGAAAAAACAAAAACAAAAATTATTGTTAAAGACAAAAAGTTTTTTTTTCCCGAAGTCCTAACTCTTCGTCTATATTTTTTTCTCTCCTCTAAGTTGTTATAATATCGATATGTAGAAAAATTTAACAAAAAACAATTCCATCGCATATTTATTACTTGCATAAAATCTTTTTTAATACTACATGAAATCAATTTTAATATTACATGAAACTATCTTTGATTTTACATTAAATCATTTTTGTTATACCACAAGAAATCATTTTTAACGCAACATGAAATCATTTTTGCTAAACAATATATATATATATATATATATATATGTATATATATATATATATATGAGAAAATACCCTTTTTTAGTCAAAAAATAAAGAGGTTTATTGTTTTTACCTAACATTAGTATTTTTATTGTTTTTATCCAATAATTGGCCTGTGAAAATCTAAATACCCCTCACTATTTTCTTTCTCTCACATTTGGTCAGAATCATTTTTTTTCCTTCTTTCTCTCTCTTCCTTCTTTCTCTCACGCTCTTCATGCCTCTCTCTCTCTACCACACCAGATTTCTTCACGCCTCTCTCCTCTCTCCACCATACCAGATTTCTTCACAATCCCAAATTCATTATTCTTCAAATAAAATAAACCTTTCAAAAAAATAATACCACCAGCCCACCACATACATCGGCCAACATCATCATCTACCACCAACACCAACACCAACACCTAAACCCTAGCCACCACCACCACCATTCGAATCCGGTTCATCGCTCTCTCTCTCTCTCTGCGAATCCATCTCCATCAGTCTCCTCCATTTCCGATCTCCTGTCCATCTTCTCGCTGCCTTCTTTCTCTCCCATTTCATGTGATTTCGTGTTTGGGTTTTGTGGTGGTTGACTAGTTCGATTTCGGGTTTGGTGGTGGTGTGATTTCGTCGATTTCATGTTTGGATTTTGGTAGTAATTTGACTAGTGATATTTTATGTTTGGGTGGTTGTGCGATTTCGTGTTCGTGTTTGGGCGGTGGTGCGATTTCGTGGGTTGTAGTGTGATTTCTCCATTGATGAAGATCTGAAGATCCATCAATGTTCTTTTTTAAATTTTTTTTTTTTTGTTTTTTCAATTTTTTTAATTGGATTTCGTTTATGAGTTTTTGTTTTGTTTGGTTGTTGATAAAATGAAGGAAAGAGAAGGGAAATCATTGGTTTTTTTTATAATAAAAAAAATTTGGTTTCCTGAGTGTTGATGAATCTGGGATTGTAAAGATTGATGATATCCTTAGTTTTTTTTTCAGATTTCTTTAAACACACCAGACCACCAATTAAACACACCACGACAACCCAATTAATCACACCATGGCAGGCCAATTAAACATAGCAGGGAAAACCAATTAAACACATCAGGACATCAATTAAACACACCAAGGCAGACCAATTAAACACATCAGGTCACCAATTAAACACACCAGGGAAGACCAATTAAACACACCAAGACAGACCAATTAAACTCAATTAAACACACCATGGTAACTCAATTAAACACACCAGGGCAAGACCAGGTGTAAATCAATTAAACACACCATGGAAAATCAATTAAACACACCAAGTGTAACATAATTAAACACACAACAAGAGACCAATTAAACATACCAGGACAGCCCAATTAAACACACTATGGAGAATCAATTAAACACACCAGGGCAACACCAAATTAAACACACCAAGTCTAGCACAATTAAACACATCCGGGAAGAAGAAGAAAACTAGAGATTTGGGAAGAAGAAGAAAAAGAAAAAAAAAGAGAAAAAAAGTTGATTTTTTTCCGTGAAGAAGAAGAAAAAGAAAAAGAAAAAGAAAATATATAATTTTTTTTATAAAGAAAGGCAATTTTCTCCAAATAGTAGATATTTTGTTAGAAACAATAAAAATGCTAATATTTGATAAAAACAATAAACCCACTAATTTTATGGTTAGTTTTAAAGTTCTCCTTATATATATATATATATATATATATATATATATATATATATATATATTATAACTGTGAAATTTATTCAACGACCCCAAAAAAGCCGAGGAAGGAGACCACCACACTAAGCATGACAAAAAGCAACAAAAGCCAAACACCGGCACAAACGAGAAAAGCAGTAACCAAAACAAAGGAGAGAGGCCACAACCAGGCCATGAAACAAACAGAACAAGCGCAGAAAAAATAGAACAGAAAACAGAACCTAGAGCAAGAACACCAAAGCTACCGCCTTAGAACTCCCAAATCATTTTGTCCCCCCTCAAAGCAGAATCATTCTTTGCAAGACTGTCAGCTAAAGAGGTACTCGATCTGGGGTTATAAATTACCCTAGTATTTCCTAATTTTTGCTATACTATATGAAATCCTTGGGAAAATAAGGCAACGCCATTTAAGTAAGTGGTATTTGAGACATTTCAGCTTTCATCTGGTTAAAACAATCTCATTTATGCTGTTATGCATAAGTTTAAAAATAAAGGTAAAAAGAATTTTCACTATTTATCAGAGACTATGAAATTTTCTGTTCATGCTAATAAGATCTTTTTTAAAAAAAAAACATTGAAAATTTGCATTGCCCTGCTAAGGAACTAATTTTAATATTTGATAGGATATTTAACACTGCAAACATATCCCATAAAATGTTCAATACCCCTTCTCAAGCCTTAACTGGGTTCCTGTTTTTGAAAACATACTACATATTTAAACATTGAAAATGAAAATTAAACATTTGATTTCAGCTATTCTTGTTGAGCCCCCCTTTGCTTTCAGCTAGCTTATTCACCATTATTGCAAAAGATGTGCACGTCTATGACATTCACCTCTTGATTATTACCTTGTGAAATTCACAAATGCACCACTCATCCAAACTCACACGGTTCGCCCTGCAGAAATCATTCCACCACAAATTAAGATTCGACCATCCTTCCATTTGTACACGTTTCCAGGCCATTGCATCCCATGCTTGTTACGAAAGAAGATCCAATTTGGAAATTTAAGCTGGGAAAGTTTCAAGACTTTTGATGGTACATTCTGAAATAATGAACATAATTCTAAAATTAGCAACTACATACAGTAACATTGATGGTGCGGCCCCAATAATATTCAGGCCAAATGAATTCATTATGTATAGGCACAAATTGTGACAATATCCACCCAAAGAAAATAAAAAAATTTGTAGTGATTTCACAATTTGGTTTTCATAATTAAAAAAAGCAGTCACAGCAAGTAATGACCAATGCCTAGAATTATTGCACTTAGGCAATATCAAGTTTTTGAGTACTTCAAGAGTTTTTACGTCTTAATATGCAATTATAACATAACATGTATAAATGTATAATTATAAAAAAATTAAAACAGTAGCACCAAACCAGCAGTTTATAGAAAAGCTGAGATTATTACCAATAAGTTCCTCTTGGACCCTGGCATCAATTTTGCAATAAAAAAGGGATTTTGAGGCTGAATCAATTTTGGTACGTCAACTTCTTCAAACAGGACATCATTGTTTCTTTTATAGCCTCTTCCAATCTTATGAACAGGCATTTTCTCGGATAATGCTGGATCAAAATGAACCAACAAGTTTAAATTATCGTACACAAATTCAAGCACACATACATGTTGTTCAGTTTACCAATGTTTTCATTAAGTGTTTTTCCTATCCCATCTCTACTTTCTTTGATGGTCTCACTTATTCTTCCTCTTCAACCCTCAAAACAACCATTTTTTTTAAGATCCTCATGAATCAAATTAAACCAGTAGGATCTTATAAAATGCTAAACATGCATCTGCAGGCATTCACATGTATATTGAATGGAACAACAGTTAAATTAAAGGAGACAGGAACCACAGTGATTACCATTGTTACCACAACTCTGTTTTCTAGTTCTGTTCTTCCCGATAGTTGATTCTTCTTCTTCTCCAATGTTGATAGGATTAGTTCGTTTAGAACCTGACTCAACCTTAACAGCTGCCATTTTCTTAGATCTCCCTGGATGAAATTAAACCAGTAGTTTAATACTAACTCGCACAAATCCAAGCACACATCAGTATGGCGTTCAAACATACACATAGTATGAAATCACTGTTAAATTAAAAGGAGACATGAATTACAAGGTTTACCGTTGTTTCCACCACTTTGTTTTCGAGCTCTGCCTTTTCTGGTAGTTGATTCTTCATCTACTGCTTCAATGTTGATAACACCAATTCGTTTAGAGCCTCCTTCAACCGTAACAGCATCCCTTTTCTTAGATCTTCCTGAATCAATTACATTTATACCAAAACTATCTCATATATATCTAAGCTCACGTCAGCATAACATTCACACATACACAGGGAATGAAATGACTGTTAAATTAATAGAATAAACGAATACGAATTAGAATGTTCACCAATATTTTCAACACTCTGCTTCCCAGCTCTGCTATTTTTAATAGCTTCTTCTTTTGTTGAATCCTCCTCCTGCTCACCAATGTAATCCTCATAATCACTATCATCATTGTCATCGTCATAATGATAATCACAATCTTCATCATCATTGTCATTTTCTTTTGTTTCTTCTTCCTTCTCTTTTTCCTCCTTTTCTTTTTCCAACTTCACCTTATTCATGTATGATGTTCCATTAACCCTACTTTCTATCTTTTCACATGCATCTTGTCCAAAAATTTTGACACTGAATCCACATTGACCATTATATCTAAAGATTAATAAATTTCCAGAATCTATAGAATTATCTCCAACAAATTTTTTCCAACCATTCAGAAAAAATACTCTTCCATCAATATAATCCACAATTACATGCCACAAACTTCCTATATGATTACTGTGGACGGCATTCTTTGGGATCAGTCTACTACAAAATGCTACAAAAGCATCTGGGATGAGCTACAAAGAAAACAGTTGTATGCCAGTCAATCACAACATCTAAAAGTCAATTGAATATCATTTGACACATGTTTTTGTCTATAATTTTACTCTTTCATATTATCTTTTATGTATTCCAAGATACAAACCGTTGTTTATGTATACTCTGATAGTCTGATATAAATCTATGCACAATAAATAGTAAACTATTCTTTCTTCCTGATATCATTTTTGGTAAACTAGCCACCCTAGGCAGTGGCGGACCCAGAAATTTTAACGAGGTGGGGCACTTGAACAAAAAATAATTATTTAAAAAAAATTAATGAAAATTTAAAATCATAATAAAATGTGTTTTTTTATATAAAAAATGATGGTATAATGAATTTTTAATAATAAAAAATATAATACTTACTCGAAATGAATTAAATAATCTTACATTTAAAAGAACTAAAAACAAGAAACGAAATATTAAAAAAATAAAAAATAACAAGAAAAACAACATGAACAATAAAAAATTATAGTATTTATTAGTAAAAATTAGAATATAGTTTTATAATAAAAAAATTTGTTTTGTATTTATAATGAATTCACTTTAAATTTATACATAAATAATTGATTAATAAATATTACTAGAAATATTTTTTAATTTTTTATTTTTCTAATTATTGATTCTAAATAAATTAGAATAATAAAATAAAGAAAAATATAAAGGATAAAATAAAATGAATCATAATAATAGATGGACTATTTTAATATAATAAATTTAAATTTAAGATTTTAGGGTTTATTGATTGGATATGTTAGGTATGTCAAACTAAAAATATTAGAAATAAGAAAATTTCAAAATAATTATAGATAAGATAATTTACTATATAATAAAATTGAATTAAGGAAACCACAAATTAAGGGTAGTTAAGAATTTAATAATGAGGGGAAAAAGAAAATGGATTATTTTATTGTAGAAGAAAATGGAAATTTGATAAAGGAATTGGAAACGAGTGTAAAATAAAAATAGATATTAAAAGGTATTTGTTTTGCTTGTGGTAAGAATTGAACCAGTGACTAAAACTAATGAAATGAAGACAATAAACCAACAATGTTGTGTAATAACATATGTCGTGGAGTGTTATTTGTGATATATATATATATATATATAAACATAAAATGATTTTTTTTTTAATTTGAGGTGGGGCACGGGCCCCACCTAGTCTCTATGTGGGTCCGCCCCTGACCCTAGGGTACCATTAGATCGACCATCCAATTACATTTAGAAGAAATCCTACAACATAGGATGTCGGAAACACACAAATCTTGAAGGAAAAAGAAAAAAAAAACTTAATATTATTGTATTCACTTAATAATTTTCGGTATAAGATGTGAGTTCTTTTTTTTTTGAAAGTCGTGTACAAGCGAAAACGGCACCATACAAGGCACTAGAGCCACAAAAACAGAAAAAACAACACATCTCGCCATACTAATGTGACCCAAAACAGAGTACCCTACAAGAAGCTGAAAAACACAAACCATGAGACAACAACACAACCACTCACTTGAATAGCCACAAAAACACCAGCTACCAAAACAAAGAAAGCAAAACAGCAAACCACAACGCCACACAACCACTCCAGGAGCCTTACCAAACATCCCCCCATTCAATGAAGTCCCCCAATCTATTTGACCCCATCTTTGCTAGACTGTCCGCAAAGGAATTAAAAATTCTGGAGTCAAAAACCACCTTCAAGCTGCCAAAAGATTTCATGCTATTGCGAATGTCATAAATGGTATTGACATGTTGAATATTTCCAAAGTCGCTCTGATTGACCCAGGAGACAGCCACTTTGGAGTCACTTACCACCGTGATATCCCGACCATGAAGATTTGGATTGGAGAGGCACAAATCCACCGCTTTCTTAATCTCCCAAATCTCTGCAACATTTGAGTCGAAAATCCCTACATAAAAAGAAAAGAGACAAAGCACCTTCCCATTAGAATCCCTCATAACTCCACCAATCCTCGATGGCCCTGGTTTACCCCTCGAAGAACCATCCACATTAAATTTGAGGTTATCAGGCAATAGGGGGATCCAATCAACAATTTTATTTACTTTCACCTTCTTGTGTTCAACACAAAGGTCAGGGAGGTTCCGCAGCAAGGTATCCACTGGATCATTAGACCCTCTTCCTAGATATTTGAACCACCACACAACCCGGAATTTGACCAAATCAGTTGCTTGCTGAAGGATCGGCTCCTTACCTTCAAAGACAAGTTGATTTCTATACTCTCATATGGTCCACACAGTTGCAAAGAATAGAGAGCACCATGCTCTCTCATGTTTGAACTTTGGGCACAGCCCCATCCATCCCTCTAACCATTTATTGACAGTGTTATTGAAGCAGCCCTTGACTCCCCTACCACTGTTTAAACACAAAGATCTTGACCATGGACAGTGAAGAAAGATATGGTCAATCGACTCATTGTCTTCTTGACAGAAAGGGCACTCCAAATCCATCATTTGATCCATACCGTGCTTATGCAAGACTTCTTTAACAAAAACTCGTCCTCTCCACAGTTGCCATACGAAGACCTCGATCTTGGGAGGACAATGACCTTGCCATATGAAATCTAGAGCTGCTCTGTTGACATTCAAACTCTCCTCCAAGGCTTCATGAAAAGCTCGCACAGAGAACATACCATTTGAGCTACATGTCCAGGCTATACCATCAGGTTTATGACTTCTAATTCTAATACACTCTAGGAAAGTTGAGAAACACCTCCATTGATCAATTTCCCAATCAAAGGAGAGATCTTCTCATGTCAATGTTCCAGACCCAATTCGAACCCAACCAGCTACCAAAATCCTGCACCACACATGTTTTCTTTGTAGCTAGCGCATAACACCTCGGAAAGGCCTCTTTCAAAGTTTTACCTTCCATGTCAATATCAGACCAAAAATTTGCTCTTTTCCCATTGCCAACTATCGTCTTAAAGCCTTCTTTGATGACTTTTGCTGTGTGAGTCCCTAGTATTAGCAAACTCTCAATGAATTTGACAAAGAAGGATGCCGACTTATTACCTTGCCAGTTCCATAACAGAGTGTTCTCTTGGACCTTATAACTTGAGCAAATTACTTTTCTCCACAACGTATGTTCTTCCCTACCAAATCTCCAAATCCACTTGACAAGCAAAGCTTTATTCCTGTCTTGAAGTCGCCCAATGCCAAGACCACCATTTACCTTAAGCTCTTACACATCTCCTCTCATTTCACAGCATGGATTTTCCTCTTGTGAACCCCATCACCCCACAGGAAGCTTCTTTGCAATTTCTCTATCCTCTGAGACACTCCTATTGGCATTTTGAATATGGAAAGGAAATAAATGGGTATATTTGATAACACTGCCTTAATCAAAGCTAATCTTCCCCCTCTGGACAGTAATTTTCTTTTCCACATGGCTAGGTGCTTTTCAATTTTGCTAACTAACGGATTCTAGAAATTCTTCAATCCCGATCTACCCCCTAAAGGAAAGCCTAGATAGGGAATAGGGAGAGTTGCAGCCTTGCATCTGACAACCGAAGCCCATTGTGCCGACTCCCTAACTCTACCAACTCGCACTCTCACCATACAAGACTTGTGAAAGTTGATTTTTAGTCCCGAAGCCATCTCAAAGCAACGAAGAACCCGTTTCGCGTTTAGGACGCAATCCCTCCTGGGTTTGAGAAACAAGATCGTGTCATCCGCAAACTGAAGATGAGTAACATGGACTTTATTATCATCAAAGCTCTCCCCTCCAATTAGGTCCAAGTTATGGGCTCTATTAAACAACCAATTCAAACCTTCCACCGCAATGTTGAAAAGAAAAGGTGATAGGGGATCACCCTGCCTCAAACCCCTCTCCACACCAAATTGAGGCGTTGGTTTCCCATTCACTAGGACTGACATCTTTGGGGAAGAAATACACTCTTTAATCCATCCTCTCCATTTTCGTCCAAAACCTATGCTTTCCATCATGAAATCCAGGAAATCATGATCCACACTGTCATAGGCCTTTTCAAAGTCTAGCTTAATTAGCACCCCCCCCCCCCCCCCCCCCCCCCCCCCCCCCCACCCTTTCCATGTCTCCATCTATTGATGATTTCTTCTACTACCACAAAACTATCAACAATTTGATGATTTTTCACAAATGCCATTTGAGTTTCACCAATAACTGAATCCATGACTTTCCTTAGCCTATTTGCCAATACCTTAGCCAAGATTTTGTACAAAGAACCAACAAGACAGATGGGTCAAAAATCGTTCATCGTTTTCAGCTTGTCAACCTTCGGAATCAGAGCTATAAATGTATGATTTATTTCTTTCACAATTGACCCATCCATGTAGAACTCATTGATGAAATTCATGAAGTCATCTTGAATCACGTTCCAATGAGCTTTTATGAAGTTTAAATTGAATCCATCCGGACCCGATGCCTTGTTACCATCACAATTCGATAGTGCCAACCGAACTTCCTCAATGCTGAACTTGTCTTCTAGCAATTCCCTCTCCTTCTCTTGTAACTTGTTAGAGCTTAACTCTGCCATCTTTGGTCTCTACCAAATCTTCTTTTGGAAATGCTTTTTAAAAAACTCAAAAACCCCATTGTTGACAAGAGTAGGATCAGACACTGTGACACCCTCAAAAGACATTTCCACAATATGTTTCTATTCCTTCTACCAGTTGCAACACCTATGAAAGTACTTTGTGTTCCTATCTCCATCCTTTAACCAAGTAATTCTTGATTTTTGTTTCCAAGATTGTTCTTCCCTCCTAATCCTCTTCCATAGTTCCTCCATATGCTTCATCCGATCTTGTCTTAAAGAATCTGTCCATCCTACTATTTCTGCCTTTGCATCTATTTCTCCCAACTTATCATCCACTTCCTTAGCCTGCATCGAATTTAATTTATTGGATTTGAGCCATTTTTTCAAGGAAATTTTCAACGCCTTTGTCTTGGAAAATAGAACAAAACGGAGGAGGATTGTACTCATTTACTAATTTTCCCCCACAAGATGCGACAAAAAGTAAAAGTAAATAAAGAAATGCACATAGGCTATTCATATTAGTTTCCATTATGTAATTAGAATTTCATAAATCATGAACAGCAATAACATGTCATGTTTGGCTACTTGGCACATGTTTTTCGACCAACTTGATAACATCCTAATCTCAGCTCTCTTTCCCTCGTACATGGACCCATCAAATTTATTTGACCACTATTGATCTTCTAATTACAGGCATGTAAGATTGTTGCAGCATATAACAATCTTGGAACTAATCATCTAAATGTCCAAAAAATAGGCAAAGAGATCTACGACAAGTGAAACATTTACTATTTCTTTCCTTCGAATTAGTATAAAACAATTAAATTGACCCATCTAAAATAAGCAAACTCATTGTTTTAAAGAACCAACTCCAAGATGTAGATACAAAACCCAAAACCCATTTTGTTTACCTCAAAAACAAGAAAATATCTCAAGACATGAATGCCTAAACAAAAACAGAAAATAAAACTCAAGCGAAACAGCACATAAGAGTGACTTAAAGATAGTTTTTCCTTTCTGAATTAGTAAAATATTTCACATATTACTAACAGAGAAACAAAAAAATCCATTCCTTTGTTTGCAAATATAGCTATTTGAAACAAAAAATGTATTCCTTTGTAAATATAGAAAAGCTTTTGAACTAAACCATTTGATTAAGCATATTTCACACCATCATACGTTGCAAATTTCCAACTTCAAAAACATTACTAAGTATCATCCACAGAAACAAAGGCATGTCTCTGTCTAACGCTTTATTTAGTAGATTTAATTATAATCGAAACAATTCTGTGGGTTGATTTACTTATTTGTGCACCCTTCAATGTAAAAATATGTATTGAATCAAACTTTTTCAACATATATCATAAAGCAGAAACAAACCCATCAAAACATCAAAATTTCTAAAACACTATCAATGATCGAACGTGAAACAAGAAAATAAAAAAACCAATATTAGATGTTCATAAAGTCAATAGATTAAGCAACACAGCACTCAAAAAAGAAAGTGAAAAACAGAACCCACATGACAGAAAACAGAAATAAAGCTAGAGAGTGAATTACCAAGCTCTCAGAGCTGTGCTCCGGCAGATACACTTTGAAGAACTCAGGTACCCTCCTCTGGTTGAACGTATAGGCCATCTCTCTTTCACTATCTCGGTTTTCAGAGATAAAATGAGCCTAATTGATGTGAAAAAACACACAATGAGATAAGAATTTATTGAGGTTGCCTTTTGGAAAAAAAAAAAAAAAAAAAAACACGTCTCTCGTGTTTGTCTAGTGGTCTCAAGACAAAACTCAGACTACTTTGATTTGTTTTGTACAATTGAGATATGCTTACCATGTCGAGTAACACTTTCGTTTGTTTTCGATGATCGTATAGCTATTTTTTTGGATAGCTAATTCCAGTACTTGTGGTCCAAGATGCACACTTGGCTTGAAAACAATGGTTTGAGGTCGGTCTGTTTGTGTACAGCGAAAAGGCTTCAACGTGTTCTTGCTTGGAACGGAAACTTGAAATTGGATGGAGTGTGGGGTTGAACCGACATTATAATCAAAACCCTTTTGTGAAAAAACTTGAAAGAATTCAGTTTCGGTTGTTGGGGTCTGACCGTGCGAAGAAGATTGAAGATAATAAAAACATCAGTACAGAAGTCAAGACTTCTGACTGTGAAGAGTGAAGACTGAAAAAGCAGCCACCGAGAATGAAAGAAAGGAGAGCCGTCCACGTGGACGGTCAGAGTTACTTTTATCTACTTTCGGATTTTGATTTTAGAAAAGTCGATTTTTCTGAAAGGTTCAAAAAATAAATAACATTTTGTGGAGATGGTATTTCAACAATGTCATTGCTTTAATAACTTATATTTGAAAGGCACATATTACTGGTGAACGGACAAAAATACCCTCAATAGTTGTTTCACATCAGATTTCTTTCATTTAGTTTACAGTGACAAAGTTGTGAAGTAGGGAGAGAAAGTCCGGTTGAAACTCAGGCAGTCACTCGAATGGTGATGGAGTGGCGCTATGCAGACGCAGACGCCCCCAAAGCTTTTTTTTTCAATCCATGAAAAAACTCGGAGCATTCATGAAAAAGCTCGAAGCCTTCATGAAAAAGCTCGAAGCCATTTTAAAAAAAAAAAACTCGAAAACATTTCTAAAAAAGCTCAGAGCCATTTTAAAAAAAAAAACTCTAAAAAAGTTCCGAGCCTTTAGTAAAAAGCTCGAAAGAAAGGCATCGAAAGAAAGTAAAAAGCTCGAAGGCCTTTCTTTCGAGCTTTTTACTAAAGGCTCCGAGCTTTTTAAAAAAATCTCGAATTAAAAAAGCTCGGAGCCTTTTTAAAAAAGCTCGAAAGAAAGGCCTTCGAGCTTTTTTAACTTTCTTTCGAGCTTTTTACTAAAGGCTCCGAGCTTTTTTAAAAAAGCTTAAAGATTCAAAATTTCCAGATTCAAACTTCACAAAACGACCTTCATGTTTACAAAAGGAACGATTAAAGTGTTACAAGACTCATACTTAGAAATGCAGGATAAAAAAGAAGTATTTCAGAAATATGTTATCTTGTTGTGCTGAAGGATGTCGACAAGTTTATTTTCAGACAAGTTTATTGTAGAGAGAGGAACAGACGAGTTCAGTATTCCAAGTATGGAGATGAAAGTACAAAAACAATAGAATAATGATTATTTAAGGACAATTTTGGTAGTTCACCATAATAGATGTCTTTTAAACATAACTTATTAAAGCAGTGACGTTGGTACAAGTCATGTCCAAAAAGGTGACATTTCTCACCATTACCATTTGTTCTGAATTGGGCCCAAAACATATTTGTTGTTTCAATAGGCTCGCTTAGTATTCACAATTTCAGCCATGTCAGTAAATTTGGCTGGCGTGACCATACATGTCAGTAGGTGATCAGACACATCAGCATGCATCGCTGACAAGACATGCCATGTCTTAGCATGTCAGCATAATTTGCTGATCTGTCATAACACGGCAGCGGGTAGTCGATCGTGTTGCATACCATATCAGAAAAACTTGATTGGCTGTTCGCTAAATCAGCAGAATTCAACTCTAGCTTTAGAAAATTCCCGTGACAATGTGTGCAATTTAATTTCAGTACCAAGATGCGCTCCTTCGTGTGGCCAGTGAAGAGATTTCTACTAGAAGATTATTGTGCTGGTAAAAACTTGAATCGGATTTCGAGCAAGGCCAGCCCTGAGATTTTGGGAGTCCAAGAAGAACTATAAAAACGAGGTTCCCGACTTTCCAATGGATTCATCTCTTCTACAAGCGAATTATTTAAAATTTTTTGAATTATTGTGATTTTGTGTCTGGTTTTTCGCATGAAGAGAGCTTCCAAGAACCTCTAGAATTGATTTCAAAATTGTTTTTCGAATGTCTGATATGCAATCTGATCTATTGTTGATGCAGTAAGTGTAATAATTGTGTTTTTTTGGTGGGCCCTTTTTTTTAAAAAAAAACATATATAAAAGATGAGTTTTAAGTGATAATGTGATAAATGGATTGTTTTTTTTTTTAAATGTACGTGGGCTTCCAGATTTATTTTCAAGCTGAAATACACAAGTGTTTATTTTAAAATTGAAATTTAGGACCCATTCAAAAACAGGGGCTCTAGGTGATTGTCTCGTGCGCTAACACCTAGGACTTGCCCTGATTTCGAGTTCTGCTAATTTTGAAATAAAATTTATTTCTAATTCTAATTTACTTACGTGTATGTACAAGCTGTCAATAATTGATATCTACTCTCTCTGTCACATATGTGCTTCTGACTCCGAACTTAGCGATAGGATTAGGAAAGCTGAACTGAATTTAATCAGGGGCATCGATGCTCATGAGAAATCACTATGGATGTCGGAAAATATATTTAGAATTGTGGAACATAGAGTTTAGTGTTGAATTCAAACAATTTCACAAGTATTTATTCACTTTTTCAGCCTTTACATGCTTATTCTAGTGAACTTTTAAGACAAATTCACACCATTTAAGCAACATTCTGCATCTTAATTTTTATATACTGATTAAAATGATCTTAGTAATGCTGAGGGATAATAATAAGGTTGATACATTTAAGAACTAAATTTTATGGCTATTGAATTTTCCGTTAGAATTGAAGATTTCTGCAAACAGAAATGCAACTACTATCTTTCTGGTTCTTATTCTACCCTGACATCACAGCAAGCTTCAAAAAGCCTGCAGAAGAATGTTAGTAGTTGGGACTTAAGCTTGCTTTCCTAGTCTGTTAGTGCTGCTGAATCTAAATCTACCTCTCCACCAACACCACAGACTGTTGTCTGATGGTAGTCTGCACAACACAAAAAAGATTCATTCTCCTTCAATTTAAATGAGAATGTGATTTACTTCCAAGGATAGCATAATCGTGACACGCATTTAATCTAAATCGAGCCGATTCCTGCTCCAACATCATCAATTGGTGCCAAAGATGCTGTTGTTGCCACCACCATGCAGGACCATAATAAGTATTTCGAATTTAATTTCTTCTAATCTGCTGCTAGCTTGTTTTTTGTTTAATTTCCTTGAGTTTCAGAAAAATGTTGATGTTGCAGAATCATGTGGTTACTTATTGTTAGAAAATCAATCAATTAAACATCCATCCATACCATCAATAACATCAATAACCATCCATAAAAATGAAAAACGTAACTCTCGGTTGAGAGGAGAAAACCAAAGAGTTTACACAATATTTTGCAGTAATATTTTTCAAATTTTCATTGATGCGTGATTCATCCAACCACTGATGTGTGATTCATCCAACCACTGACATAAAGTTTATATACAAAAATACAGGGCAATGTGCAACCACTTGCTCGCACCTAACACTGTCATCTGATTGACAATGTGCTACAATAATCTGGCACATCCTGATATTAACCATTACAACACGAAATTGACACAGCCATACTTAAAAACTATCATTACCATCTAAAGCTAAACTAACACGTTAAGCAAAATAGAAAATGAACTAAATAGTACAATTAATACAAATGAAACTAAGTTACCATAACCATAAGCTAAAAGTGTTTAGGAAAAGTTTCATTGGTTTAACACTCCTCCTTGAAACTTTTCTTAAAGACTCCAAGCTTTGTTCTTAAAACATAAACTGACCACAGGGAAGAGCTTTTGTTAATATGTCTGCCAATTGCTCTTCAGACCTGCAATGCACCAATTTAACATCACCATTTTTCTCAGCTTCTCTAATTGCATGAAATTTGACATTTATATGCTTTGTTCTCCCATGCTGGACAGGATTTTTGGCCATAGAAATTGCGGACATATTGTTGCACCATAACACAGTAGGTTCTTCTTGCACATAGCTCAGGTCTGCCAAGACCTTTCTGATCCAAATGGCTTGGTTAGTTGCTGCTGCTGCAGCTACATATTCTGCCTCTGCTGTTGACTGTGCTACAACTTCTTACTTCTTGGAATTCCAGGAGAATGCTCCACTTCCAAGAGAAAAAATGTACCCAGTCGTGCTTTTAGAATCATCAAGAGACCCTGCCCAATCACTGTCCACATATCCGATCAATTCTCCATCAGATTTTTCATACCAAATGCCAAAGTCTAAAGTCTCTTTCAAGTATCTCAAGATCCTCTTCCCAACTCCAAAGTGAGTAAGGCTGGGAGAGTGCATAAATCTTGAAAGAAGACTAGAAGGATACATCAAGTCAGGTCTAGTTGCTGTTAAATACAATAAACTGCCAACTAAACTTCTGTAATTTGATTCATCAGCCTTTGCATCACCATCTGACTTGGTGAGATTTTCATTGATTGCAAGAGGTGTTGAAACAGGCTTGCAGCTTTCCATCTTGAACTTCCTCAAAACATCCATAGTATACTTCCTTTGTGATATAAAAATGCCATCATTGAGTTGATGCACTTCCATTCCAAGAAAGTAATTCATCACACCCAGATCTGTCATCTTAAATTCCTTGAGCATACTTGCTTTAAACTTGACAATACCATCATCATTATCACCAGTAACCAGTAAGTCATCAACATACAAGGAGACAATGATCTTGCTGCCATTCTCATCAGTTTTAACATACAAAGTAGCCCCATTTTGACTCCTTTTGAAACCATTTTGCAGAAAATAAGTATCAACTCTGCTATACCAGGCCCTTGGGGCCTGCTTCAAACCATATAAGGCTTTGTGAAGCCTATAAACATCACTTTCATGCCTAGAAATCACATAACATGGTGGCTGCTCCACATAAATTTCTTCTTGTAGATTTCCATTGAGAAATGATGACTTGACATCAAGATGATACAATCTCCATTCATGTTAAGCAGACAAGGCAGCAAGCAACCTGATTGTTTCATGTCTTGCCACAAGAGCAAAAGTGTCTCCAAAATCAACTCCTGCAACTTGTGAGTACCCTTTTACCACTAGCCTAGCTTTGTACTTGTTTATAGAACCATTTGGATTCAATTTGGTTCTATAAACCCATTTAACACCAATAATCTTTCGGTTACTTGGTCTAGGAACCAGCTGCCATGTTTCATTTTTTGCAATCATTTTCAACTCCTCCTGCATTGCATTTCTCCATTCTTCCATCTTTGAAGCTTCATCATAGCTGGAAGGTTCATTCACCATTACATTACATCTCTCATAAATTTCTACTAAGAATTTTGTCTTCAAAACAGGAGAATCAAACTCAGATGTCAAATCATCATCAACTTCTTCTTCATCATGAGAATTCTGGCTTCATCTCAAGCTGAATCTCTCTACTATCTTTCTGCACTTGCTTGTTTTCCCAATTCCAATGAGCTCCTTCATCAAACTGCACATCTCTACTTACCAAAATTTTCTTGGTTTGAACATTATACGCCCTATAACCTTTTGACCTCACTGCATAACCAATGAAAATTCTCAATTGAGCCTTTTCATCAAGTTTTGTTCTCTTCACATCAGCTACATGAGTGTAGCAAATTGAACCAAAGACTTTGATATGCTGCACTGAGGGTTTTAGACGAGTCCAAGCCTTCAATGGTGTCATACCTTGAACAGATGTATGGACAGCTTCTGCCTAGAAGGACTTGGGTAATTTCTTCTCTGCAATCAAGCTTCTAGCCATCTCCATTACTGTTCTATTCTTTCTCTCTGAGACTCCATTTTGTTGTGAAGTATAAGGAACAGTGAGTTGATGCTTGATTCCCATGTCTTCACAAAAAACATTAAATCTGTTGGAGGTATACTCCCTGCCATTGTCTGATCTGAGCACCTTAAGCTTGCATCCACTTTTCATTTCAACCATACTTTTGAACTTCTTAAACACATCAAAAGTCTGAGCTTTATTGGCCAAGAAATACACCCACGTCATCCTTGTAAAGTCATCAATAAACAATAAAAAATACAGACTTTAATTCAAAGAGAGTATGCTCATTGGACCACATAAATCAGTGTGGACCAATTCTAGTTTATTTTTAGCTCTAGTTACATTTGTTGCTGCAAATGGCCTTCTATGCATTTTTCTGTACTGACATGCATCACAAACATCTTCAATTCTACTAATTCCAGGTAAGCCTTCCACCATGTTATGTGTTTGTACATAAATCAGTGCACTTACATTGAAGTGGCCTAACATTTTGTGCCATATAATTGAATTATCATGCTTAGATAATAAGGCAGCATGCTTGACTTGTCTAAAATTGACTGGGAAGCTATTACCTAGCATTTTAATCCTAGCCACTTCTACATCATGACAATCAACAATAACACAACAATCATCTTTAAATGACAATGAGTATCCTTACTTCAATAACTGAGCCACACTTAATAAGTTTTGATCTAAATCAGGTATGAATAGCACATCATGAATAACTTTAGTATCTGAATTTGTGTGAATCAGAACATTTCCTCTTCCGGTAGCCTGTACCACGTTACCATTGCCTAGCTTGACTCTTGTTCTGTCAGTTCTGTCAAGAGAGGAAAATAAGCTTTCATCCTTGGCCATATGACTTATGCACCTACTGTCTACATACCACACTTCAATTGAAGCAGCATTGCAAACTTGAGTCACCATGAACAGATGATCATATGAGGTCTGTTCATCAGTGAAATTTGCTTGTTGTGCAGGCTGTTTTGTTTGCTGATTTGGCTTGGCTCTGCAATAGCTCTCTTTGTGTCCCTATTTCTTACAATAATTGCACTGAATTTGTGGCTTCCCTTTGTACCAACAATCTTTTGAAAGATGATTGGTTCTTTTACATGTAGAACAACATGGAAACTTGCTCCTTGCACCAACTTCTGCAGAGCTACTGTCCAGCTTTGCTTTTCCCTTTTTATCACCATTTCTTGGACCAGAACCTTGTTTTTTTTGTCCTTTTTGAATGGTTGATTCCCTTTGTGTCTGGCTTGGAAAGCACCCTCCATTTCATCACCATTTCTTATAGCAAGCCTCTGCTCTTGGGCTTGCAATTAGTTAACCATCTCAGAAATCATCATCTGTTTTAAGTCACAAGACTCCTCAATGGCTGCAACTTTAGCTTCAAATTTTTCTGGCAAGCCTATCAACATTTTCTCCACAACTTTATAATCCTCCACTGTCTCACCATATAGCCTCATTTGATTCACTAACTCTGAAAGCTTTGAAGAGTAATCTTTGACAGATTCACTCTCTTTCATTTTCAACATTTCAAACTCTCTCTTGAGAGTTAACATCTTGACATTTCTGACTCTTTCACTGCCTTCATACCTTTCCTTCAGCTCATCCCATATTTCTTTTGCTGTTTCCAGGTGCATAATGCTAGTGAAAACAAAGTCTGCCAATGCTGAATGAAGACAAGTAACAGCCTTGTCCTTCTTCATCTTCTCTTCTTCATGCTGCTTCATCTGAGCAATGGTAGGATTCGCTCTCAATGCAGGAACTTGCTTGTCCTCTGCCGCATACTCCCATAACCCGAAGGATTTCAGATAGGACTTCATCTTCACAGTCCATATCTGATAATTTTCCCCAGAAAACTGAGGCACATGAAGGCCTGTATTGCTTCCAGCAGCCATGTCTATACTTATGGGTGTTTAACACTCACTCTCTAGTGTTTGAAACTTCACAAGCACTCAATAATCTGAAAACAAAACTCACAGCCCCTTAAGAACAATGCTTTGATACCACTGTTAGAAAATCAATCAATTAAACATCCATCCATACCATCAATAACATCAATAACCATCCATAAAAATGAGAAACATAACTCTCGGTTGAGAAGAGAAAACCAGAGAGTTTACACAATATTTTGCAGTAATATTTTTCAAATTTTCATTGATGCGTGATTCATCCATACACTGATGCGTGATTCATCCAACCACTGACATAAAGTTTATATACAAAAATACAGGGCAATGTGCAACCACTTGCTCGCACCTAACACTGTTATCTGATTGACAATGTGCTACAATAATCTGGCACATCCTGATATTAACCATTACAACACGAAACTGACACAACCATACTTAAAAACTATCATTACCATCTAAAGCTAAACTAACACGTTAAGCAAAATAGAAAATGAACTAAATAGTACAATTAATACAAATGAAACTAAGTTACCATAACCATAAGCTAAAAGTGTTTAGGAAAAGTTTCATTGGTTTAACACTTATGTTGTAGTTGATCATATATACAATGTTTTCAACATATTTAAATTGAACGCAGATTCTCTCCTTGTTCAAACTCATCAACTTGTGCCTTAACAAGATGCAATATTGATGCCTTTATTCATTAATTCAATTGAATAGCAAGGTCTACAACAATTCTTCATTCATTTAATTAATAAGTAACTTAGTGTATACATCTCCGCATCTAGCTCATAATATATATATATATATATATATATATATATATATATATTTTCATGTGCAGAAACAAAATAAAATGACCTAATTACTCATATAATATATGTGAGTAATATACAATTAATATGATATGCAGAAAAGGGAGTTGATATAATTCAAAATGAAGATCAAAGATAACAAGAAAATGCTTTTCAATGGAGAAACTTCATGTTGATGAAATTCAAAGAGAATTGTTTTGCCTTTCAAATAATGAGAAGATACATGTTTAAGGGCTAACTAGCTCTTTCACTAAAAGAAATACTAACAGGTAAGCACTTGATAATCAAACCGAAAATTGTCTCAGTTAAAGGCCTAAACAACTATATATAACACTTTAATTCTCCAAGTAAATCAGATATTAAATATATAACTTGCGTTGTCTTACCATTATTTCCCCTCAAATTGAACAGGAGTACTTTTTAATTTTCAGAAACACTACCACGCCGGCTCCCTCCTTTTCATTTGAAAGTCATACTCGATGGAACTAAATAAAAGGGATCTACAGTCTCACCATCATCTTTTAAGAAACGTCTCCGAAGTTGAATCTCGTTTTCTTGATTAGTCCGGACGAGGAGGATCCTCGGTCAATCTCTGTATTCTGAAGCACCTTCAAACCTGAGTGTCCTAACTTGAGGCAGATTCTCTACTATTACATGTGAATTGTCACGATTGATGTGGAAATCTTTCATACTTAACAGACATTATTTCAAGCTTCGAGCAGTTTTTGGCAATCTCTTATAAATTGAGTGAAGTAGTACTGATCATTTCTGATTTTTTCAAGAATTACGGCTTTGACATCCTTCCAAAGACATATTGCTCTTGCAAATCCTCTTGTTGTGATCCTTGAAGCTCCTAATAAATCTAATTTTTCAAGTTCACTTGTCCTGAGAGACACAATAGTGGTTACATGAAAGAGAAGAAGAAAGTATTGAATAAAGGAAGCTCGACTTACTCACCTTTTTGGGATATAAACAAGATGGTTGTCCGAAATTTGAATACTTTCAGGAATCAAAACTGTTCGAATAGACAATCGCCAAGGCACCAAAGAAATGCCAAACTCATCACTGTCCTCAAAGATGCTTTTTTAACAGCTCCATCAACTTTATATTCCCCATAGCCTGAGCATACTTGTCTGCTGAACAAGGGACTCCAATAATTTCATTCAAAGGTTTTGCAGCTGTTGTTGACTTCACAGTATCAAGAACTGGCTTAGTGACACTCAAATCAAGCTCATTGTTTGCCCCAGAACAAGACATGCCAACAACCTAATCGCCATGAATGGCATACTGAGGAGACATTCTGACTTCTGAGACAAGTGAGAGATTTCAACACTTTTGAAAATTTGTTTAAGTCAAAACTCAAGTCCTCCCATCTTATCAAACCTAATGATGATGAAGAGTTTTGCTTTTGTTTGATATTAATCCTTCTATTCTGCTAATTAGTAGAATATGCTACTTGCATGTCCATTTTTGTCACTGTGTTGATCTGAAAATGCAATCAAAATTTTGTTAAACAAGCCAAGCATCTTTTCTAGTTTTCACCCCTTTAAAATGAAAACCAACTTTTATTTCTTAAAAGGGTGTCAAGGGTTTATCAATATTAAATACTACATGCGCAGATTAAATATCATAAAAACCTACCATAGCTAGCCAGAAAAAAAAACTCTATATTATCAGCCAAAAACTCTTGTCATCTAATGTTGAAACAGCGAAAAAAAAAAATCAGTTTTGATTAAATATCATGTGGTTTTTTAAATTCTCACTAAACAAAAAATAACATCAGATTAAAGGTTTGAAAAACTTACCTCAACAGCAGATTCGAGTTAGAATATTGAATTTTACGAAGCATCACATTCGCATACCAAAATTTATATATCTCTTGGTTTCCTGCTCTTACTAGAAATTTATAATAATTGAGAGACTACAAGTCATTAGTTTTCTATTTGAATTTTAATTCTTCAACTCAATTTCATTTCATATACTCACCACATGCATTTCTATTAAAATTATTTTTTGGATACTTAATTAAAAAAATTTGTCCAAATTTTTTTTTTGTGAAAATTTGTCCAAATTTTTTTTTTTGTGAAAATTGTTAAATAATTTGATCACATAAATTTTTTAAAAATATATTTTTAAACACGTCTATAAATTTAAAAAAAAGGCAAATTACATTGAATCCCTTGAGGTTTGGACAAGTTACACTTAGATGGATAAGTTTCTTTATTATACACTAACACCCCCAAAATTTAAATTTGACTTTAAAAATACCTAAAATGTCCCTAGTTATATTATTTTACACTTTATTTTTTTTACCTTTTAATCAAACACTTTATAAAATTTAATTAAATAAAAAAATTAAATAAAAGATATGATTTATTAAATAAATAAATAGTTTTTAAAAAAACAAATAGTTTTAAAAATTAAATAAATAAATAGTTTGAAAAAATTTAATATATAAATTTTTTTAAAAAAATTAAGTAAATAAATAATTTAAAACATTAAATAAAAAAAGTTTTAAAAAATCAAATAAATAAATAGTTTTAAAAATGAGTGAAAAAATTAAAAAAATTAATTAATTTTTTAAGAATATCTATTAATAGGGATAATATAAGCTCTAAATATCTAAGGAGTGTTGGGAACCTTGAAGCTTCTCTCATCATCATCTTTACAGTAAAAGTTTAAATATTTAGAGTTTTTCTTGTCCCTATTAATGAATATCCTTAAAAAATTTAATGTTTTTAAGTTTTTCACTTATTTATTTATATTTTAAATTTTTTTTTAACTAATTATTTATTTTATTTTTAAAAACTATTTATTTTTTTTATTTTTAAAAACTATTCATTTTTTTATTTATTTTAAAATTATTTATTTATTCAAAATTATTTATTTATTTAATTAAAAAAACTATTTATTTATTTAAACTATGTATTTATTTAATGAATCATATATTTTATTTTATTTTATTTTTTTATTTTATTAAAGTTTATAAAGTGTTTGATTAAAAGGTAAAAAAAAATAAAGTGTAAAATAATATAACTAAGGGTATTTTAGGATTTTTAAAGTCAAATTTAAATTTTGGGGGTGTTAGTGTATAACAAAGAAACTTATCCATCTAAATGTAATTTGTCTAAACCTTAAGGGGTTCAGTGTAATTTTCCCAAAAAAAATACAGTATATCGTTAAGGACAAAAAGTTTTTTTCCACCCAATGGAAAAAAAAAGATTGCCGAAAATAATTTACATCTTCCTCGAAAGTCCTACCTCTCTTCCTCCCTCTTTTCTCCTTCTTCTCTCACTAACAAGATTTGTGTGAAACCAAACATTAAGTTGTTGTAAAAAAATATTTCATCGGGTAGTATTGTACTATTGTAGAAGATTTTGGCGAGGTTTCGGATTTTCGAATATTAACAATATAATATTGGTTCACATGTGTAAGTCTTTTACTTGAATCCATTTATTTACTTTGAAACATCATATATTTCATAGGTATAGATTACTTTTTGCATCATTTAAGTATTTTAGAAAACCTAACATCAAATATCTAAGTTCATCACTTTCCAGAAAATTTTACATACATATTTATCACCTGCTTAAATTCTTTTTTAATACTACATGAAATTATTTTTGATATTATATATTTACATGAAACCATTTTGTTATACTACATCAAATCCTATTTTATACAAACATGAAACCATTTTTTTTGGTTTACACCATCCGGTTTCCGGATGGAGCGGATCCACCATACGGTGCAATCGGCCTTGTCCACACCCCGACTAATCCGGACTAGCACCGGGTCGGCCCACTAAGAGGTAAAATGCTCCCAATATGTGCAGCTCCGTTCAAAGGGAGGTTAAACCCACGACCTTGCTTAAGGGATGAGAGTGTCGAACCACTCACACCAACACATGATTAGTTAACATGAAACCATTTTTAATACTACTATACTACATGAAATCTTCGAGAAAATAACAGGCCATCTACGTGAGGGGCATTTGGGACATTTCAGCTGTCATCCAGTTGAAACAATCACATTATGCATATGGTTAAAAAAATTCACTATTTTTCAGAGGGCTATTTATGAGTTTTCCTTCATACTAATAAGATCAATAGAGTTTCTTGTTTTTTAAAACATACTACATTCATAAACATTAAAAAATTTCATTGTCCTGCAAAGGAACTAATTTGACAGAATATTTAACGCTACAAACATATCCAAAATAAAGTGTTCCTGTTTTGAAAACATACTACATGCTTAAACATTGAAAATGAAAAACATTCGATTTCAACCGTTCTTGTTGAGCGCCAGTTGCTTTCGGCTAGCTCCTTCACCAGTATTGCAAACGATGTGCACGTCTATGACATTCACCTCTTGATTATTACTTTGTGGAAATTCACAAATGCACGAGTCATTCATACTCACATGGTTCGCCATGCAGAAATCGTTCCACCCACGAATATATATTTGATTATTCCTCCGGTTGATAACATCTCCAGGCCAATGCATCCCACACTTGTTACGAAAGAAAATAAGATTTTGTAATTTTAGCTGGGAAAGTTTCAAGACTTTCGCTGGTACAAGCTGCAATAATGAACATAATTCTAACATTAGCAACTACATACAGTGACATTGATGGTGCAGCCCCAATAAAATTCAGGCACAAATTGTGATAAGAATTAGCAGGTATATCACATTTTGGTTATCATAATTAAACAAAGCAGTCACTGCAACTCTGCTAGTAATGACCAATGCCAAGAATTATTGCATTTAGGCAATATTAAGTAGAATCGTAAAAAAATTATGACAGTAGAACCTTAGCAGCAGTTTATAGAAGAGCTGAGATTATTACCAATAGGTTTCTATTGGACCCAGTCTTCAATTTTGCAATAAAATGGGGATTTTGAGGCAGAATAATTTTCCGTGCGTCAACTTCTTCTAACAAGACATCATTGGTTCTTTTATAGCCTCTTCGAATATTATGAACATGCATTTGTTTAAATACTCCTGGATCAAAATGAACCAACAAGTAAAAATTGTCTTACACACACATGGTGTTCAGTCAAAATTGAACTAGTAGGTTATCTCATAAAATTCCAAACATACATCTACATGGCATTCACACATGTACATAGAATGGAACAACAGTTAAATTAAAGGAGAAAAGAATTACAATGTTTACCATTGCTACCGCAACTCTGTTTTCGAGCTCTGCTCTTCCCGATAAAAGATTCTTCTTTTTCTTCAATGTTGATAGGATTAGATCGTTTAAAACCTGGCTCAACCTTAACAGATGCTATTTTCTTAGATCCTCCTGAATGAAATTAAACCGGTTGTTTAATACTAACTTATACAAATCCAAACTCACATCAACATGGCATTCACACATATACAGAGAATGAAATTACTATTAAATTAAAAGAATACACTAATACGAATTAGACTGTTTACCAATATTTCCAACACTCCGTTTCCCACCTCTGCTATTTTTAATAGCTTCTTCTTCGTTTGTTGAATCCTCCTCCTCCTGCTCACCAATATAATCCTCATAATCACTGTCATTGCTATCATGATCATCACAATCTTCGTCGTCATTAGCATTTTCTTTTGTTTCTTCGTCCTTCTCTTTTTGCACCTCATCATTTTCCAACTTCACCTTATTCATGTATGAATCCTCCTCTTGCTCACCAATATAATCCTCATAATCACTGTCATCACTATCATGACCATCACAATCTTCGTCCTCATTATCATTTTCTTTTGTTTCTTCGTCCTTCTCTTTTTCCACCTCATCCATTTCCAACATCACCTTATTCATGTTTGAATCATCCTCCTCCTGCTCAGCGATATAATCCAAGTAATCACTGTCATCATTGTCATCGCCATCATGATCATCACAATCTTTGTCGTCATTATCATTTTCTTTTATTTCCTCTTCCTTCTGTTTTTCCTCCTCATCATCTTCCAACTTCACTTTATTCATGTATGATGTTCCATTAGCGTTATTTTCTATCTTTTCACATGCATCTTGTCCAAAAACTTTGACACTAAATCCACATTGACCACTATATCTAAAGATTAATAAATCTCCAGAATCTATAGAATTATCTCCAACAAATTTTTTCCAACCATTCAGAAAGAATACCCTTCCATCAATATAATCCACAATTACATGCCACAAACTTCCCATATGATTACTGAGGACGGCATTCTTTGGCATCAGTCTATTACAGAATACTACAAAAGCATCTGGGATAAGCTACAAAAGAAAACAGTTGTATGCCAGTCAATCACAACATCTAAAAGTCAATTGAATATCATTTGACACGTGTTTTTGTCTATAATTGTACTCTTTCACGTCATCTTTTATGTATTCCAAGATACAAACCGTTGTCTATGTATGCACGATATTAAATTATTTCTTCCTGGATATCATTTTTGCTAAAATGTCAGCCAAGGGTACCATCGAAATAAATTTAGAAGAAATCCTACAACATATGATGTCAGAAACACACAGATCTTGAAGGGGAAAGAAAAACAAACAACTTAATATAATTGTAATCCCTTAATAATTTTTCGTGTAAGATGTGAATTCTAGTTATGATTGTACTACTTATTAATTTTCCAACACAAGATGCAACAAGTAAAAGCAAATAACGAAATGCACATAGGCTTTTCATATTAGTTTCCATTATGTAATTAGAATTTCATAAATAATGAACAGCAATAACATGTCATGTTTGGCTACTTGGCACATGTTTTCCGAATAGCTTGATCACATCCTAATCTCAGCTCTCTTTCTCTCCGGACCCATCAAATTTATTTGACTACTAATAGATCTTGTAATTAAAGCCCTGTAAGATTATTGCAGCATATAATAATCTTGGAACTAATCATCTACTTGTCCAAAAAATAGACAGAGATTTACGACAAGTGAAACGTTTACAACTTCTTTCCTTCCAAAAAGTTTAAAACAATTAAAGTGACACATTGAAAATAAGTAAACTCATTGTTTAAAAGAACCAACTCAACATGTTGATACAAAACCCAAAACCCATTTTGTTTTCCTCAAAAAAACAAAAACTCAAGACATTAACGCCTAAACAAAAACAGAAAATAAAACCCGAGCAAAACTGCACATGAGAGACTTAAAGATAGTTTTTCCTTTATAAAATAGTAAAATATTTCGCATATTACTAACATAGGAACAAAAATATTTATTCCTTTGTAAATATAGAAAAGTTTTTGAACTAAAACGTTTGATTAAGCATATTTCAAATCATCACACGTAGCAAATTTCCAACTTCAAAAATACTAAGTATCATCCAACAGAAACAAAGGCATGTCTCTGTCTATCGCTTTATTTAGCAGATTTAATAAAAATCGAAACAATTTTGTGGGTTGATTTATTTAAGTGCACCCTTCAATGAAAAAAAAAATGTAAAGAACCAAACTTTTTCAACATATAATCATAAAGCAGAAACAAACCCATCAAAACGTCAAAATTTCTAAAACACTATCAATGATCGAACATGAAATAAGAAGAAAAAAAAAACCATATTAGATGTTCACATAAATCAATAGATTAAGCAACACAGCACTCAAAAAGAAAACGAATAACATATCATGTTTGGATACTTGGCACATGTTTTCCAACTAGCTTGATCACATCCTAATCTCAGCTCTCTTTCCCTCATACACGGACCAATCAAGTTTATTTGACTACTATTAGATCTTCTAATTAAAGCCCTGTAAGATTGTTGCAGCATATAACAATCTTGGAACTAATCATCTACTAGTCCAAAAAAAAGGCAAAGAGATTTACGACAAGTGAAACATTTACAACTTCTTTCCTTCAAAAAAGTATAACACAATTAAACTGACTCATCGAAAATAAGTAAACTCATTGTTTTAAAGAACCAACTCCAACATGTTGATACAAAACCCAAAACCCATTTTGCTTTCCTCAAAAACAAGAAAAAATCTCAAGACATGAATGCCTAAACAAAAACAGAAAATAAAACTCGAGCAAAACTGCACATGAGAGAGACTTAAAGATAGTTTTTCCTTTCTAAAATGGTAAAATATTTCACAAATTACTAAAATATGAACAAAAAAATGTATTCCTTTGTAAATATAGAAAAGCTTTTGAACTAAAACATTTGATTAAGCATATTTCACACCATCACACGTTGCAAATTTCCAACTTCAAAAACTTTACTAAGTATCATCCAACAGAAACAAAGGCATGTCTCTGTCTAACTCTTTATTTAGCAGATTTAATAATAACCGAAACAATTCTGTGGGTTGATTTACTTATTTGTGCATCCTTCAATGTGAAATACGTAAAGAACCAAACTTTTTCAACAAATAATCATAAAGCAGAAACAAACCCATCAAAACATCAAAATTTCTAAAACACTATCAATGATCGAACATGAAACAAGAAAAAAAAAACCATATTAGATGTTCATAAAGTCAATAGATTAAGCAACACAGCACTCAAAAAAGAAAGTGAAAAACAGAACCCACATGACAGAAAACAGACATAAAGCTAGAGAGTGAATTACCAAGCTCTCAGAGCTGTGCTCTGGCAGATACACTTTGAAGAACTCAGGTACCCTCCTCTGGTTGAACGTATTGGCCATCTCTCTTTCACTCTCTCTCGGTTTTCAGAGATAAAATGAGCCTAATTGATGTGAAAAACACACAACGAGATAAGAATTTATTGAGGTTGCTTTATGAAAAAACACTTCTCTCGTGTTTGTCTAGTGGTCTCAAGACAAAACTGAGACTACTTTGATTTGTTTTGTACAATGAAGATATGCTTACCATTTCGAGTAACACTATCTTTTGTTTTCGATGCTCGTATAGTCATTTTTGGATAGCTAATTCCAGTACTTGTGGTCCCAGATGCACACTTGGCTTGAAAACAATGGTTTGAGGTCTGTTCGTTTGTGTACAGCGAAAATGGCTTCAACGTGGTGTTGCATTGAAACGAAACTGATCTAGACTTGAAATTGGATGGAGTGTGAAGTTGAGTCGACATTATAATCAAAACCCCTTTTGTTAAAAAATTGAAAGAATTCTGATTCGGTTGTTGGGGTCAAAAGTAAATTGAAGAATTTCCACATTGAAAACAAAACGTGGACAGTACAGAAGAAAAGAGCTTTTGACTGTGAAGGCGAATTGAAGAAAACGGAGAGCTGTCCACGTCGACGGCCAGGGTTCCTTTTATCCAGTTTTGGATTTTGCTTTTAGAAAAATGGATTTTTTTGATTTGGGCTCAAAACACATTTTTTGTTGGCTCGCTCAGTGTTCACAATCTTGCCATGTCAGCATACATCACTTACAAGACATGCCTTGATTGAGAAAAACTTGGGTGCATCGGATGCACCACACTGGAATCCGATGGTGGTGCCTCGGATGCACTCATTGAGTGACACGTACCACTTAAACTTTTTTTTTTTTAAATCTAATCAGCTCTCCCTCATTTCCCATGTCTCAGTTTAGATCGGTCACCAACGATCTTTCTATGGCATCGGTTGACTCTGACTATAGTCGGTTCTGGAAGGTCAGATGACGTTGAGTTCGCCGGTACAGATCTAACGACGAAGGTTTGTCAACAGTTTGAGTTTAGCTTCGTTTCTCTCTCCACACAATTCCAATTTGAAAACGGCACTTGGGTTACAACGGCTGGCACTCAACGAATGTTTTTCCCCATGGTTTTGTCGGTCAACTCACCAATGACTATGTCGGTAACGGCATTTTCATCGAACTTCGAACGAAGATTTGACCACCAAGACGATATCGTTTGGCGACAACTATTGTGAGAGATTGAAAGGTCGGCACTTTCCGCACTTTCTAGTGTGGTGGTGTTGACTCACTTACTCTGGTAGTTGGTCGACGACGGGCATAAGTGGGTCTGAAAATAAGAGAAAGTGAGTTATGATAGAGAAGATGGAGAGAGAAATGGTGTTGGAAATGGGAGAGAGATGACTAGATTAAAAAAAATAACGTTTAAGTTTCTCGTGTCACTCAATGAGTGCATCCGATGCACCACCATCAGATTCCAGTGTGGTGCATCATATGCACCTAAGTTTTTCTCTCCTTGACTTGGCACGTCAGCAGACCATGTTGACAAGACATGTTATGTATGGGCACATCATCATACTTTGCTGACTGTGACATAACACAACAACGAGTAGTCGATTGGGTGGCATGCTACATCAGGATCACTTGATGAGTTGTTCGGCATGTCAGCATGACCATTGCTAACATGGCCGGGTTGTAATACAACTGTCTTCTTCTTCCAAACCCCCGAAAATCAAAACAAAATGTTACTGTTTTTAGGTCAAAATCAAATCAAAACAAAATGTTACTGTTTTTAGGTCAAAATCAAATCAGAAAACATTATCAAAATCAAGTTCCAAATATCGAGTGATCGCAAGACAAGACAGTCAATTGAAGGCAAGAAAAGGCAAGTATGTGACTTTTTTTTTTATTTGTTGCTTGAGGATGATTGTGTTTTGTTAGCTTGTAATTTGATAAGGAAATTGATACATTTATAATATCATTCAAATTGCGTATTTGTGAGCTTGTAATTTGATTAGGAAGGCAAGAAAATGCAAATCTGTAACTGTTTTTGGATTTATTGGTGATTGCGGAAGATTGTATCTTTATTAGCTTGTAATTTTATCAAGAAATTGATCCATATATAAATATCATTCAAATTGTGTTTTTCGACAATCATATTAGAATCAAAACTCTAACGTTAGAAAATTCCCATGACAGTGCTATTTAATTCAACTCCAAGTTTAGCTCCAAAGCTTTTCTCAAATGTTGTTGCACCGAAAATGACGTTACACAAAAACCCATTAAGGTATAATTTTCTTCTACTGTTATATTTATAATTGGATTTATTTGCTTAATTTACTCTTGTATGTTTTCAAATAAGATTTTGGCAGTCATGTATAGGTGGCCACGGTTCGGTTTCGGGGCGGTTTCGGTTTCGACACCGAACCGCCGGTTTCGGTTCCGTGGCCACCCAAACCGTAACCGAACCGAGAAAACCGGTTTGGTTTTCGGTTTCGGTTCGGTTTCGGTTTCGGTTTTGGACGGTTTCGGTTTCGGTTTTTGTTGTTTTTTTTGTCTTTTTGTCCACGTGGCACGTTTCTATTGGTTGAATTTTTTTTTTATATAAAAACCGCCCAAAACCGCCCCAAACCGTCGGTTTTGGGCGGTTTTGGGACATCCCTAACCGTAACCGAACCGGCTCGAAACCGGTTTCCAACCGGTTTCGTAACCGGCGGTTTCGGTTACGGTTTCGGTTTCGGTTTTGGATGGTCGGTTTCGGTTTTATACACACGGTTTAACCAAACCGTGGGCACCTCTACAGTCATGACTTTTTTGCGGCCTTCTAGTAGGCATTAGACGCCATTCCTACGGCTGATCGGCACCTAGTATGGATGGTAATTTGACCCGCACCCGTCCGAACCCGACCGTATAGAGTCGGGTTTGGGTGGTGAATTTATGACCCACAAACCCGTATAAATAAAAACCCAACAGGTTCGGGTGTGGGTTAGGAAAACGAACTCGCAGGTGAACACGTGAACTCGTATAAATAAAAATTATATAACATTTATTATTTAAAATATTATAAATTTAAACTCCAATTGAACCTTTTTAACCATATAGAGAATAAAATATAAAAACTTCACTTATTTTAAGTTTGAAAATTACAATTCTCAACTCTCATTTATATATTGTTAATAATAGGTTACACTTTCTGGTTTTGCTCTTAAAAAACATCGTGTTTGCTTATTTGATTTGCCTTTGGAGATCCATTTAGAGTTTTATTTGGTAGTGTTTTATATTATTGTATTTGTAATTCTCCTTGATATATATATATATATAATTAATATATTAAATATTTATACATTAATATATTTTACGGGTTGGTGAGTGTGACCCGCGAACCCATAAACCCGAATCCGTTTATTTTAAGGGGTTCATGGGTGGGCATGGGTGCGGAAAATTTTCGCTAGTGTAGATTTGGATTTTGCAAAACCATCCCAAACCCGACCCATTGCCATCCCTGGTGTCTAGCGCCTAGCTCCTAGGCGCCTAGGCAGCAAGGAATATTTTTTTTTTTTTGTAAATCTCAATCTCTCATCTCAAACCCCCATACACAAACAACTTTCAATGCCCTGTTAAGTTTTCAAACACTATATACACAAGTGAACAAATAATTAGAGCTAGAGGTGTTGTTGAAGTAATTAAACTCAAACAACAAAGATTAAAAGCCAGGCATCTAAACAACTAATCAGTAATCACACACATTCACAATCATTCGACACTTAGACCCATTCATTACATCGAATCAAGAGAGTTTCACCTCATTCACTTATCTAGTGAAAGAGCCACTGAGAAACACCCTTCTTCCTCCATAAGGCCACACAAAACCGACCGGAACCAAAGCTGAACCCGCCAGCCCACTGTTTTCATGTCCCGAACCGAACATTTCCATACAAATTTATATAAATACCAACAAACAAACACAGATATGAATATCAAATCAACCAAATGCAAATTTCAATGCCACCACAGTTGGTCTTTATTTCAAACAAAAAGAATACTTAAATTCAGCCAATCAAAGAACTTCTCCAACTCACACAATCTCCAAAACCAGTACTTTTAAAGTTCCAATTTTTGGTTATAGAAGTAGGGTTCCTCCACAACTGAGCAGAGGACACCTTAATGTTTGCACATGCAGAGGTCACCAAATACAGTTCAAAACCCACAAAGAAAAACCCCTCAATTATCACAAAACCAAAACCGTAAATTCCCAATCACAGACATGAGTTGAACTGAGCAACTAAAAGCACTGAACCTTTTTTTTTTTTTTAATGGCAAGATTCATAAAAAGGCAAAGAGCCAAAAGCAACAAACAAAACAGGGCTGCCCACAAGAAACCAGCCAGACACAAGGCAAAGCAACAAACAACAAAGGCCCAAGCCACTGAAAACAGTTACCCGAACAGAACAATCAAAAGAGAAATAAAAACCATGAAGAGCTGAAGACAGCTACCAAACCCTCTGCAAACAAAACAGAGGAGACAACAGGAGACAAAGGAAAGCACCACGAAAGAATAAAAGCACTGAACTTTGATCCCCAAAACTACACAATCCTCCACATGCTACTCAGAATTGAATCTAACACCAGTCAATCTCAGCCAATCCTGATTCACCAACTCCATCCAGAAATCAACTCAATCCAATTTTTTTTTAACGATTAAGCCGATTAATCTGCTCTAGAAATCGGCAAAGGCGGCCGACTAGTCACCCAACCGCCTAGTGCGATTTCTAGAACACTGTTTTTTCTAAGGGTTTTTTTTATAATTTGAAGCTGACCCGAGATAAGATTGTTGAGAATCTAACAAATAAAACATGCAATTTCATATGTTTTGTGGCTACTTGGCACATGTTTTCCTGACTAGCTTGATCACATCCTAATCTCATCTCTCTTTCCCTCGGATACGGACCCATCAAATTTATTTGACTACTATTAGATCCTCTAATTAAAGCCGTGTAAGATTTTTGCAGCATATAACAATCTTGGAACTAATCATCTACTTGTCCAAAACAAAGGACAAAGAGATTTACGACAAGTGAAACATTTACAATTTCTTTCCTACGAATTAGTATAAAACAAGAAAATAAGTAAACTCACTGTTTTAAAGAACCAACTCCAGCATGTTGATACAAAACCCAAAACCCATTTTGTTTGCCTCAAAAACAAGAAAAAATCTCAAGACATGAATTCCTAAACAGAAACAGAAAATAAAACTCAAGCAAAACTGCACATGAGAGTGACTTAAAGTTAGTTTTTCCTTTCTAAAATAGTAAAATATTTCACATATTACTAATATATAGGAACAAAAAAATTCATTCCTTTGTTTGTAAATATAGAAAAGTTTTTGAACTAAAACATTTGATGAAGCTCAAATGTTGTTGCACCAATAATGACGTTACTCAAAAACCCATTAAGGTATAATTTTCTTCTACTGTTATATTTATAATGGGATTTATTTGCTTAATTTACTCTTGTATGTTTTCAAATAAGATTTTGGCAGTTGTGACTTTTTGTAAGGGTTTTCTAATAATTTGAAGCTGACCCGAGTTAAGATTGTTGAGAATCTAACAAATCATATGTTTTGTGGGTTTAATACGTTTTATTGAGTTGTATATTGATTATGATAGACATTGTGCTTCTTTGTTATGAGTAAACAGTGTATGGAACTCAAGATTTTGTTAATATTTTAGTAGGTTTAATTCTTATTCACCGTTTGCTGTTCTTTTTAACTAAACTGTGGAAATGTAATTCACTGTATATGGGTAAACAGGGTTTTTCAGTGTTAGCATCAGATTGTCCATGGAAGAGTGGGACTATATGGAGCACTATGGCCCTGTATATATTCAATTTGCACATTCCATTGGATTATGGAAGCTTATCAATTGTTACCTTTCCGCTAGAGGAACCGGTTCTTCATCTGCAGACTCAAGTGAGTGTTTTTATCTGAGCACCATATATGCATATTTTGTTATCAGTGGTGGAAGCGATATTAGTGCATCACTGAACCTTTCACTCATCGAGGCAGAGAAGGGGTTTCCATTCCTTAAACCCGACTTGGGAGTGCATTTTCTTTTCTTGGTCTGAAGTGGAGTATATAACTATATAAGTGGGATCTCTGATCACTCCTAAATGAGCACCCGCAATTATACGGAGCCGTGTGAGTAGTAGAATGATAATAACGTTCGTTCCACAAGGATTGATGAATTGAGTACCACAATTGAATTGATTGACTACTATTTAGACAAGCAAATATTTGATGGTTTGATTATTTTACTCAAAGCTACTTAAATTAATCTATAACTAGAAATTGCAATAAATGAGACTAACAAACAAGTAACAAAGCAAGTCACACACAAGCAAGTGATTGTATTACCTATGAGAAATGAGGCTAAGACCGTGAATCAACCTAACCAATTCTTACCAATTTATAGACCCACCGTTAAAGATAAATTATGCTAATGTGAATGTAGACTCAGTGACAACCCCCAATTAGTCTATACTCTCTCTCGAGTTATAGAGACAACACTTGTATGTACCAATAACCTATCTCTCGATGGTTATCCGAAATACACACAAGTTCATTAAGCATAGTGGTACATTAATTGAGTCCTAGAAACTAGCCTTGAGTATTTCTACCTTACTAGACCTCTATCATGCATTTCATCGAGCATGTTGTGTGCTTCTCCTCTCGGTACATCACACAACAACCAAATAGATATTAAATGCTAGCTAAACACTCAATATTAATTATAACATGAAATACACATACATAAACACAAGCAATAGGGATAAAATGGTGGTCTTCATTGATAATTCATGGTAAAGGCTTCATCTTGGCCTTAGCCAAGTAGAGTTTAGTTCATAGTGTGAGAAATGGACATACAAGATATAAATTAAGTACAAGCCATAAATGAGTACAAGTAAAAGTAAAGAGAGAAAGGAAAAAGAGTGAATAAAGTTGAAGAACTTCCTCCTCTCTAGCTTGGCTTGTGCTTAGTTGCACTTGGTTTCTTCTCTCATTGACTTCTTTAGCTCCAAGATGTGGTCTTGATGGTTGATCTAGGTGAGGAAATGAGGTGTTGAGTGGTTGGTAGGGTGGGATATGAGTTTAGATGGTGGTTTGATGAAATTTTTAGGTGGTTTGGTGAAGGATTTGGGTTCAAGATTGGTTCTTGGAGGTTTTGGATTGTAAAGGGAGTCTTAGGAAGCTCAAGGGTTGTGCTAGCGGTACTGTAGAATAGCTAAAATGGGGTATTTATAATGTGTGGGAATTAGGGCATGAGATCCCAAAAATTCTGCTGAGTGGACAGAATGCGTTATACGAGGGTGCGCACAGGGTGGCGCACGTATAGCTAGTAATTCTGATCTTTGCACATCTTTTTGAAGTGTGCGCTATACGCAGGGGTGCACAAGGTGCCCACGTATAGGGCACATTGCTGATTTGAACATTTCTAGAGTGTGAGCTATACGTGGGGGAGCACAAGGTGCGCGCGTATAGCTCACATTGCTGGAATTGGGATGATTGCCTCTTTGGAATGCACCATACTAGGGTGCGCACAAGTGGCGCACGTACGGCGCATGTACATCGCACGTTGCTGGAATTTATACAGCTTTTACATTATGAGCTATACGCAGGTGCGAACAAGTGACGCACGTATAGCACACATTGCTGAAATTTTGATTGCTTGGCTGGTGCGCATGAGGCTTAAATTTCCTGAAATTGTGATTTGAACCCAGAATTCTCCCGTTTTAGCATGAATACCCCTGGAAGTATGTAATGATCTGCACAAGCTCATTTAGACTTTAAATATCTGGTTTTTACCCGGAAACAGATTGCAATTGATAGGATATGGAGGCTACACCAAGTGTAGAAATGGGAGTTATCAATCTCTTTTTGGTATTATCAGCCATGACGTAAGCCAGATGACCAGAATCATCAATCATGTCAGATGACCTAGCACGGAATGGTGATCCCAACTCCCACTCCCAACTCCTAAGTTGAATTCAAACAATTGCACATGCAAGTATATTTATTCACTGTTTGAGCTTTTACATGCAACATTTTCTGCATCTTAATCTTTATATACTTCAATATGCTCAACCTTTCATTTCTGCTCAACTTATGTTGTGGAATAAGAAATTATTTTTGCATGATTTCTAGTTGTGTGCTAAAAGCTAGGTGAAGGAATTAAAGTCATTTTTTTAAGATTGGAAACAAATCTTGGTTGATATTGCTGAAGACTTTTGGAGTCTCGGTTAGTATGCATTAATGACATGATGCCTTGGCAGTTGGTAAGCATAAATACCAACGCAAGTTTTCTCCTGAAATCATCCCAAGCAATAGCTTTCCTCTTTCTCTCTAAAATGTTATTTCCTCTTATTTGAGAGAAAGGTTGTAGTTCTCTACTAAAATATTTGAGAGAGGTTGTAATTTTTTTTTTGTCTAATAAAATCCTTCTAATCATTGTCCGTGGGTTGTAATTTCACAAAGGTGTGAGCAAAATTCGAATTCGAGAAATTCAACGGAAGTAATTTCACGTTATGGAAAATGAAGATACGGGCAATCTTGATGAACGATAATTGCTTGGCAGCAATTAGTACAAGACCAACAGAGATCACTGATAATGGCGAGTGGCACAAGATTGATGGCAATGCAGTTGCCAATCTACATCTAGCACTAGCCGATGGAGTATTATCAAGTGTGGCGGAGAAGGAAACGGCAAAAGAGATATAGGATACTCCGACAATATCGTATGAGGCCAAGTCATTACATAACAAGATCTTCTTGAAAAGAAGACTTTACACTCTTCAAATGGCGGAATCCTCGTTGGTGACCGACCATTGTAACACTTTAAATACATTATTTTCTCAGCTCACCATGTTGAGTTATAAAATATATGAGACTAAACGTGCAGAACTTCTACTTTAAAGTCTACCTGACTCATATGATCAACTTGTTGTCAACCTGACAAACAACATCCTTACGGATTATTTAGTCTTCAATGACGTTGCAGCTGCGGTTTTGGAAGAAGAAAACAAGTGCAAGAATAAGGAAGACAGATTGGCAAGTTCGCAGCAAGCAAGGCTTTATCGATGACAAGAAGGAGATCAATGGAACATGGCAACAATGGGAGTCACAATCACGGTAGATCAAAATCAAGAAGCAAGAAAAATATCAAGTGTTTCTGCTGTAGTAACAAAAATCCTGAGTCATCAAGTTCTCAGGGATTTGTTGCAAGTACTTCAGACAATGGCAAAGTTTTATACAGCGAGACAACAACTGTTGTTAAAGGCAGAAATCAGTTTGTTGACGTCTGGCTTTTAAACTCAGCAGCGACCCGGCATATGACCTCTCGAAGAGAATGGTTCCATAAATATAAACCTGACTCTGGAGGATCTGTATTTATGGGTAACGATCATGCCTTGAAGATCGCTGGTATTGGCACCATCAAGATAAAGATGGATGATGGTACCGTTCGTACCATTCAAGAAATACGACATGTTAAGGGCTTGAAATGGAATTCGTACCATTCAAGAAGTACGACATGGGTAACGTAAGCAGCATGAAGTGGAATCTGTTGTCTTTGGGACAAATAGATGATCTTGGATGCAAGACCCATATAGAAAATGGGATCCTGAATATTGTCAGAGGTGCGCTAGCTTGTAATTTTGAACGTAGAGAAGATAACTCTGAATCTATACATGCTTAAGGGAGAAACACTGCAGGAAGGTGATGCATGTTTTGCATCAACTGGTAATGAAGAATAGTCAACTATGATGTGGCATCGAAAACTAGGCCATATATCGGAACGAGGTTTAAAGATTCTCTCGGACCAAAATCTGCTCTCCGCGCTCAAATCAGTACATCTACCATTCTGTGAGCATTGTGTTACAAGTAAGCATCATAGGTTGAAGTTTAGAAGTTCTACTGATGGGAGCAAATGCATTCTAAACTTGATTCATTCTGATGTCTGGGAATCACCAGAGTTATCCCTCAGATTTAGGAGATGCTTGGTAAACCTCATTAAGAGGAAGTTAGATGTATTTCAAGTGTTCAAAGTATTCAAAGTGCAGATGAAGCTTGACCCTAGAAGGAGAATCCATTGTTTGAGGACAGATAATAGAAGAGAGTATATTGACAGCGAGTTTCTTGCACTGTGTGAGCAAGAAGGTATTGAAAGCCAGTTCACGGTCACATGTACTCCTCAGTAGAATAGGAGTGGTAGCAGATGAACAAACTCCAGTGGATAGAATTAGAGATATGTTGAGGACTGCAGGGTCTGACAAAGTCTTTTTGGGCAGAAGCAGACATAACCGCTTGTTATGTGATGAATCGATCTTCATCAACTGAAATGGAGATGTGGGATAGTAAGCCATTTGATTACTCTACCTTACATTCATTTGGATGTACTGTGCACGTGATGAATAATGCCCAAGAAAGAGCAAAACTGGATCTAGAAATCAGGAGATGTATCTTCTTAGGGTATGCTGATGGAGTGAAGGGATATCACCTGTGGGATCCCACTACCCACAAGGTTATCGTCAGCATGGATGTGATCTTTGTAGAAGATCAACAAGAAGGAAAAGGAAATGATAGTACCATAAAGGATAATTCAGATACTACTGTTGTTCAGGTGGAAAATGATTTGGAACAAGAAGATTCAGATTCTTCTGAAGCATCATGATGGCACGAGGAACTAGAATCAGGAAATGACCAAGTTGAGTGTTATCGTGCAAGATTGGTGGTGAAAATATATGCTCAGAAAGAATGTTTTGACTTCAATAAGATATATTCCTAGGTAGTTCGACTTATAACCATCAGAGCGATCTTGGTTAAATGTGCTATATCTGACCATGAGTTATAGCAGTTAGATGTGAAAATTGTGTTTCTTCATGGAGAGCTTGAAGAAGAAAAATATATATCTGGAGGTTTTACCGGAGAAGGCAAGAAGAACTTGGTTTACAGGTTAACCAAATCTATGTACGGCTTCAAACAAGTGATGAGGTATTGGTACAAGAGATTTGATTCCTTCATAGTTAGTCTTGGATACAATAAACTCAGTTCAGATCATTGTACTGATTACAAGAGGTTTGAGGACAATGATTAATTCATTATATTGTTGTTGTACGGAGACGACATGTTGGTAGTAGACCCCAACAAAGATCGAGTCTAAGAATTAAAGGCACATTTGGCTAGGGAGTTTGATATGAAGGATATGGAACCAATAAACAAGATTCTAGGGATGCAAATTCATTGAGATAGAAAAAACAAGAAGTGTTGGCTTTCTCAAAAGAACTATTTGAGAAAGGTCTTGTAGCACTTCAACATGCAAGATTGCAAGCCAATTTCTACCCTTTTTTCCTGTCAAGTTATCCTCAGGAAAGAACCCTAGTATTGAATCGGAGAGGATGGGAATGTCTCGAGTGCAATATGCATCAGTTGTGGGAAGTTTGATGTTCGATGTGATATGTACAAGACCAGACATTACACATGCAGTGGGAGCGGTTAGTTGATATATGGTGAATCCCGGTATATAGCATTGGAATGCTATAAAGAGGATTCTGAGATACATCAGATGAACCTCAGATGCTGCATTATATTATGGAGGATCAACATTTACTGACAAGTTCAGATGGTGTAGACCCTCATATGGTCTAGCAGAAATGTAAGCAAGTAGGAATTTGAGCATAGATCAAAAGGATAAACAGACTATGAAAAGATGACTTCAAGTGGGAGAATGAAGGAATTAAAGTCATTTTTTTTAATATTAGAAAAAAATCTTGGTTGATATTACTGAAGACTTTTGGAGTCTCGGTTGGTATGCATTAATGAGATGATGTCTTGGTAGTTGGTATGCATTTATGGCATGAAGACTTTTGGAATTTTTGGCTGGGTTCTTTGCCTAAAAATACCAACTCAAGTTTTCTCTTGAAATCATCTCAAACAATAGCTTTCCCTTTTCTCCTTAAAATGTTCTTTCCTCTTATTTGAGAGAAATGTTGTAGTTCTCAATTAAAATATTAAAGTGAGATTGTAATTTTTTTTTATCTAATAAAATCTTTCTAGTCATTGTCTGTGGATGTTTCCCTCACATTGAGGGTTTTACTATGTAAATCTTGTGTCAATTATTTTTATCTCATATTTTATTCTCAATTCGAATTTACCCTAGGAATCGAAACACGCCAGTTTCAAAACACTATGTATTAAAATGTGTTAGAACAAGGTAGCTATTCAACTGTGGATCTTCCCTTTTCATGAAGTTTTTCTTCTCTATTGAATCTGTAATTTGCGGTGCATTGATCAGATCTAACTCATAAGCTTCTACTGTACATGGTGTTGTGCATATAGCAGATATCTTTCAGTAACAACAATAAGGTCATAATAGTAGAAGTCTTCTCTGTTGGTGAATTAATGTATTTGTATTCATTTCGTTTTCTAAAATGATCTTAGTAATTAATGCTGAGGGATAATATAAGGTTGATACATTTAAGAACTTAAATTTTATCAAAAGAGATAAAATTTTATTATTGTAGAACACACGTAAATAATATAACATAGAGGATTCATTGCTATTGAATTTTCAATCACTGTCCTTCTGGTTCTTATTCTACTGTTACATCACAGCAGACATCAAAAATCCCGCAGCAGCACAGTGCGAAGAGGCTGCAGAGTTGGAAAAACCAAAATCATTGTAAGTTTTGATCCGATAGCAAGGTTTTTTTCCAAATCTAGTTGCTTTGTGTTTTATCTGCTGATGATGTCTGCTATGGACTTCCGGAGGTTTTATTCTGCTTCAGTTTTCTATTGCTGAGTGGAGCTTTCTGCTGCCTCTAGCTTACCACAGACCGACTGTTCATATTTTTTGAACTATGAGTGTTGCACCTTTTTACAGCATTCTTCAAAAATTCTGATACCAATTGCTCTGGAAAGACCAACTTTTTTAGGAATGGCTTTATTAACGAGCTTTCAGGTGGAAGATAACCGTGGGTCGAACCACTATAAGTATTTGGAATGTTGAGGAAATCACGTGGTTCATTTTCAATATATTCAAATTGAATCTTGATTCTCTCAATGTTCAAAGTCATCAACTGTTGCCTTAATATGGTGCAACTTATGCTGCTGTTTCTTCTTGTTTTGATACTCAAAGAAGTTGGTATTATTTATGACGGTGCATTCCAACATGGTGCACAAACGAAATACAATATGAGTGCTGAATCTGCTGATATTGACACTCTTGATTGGTTTTGAAGAATTTTTTAATCCAATCCATTTCAAATCTACATTGAGGAAATATATTGGGTCAAAATACAAAAAGATCCACAAAGGTATTTTGGGTTTCTCTCCTCTTGTCATCTTCTTGCATTTTGTACAGACAAAATGCTGATTTTAAAAAAAAAGTTAAAGGGAGAATTGCACAAATATTCCTGAGGTTAGATATAATTACACGCATATGATACTTTAGGTTTATTGACACAAACTTTACCTGACGTTTGAAAAATGTTGTACGAACAACCCTTTCGGTTAGATTTCTCCCGTTAACCTTTCAAAGCCAAGGGTAATATGGTCTTTTAAGGAAATAAAAATGAATGTTTTTTATATTATATTTTGTTATTTTGTAATTAATTTATTTTGTTGTTATACATAATTTTTAATTGAGAAAATAGCATTATACACCCTTAATTGGTGGGTGGAGTCCCAAAAAGACCATTCACTATTTAAATTATTCCAAAATTACCATTTTAACATAACATTGTTCATTGACAGTCATTCTGTCAAAATTTAATAGAAAGCTACCATTATATATTACATGACACCCATAAAATAATTATATGGACAATATTTTATGTCTTTTGATTTTTTAATTATATATATATAATAATAATGATTTGATTAATTTTTTATTTTTTATTTTAAATGAATTATTGATGTTAATCATTACTTCCATCTCTATCTTATCTTTCTCTCAACTTGCTATTCTTTTAAAAGCAAGGGTAACGATTTCATTTTTTACTTCCTTTAAATTAAATATTAGAATCAATATGATCACAATGATTCAGTAAAACGGTTTTGTTCTTATAAAATATTAATGCGGACCCACTCTAGTGGCTTGATGATTTTACAATGTTGCCCCTTCTTATTTTACTATTTTGACCTCTATTCTAACCGATTATAAAATAAATAAACGGACTTCAAACAATTAATGGGTAAAGTGGCAACAGTTGATACTATCTTTCTATGAAAGGATTAATTTGAACTATTTTAAAATATGATTGGTGCTATCCGCATACCCTCTACCGATCTATTTATGCTCCACTTTCTTAATTATATAATATTTTTTTTTCCTTTATTAAAATTACTTAAAGAGACATACAATTTAGGAAATAAATCTTCTACAAAGTAAATCTATTAAAATCTCACATTCCTTTTCCAAAAAAAAAAACCCAGTAATCCATTTCATCAAAAAAAATTATTTATCTCTTAAACCCTAAAATTTGCTTCTTACATACATATAAAATATTATGGAATATGGAATAATTGTCTAAGAACGATATCAAACATCTTAAAAAATTGTCTGAGAATGACATAAAGCAAGAATTGTCTGACAATGATAGTTAGCATCTGGAAACAATTCATTCTCTGGAAATAAGTTTGAAGTTTTTTTTTAGAATGATATCAAGTTGTTGTTGTGTTGAAATACCCTGTTATTTTTTATTTTTTCTTTTCTATTATGAAATAAAAAGAAAAAAAAAACTAAAAAAAACAAGAAGAAAAAAAAAATAAATCAATCAATGGAGGTGGGAGATGTATACAAATACAAAGATCAGAGATAGAGAGATTACATATGGTATGTATTAAGTTTGAAAAATAAGTAAAATTGGTAGTTTTGGAAATAAACCAAAAAATTTAATAAAAACATTTAATTTTATTTAATTGAATCAAAATTTTAAAAAGTGAGGCATGAATAGACGAGTAGGGGTGTGCCAATAAACACTACTCAAATTTAATAGTCATTTAGGAACCGTCTCACCAAATCAGTAGATCTAGAAATCACTGAACCTTTTTAATTTAATTAAAAAAAAGAAAAAATAAATAAAGAACAAATTGATCTCCTCCAAATCGATCCACTTGAGATGAAGATTATTCCAACGCTAATCAAACAAACAATCATCATAACAGAAACAAATCTACAAATAAGTCTACCATTCAATGAACATCCATGATTTTAACACAACACCCAAAAAAGCCAAACAAATTAAGCAATACCCAGATGAGGTATCCAGAAGAAAATCAAAAAACAATGAAGAATCTATTTCAATTTTTTTTTAAAGAAACATTACAAAGTCACAAAGATCATAACAAAATAACAGACCAAAAGAAACAACACTTATTTTTCTTCTTCTCAAACACTTCCTTTTTTATCCAGTCCGTCCACCACAACAACGAAAAATTCCACTCTGTGGACTCTTCAATTTCTCCATTTTTCAAATTTCCCATGGCGTTATCTCCGTAACCCAGCCTGCCCACCTCTCATTTCAACTCACCGCCGACGAGATGTTCTCTCCATGGATAAATCATTTGTGGAAATGGTGAGAAATGTCACCTTTTTGTCTCACTGTTCCACCAACGTCACCGGTTTAATAACTTATGTTTAAAAGGCACATATTTTGGTGAACTACCAAAATTGCCCTTAAATAATCAATTTTTAATTGTATCTGTACTTCTGTCTCCACACTTGAAACACTGAAGGCAGTAACTCCTCTCTTTCTCTCTCTACAATAAATTTCAAAACTACTCAACGTTCTTCAGTCAGCACAACAAGGTAATATGTTTGTCTGAAATACTGTTTTTTATCCTTCATTTTTAAAAAACGTTCCTTTTGTAAACATGAAACTGGTTTTGTGAATATTGAATCTGTGAAATTTGAATCTCCGATGATGTTAATAAAAAGCTCGGAGCCTTTGAAAGTGCTCGGAGCCTTTGAAAGTGCTCGGAGCCTGATTGAAAAAGCTCGGATACTGTTTGAAAAAGCTCGGAGCCTTTGGACAAAAGGCTCGAGCCTTTAGAAAACAAACTCAGAGACTTGAAAAAAGCTCGAGACTTTGTAAAACAGCTCGAGCCTTTAGAAAACAAGCTCGGGACTTTGTAAAAACGCTCGGGACTTTGTAAAAAAGCTAGGGACTTTTGTAAAAAAGCTCGAGACTTTTGTAAAAAAGCTCGGGACTTTGTAAAAAAGCTCGGGAATTTTGTAAAAAAGCTCGGGACTTTGTAAAAAAAACTCGGTAATTTGTAAAAAAGCTCGGGACTTTTGTAAAAAAGCTCGGGACTTTGTAAAAAAACTCGGGACTTTGTGAAAAAACTCGGGACTTTGTAAAAAAGCTCGAGACTTTGTAAAAAGCTGGGGACTTTGTAAAAAAACTCGGCTCTTTTGGGAAAACCCTCGGAATCTTTGGAAAAAAGGTTGGAACCTTTACTAAAAGCTCGGAGATTATAGTAAAAACCTCGGAAACTATTTTAAAAAGCTCTGAGCCTTTTCCATAGCTTTTATGTTTGTCATAATGGTTTGTGGTGATGAATGTTACAGGAGAATGAATCGGGTGAGAATAGTAATATCTTACAACGGTCGATGGGAGCAGTTACCCGACGGAAGTCAGAGGTTTGTTGGATCCGACAACCAAGGAATGTATGTGTCAAAGAATATGAGTTACGAAGAATTAGGTGTCGATCTTGCATACCGTTGTGAAGTATGATGTAAACAAATACAATGTTGATCTACAGTCAATATCAATCGTTCCTGGCGCTACATGTCGCACATTTGTAAGAAATGACGATGATGTTCAGTTTATGCTAGGGGAAGATCGGGTGATCCCTCAAGTATGTGTTAGTCTAATTGAGAGGGCAACTGGAGATGTGATACGGAATGATATTCCTGCTCCTGAAAATACCCAACCATTTGGATCCTGCTAGCGGTAGCAACCAAGTGTTCACACAAAGGAGTGCCACTGAAGGTGGGGAAAACATATGTGTTGTCCAACCGGTAGTGGTCGACCATGCAGATGGTGGTGAACCTCAATTCGACGATGTGTTTGGTTGTCGATTTGAGATGAATGATGGGCGGTACAATGAGCAATACAATGAGTAATACAATGAGATGTACAATGAGGAGAACACTGAACCGAACCTTGGGCCTAACCAGGAGGTGGATAATGAGGCAAATATTGATCTGGTAGATCATGTAGAGAACACCGATGAAGATCATGTCCAAATTCAAAGACGTGGAAGATGTGTAGAAGGAGTTAATTGCACTGGAGCAGATATGCCCGGTACTTCCGAGGTCCGGCATAATGTATCTGCAGATGATTCTGATAATACCACAACGTGGGTTATTCCCGGAGCAGATTCATACTCGTTTGGGATTGGTAGAGGCACAACCTTGGTAGCAGAAGAACCTACAAGCATGATTTATAAAGGTCAGTTATTTCAGACTAAAAAGGATTTGAAGAGACTAGTTGGCCTTTTTGCAATGCGGCGAAACTTCGAATGGAATGTGAAAAGGTCCAATAAGACAACGTTACATCTTGTTTGTTTGATAGACAACTGTACATGGAAATTAAGAGCGGTGAGAAGAGATGAAGGGACGTACTTCCAAGTAAGAAGTTTTGTAAATGAACACAGTTGTCCATTGGAGGAGATTCACCGTCGCCACCGACAAGCTAGTGCAGTTATAATTGGAGAAGTGGTTACACCTAGACTTCAACAACAAGATGGTCGTCTCATGCGTCCCAAGGATATAATCACCGATATGAAAACAATGTGTGGCATCCAAATCATGTACAGTAAGGCATATCAAGCCTTGCATTATGCATTGTCACTGACCTATGGGACACATGAAGAAACCTTCCAACTACTGCCGTCTTTTGGTTACGTGCTGGAACAACAAAATCCCGGCACAATTACTGACTTACAGTGCGCTGACGACTGTAAATTCCTTTACTTTTTCATGTCGTTAGGGGCCTCAGTTAGAGGTTTTCGGAGGTGCATGCGTCCGGTTATTGCAGTTGATGGTACCCATTTGAAGGGAAGATTCGGGGGTACAATGTTTGTTGCAACTGCCCAAGATGGAAACGAACAGGTGTATCCAATTGCTTTTGGGTACGGCGACTCCGAAAACAACCTTTCATGGGAATGGTTTTTGGATTGCTTGAAAGGTGCCCTTGGTCATATAGATGATCTGGTTTTTATTTCCGATCGACATGCAAGCATTGAAGTAGGGATTTCTAAAGTGTTCCCGTATGCAACCCATATCATATGTTGTTGGCACTTTGCTGAAAATGTGAAGAAGCGATTTCACAGAAAAGATGTTGCCAGCTTAATGGACAAAGCCGCTAGAGCGTACACTAAATTCAAATATAACTAGGTACATAGGTGAGTTACGTAACCTGCACAAGAATGCTTTGGATTATGTTGAATCTGTCGGTCCACACAAATGGTCTCGTGTACACTGTCCCCAACGAAGGTTCAGGGTGATGACAACAAATGTTGCAGAGTGCATAAACTCATGCCTTAAATTCGCACGACAACTCCCTATGTTGACATTGGCAGAGTTCATTAGGAATATGTTACAGCGTTGGTTTCATGATCGACATCGAGCTGCATAGTCCATGCGTCATCAGTTGACCGACGCATCACATCTTGTGATGCTACAACGGGTCGAGAAGTGCGGTTATATGACCGTCAATCCAGTGGACTGGAACATTTTCTCTGTCAAACGGTCCGGAAAGCAGTGGACTGTTGACTTAGCCCTGAAGACATGCACATGAAACAAATTCCAAATGGATCATTTTCCGTGTTCTCACGCACTCGCAGCGGCAAGGTACATTAACAGTATACAATTATACGCTATATTAAGCAAACGTGATCGTCACTTTTTTCATTGCTTTTGCAGGGAGTGGAACTTGGATTTCATATCGCTGTGTTCGGACTACTACAAGAGACAGACACTTATTGATGCATACTCAGTTCCTATTATAACTGTTGGCCATCCTTCTTCATGGGTAGTGTCGTCCGACATCGCTGAGCGGGTGGTTTTAAATCCAAAGACCAAGAGACAATCAGGTCACCCGATGGAGGGTCGACATGCATCGTCTTCCGAGAGGACAACCACCCAATCGTGTAGAAGATGTGGACAATCAGGTCATAATAGCAGGAGGTGTTCTAATCCGCCCTTGATTAATGAAGGTCCGATCAGAATTGTTCCCGAGGAATACTGTCGCAAGTGTAGCGTATGTCATCAAGTTGGACATAACAAACAGAACTGCCCACACAAGGAATCTGCCGAGGAGTGAACCGAGCCGTTCATACTTATTGTTTAATTAAGTTGGGGTGTTAATTATTACTTGCGTTATTGTATGAAATGCGTGTGTTGTACTTGTAAATGCAAACACTTTAAATTTTAAACAAAAAATTTGAAATTTGAAAGTTCATTACTATAATTGTTTGTACATCGACAACTACAATATCTAATGGGGCTTGGAGTTACAAAAAATCTCCACATCCATCTTCTCTCGTATGGTGCACATATCTTCTTCTGACCAGTCGAACGTTTTCCTGTTCGCCAGTACGTACTCCATCAATCTCAAGGTATGAGCACCACAGTTACCCCTGCGACTTAGCACATGAACAACCGCTACAATTGAAGTTTAATAAAACAAACTTAAAGTTTAAATGATGTTCGTACAGTCATACCCTCTAGTCTGTTGGGGCACATGTGTTGTAGACACCATGCTTACCCCAAAGGGCCTATTCCGCTTCTCGTACTTCACCTCGCCGGTTGGTCTGGCATCGTGAAACCCCACCTGATGCAACATCGAGGGTAGAAACCACCGCAATGGAGCGACCTGCTCTTTCCTGATCTGTAGGGGGACTTCCTGTATGAACGGGTCTAGCAGGTGGATCTTCCCGACAGTAAGGTCAACGCTGGCCAAGAGCCAATGCTGGCAACCAATGTTGCACAGAATAAGGACATGTACCAAGTGTTCAAGATATTGGTATGGTCAAAATAAGAATTTTTAATTAAACACATTGAAACCATAACTGTATTTTGCTCACCGCGTCAACCTCGTACCATGGTCGGTTCCCTACCTGGGAGCAATCCACGTACCGTCATCAGATCTTTAGGGGACCACCTGTACTTCAACACAGACCAGTTTTTCGAAGCTTTGCCCACAGCATCACGAGGCATGATTCTCCACCACTGAAACTCCAGCATTGACTGAAAATAGATAACTGAACTGAAACGTTAGAAACATGATGAAACACAACAAACAGACGTGCGAAAACAGTACATTTGAAACACTTACATAGAACTGAGAATCTAGTAGGTTCATCCTCTGAATGTAGACAGTGGGGAATGCTCGCTGACGCTTCCGTAAAATATGCAGGTACGCGTCCATATGCTGACAATATAAACATTATACATTGTTAGTATTCTTCCATAAGTTAAACAAACTTAAAAGACAATCGAAGTAAGGAAAGTACCGTGTCCTCCAACTCCATAAAGTTAGTTTGCAACCGGTGGAACCAAGTCACAAGCACGGGGGTCATCAGATCCACATCACGTCTGCGTAATTTTCAATTATTTAGGAAAACAACTAATTTAACTTAGGTGTTTCAAAATAAATTCACAATATTTTAATACTTACAATTCCCCCGTCACGTTCCTCTTGTAGGCTTTGTAAGCCGCAAGCTGGTCAGCGTCTACCAAATCATTAGGGCCTGAATATATGTGCTAATGACATGGGCAGTGTCCTTGGCCTGTTCTGCAGACAGGGGTCAGTGTATGGGCTCATCAGCTGCCAGCCTCGTTTGCGCATCCGATGCTGCCTATGCTGACTGTGGACCACTGGGGGGTGTTGGGAGGAGGAACTCTGTTCCCGTGGATCACGTCGAGGGCTCCGGTAGGATAGGGCTGTGTCGGGATGGACCGGCAGTGTCACTAGAGGGTGAGGTGTGACGGGATCGAGTAGCTGAGAGCGGTGTCGGATGAACAGCAGGGGTGCTGCCTATGGATCGCCTGGTCAGGTCAGGAGTGTGGACTGTACGGGAGGAGGGACTCTGACCTAGTGGACTGAACGGGTCCGCTATGTGGTCCTGGATATGAACAGGAGGATCCACATCCTGTACTCCATAAGCAGCGGATACTCTAATATCGCCTGGGTAACTGTCTCCCTAAATACTCATGTATTCGTGCCACCAGGGACTTGCATCTGCTAGTCTTGTACTATATCTCCAGTTGTTGGACCCTGCGTCTGAGGTCCATCAGCCTCCGTCGTAGGTCCGGTGGCTGGGTCTGTCCCTCGGTCTCTGTGTGTACGGGGAGAGTCTCGATCATGGGAGGGTGGACCATCCCTGCCAGACTATGATGTCGAACCCCACTGCCCCCGGAGAAAGTCCATCACCTCCCTATGCTGCATATCCCGTTCTCGATAACTCTTCTAGATATCCTCCCGTAACGCAGCGACTGCATCCATCACATCTTGGATTTTTCGTTCCAAACAGTCCTGAAACAAAATCATTATTGTCAGTACTAAAATCCAACACTTGTTTCAACATAAATAATGCATTACACCATTTTTGACATACCTGGCTATGCCCTCCAACGTCTTCTCATGAATGTACTCCACCGGGCATCGCAAATCTAACCTGTCTGCGCCTAAGAGGACTCCCAGCGACAAACTCCGGGTCCGAACCCTCCGTATCTGGTATGTGCCTGAGGGGACTCCCACTGGGGAACTCCTGGTCGGAACCCTCCGTATGACTGGGTCTGGCAGTCGTATGATGTAAGGGATCCGGTACCGAGCCGTCGTGTCCATCGGCAGCCATATATGGACTGTCTCCCTCATTTATGCCCTCGTAGTACCGTGCAACCCTCTCAGCTGCTGTCGGCACCAGTGCAGTCCTCGCAAACATCTAAAATCGTTGTTAGACCATTGTATTTGTATAATCGTAATATGTAAACACTTTAACACAATAGATCATTACCCTGGCTAAGAAAATTTTTTTGTCCAGCTTGTCCGACCTTGGTTGCTTTTGCAACTGTCATTTTATCATACGGGGGGATAACTCAATCTGCCTACGAGTCCCAAATCGGATCCCAAGCTCGGGGATAACCTCATACGCAAATACCTATGTAAAAGAACAAGTTATTCAGAATCCAATCATTTATTCCGTAACTCATGTAAAAAAATATTCAGGTTTTCAAACGATACAAATACTAAATTCTCACCAACAGTGCGTGAGCTAGACCGTAAACGTTGTACGTCTCCACCGTGTGAACGTCAGCGCCCTTTTCCTGCTGTCGTCTCTCATACCGCACAAGTCGACCGTTTAAGGCATTCTTGAATCCAATAATGGACTGCCTATACACGTGGGCACCCCACGGGAATGCATCAAAAGCGTCCAAGTCCTCGATTAGCCGGATCTGCCATAATGGAACTTTCTCTCTCTCGTCCAAGCCCATCAATATCCAGTTTAGCATATAAAGGAGGCACAGCTTCACAGCATCGTACTGCTCCTCAAATACACTGATCCGTAGAACAGCTCTCAGTTGTTCATAATCCACCTCAGGTACACCATGTAAATACCGTTGGTGTATCCCGTTCTGAACCATCTCATACCTCGTCGTGTCGGGAATCACTCCAAACTTCAATCTGGTGATCAGACAGAATTCAACCTTGGAGAACCGGACCGAACGAGGACCTAACATAAATCTCATCTCATCCTGCGGCCCATCGTGATGTAGCTCGCGCAATAGCAGTCGATGGACTACGCTACCCGAAAACTTCATCCCCTGATCCATCCTGAGGAAATGACCAAAACAAGACTCTGTATACCGTCGTCGGTCTTCGACCTTGAATTGTTCTGGTACACTGTCCAGTGCAACGTCGATATCTTTAAGGTCGCTGAAATGGCCATGCCGAGTGATTTTTCCATCGTACCATTCATCCTCTGGAGTTTTAAGCAAATCTTTTAGTTCACTACCCATCTACATTTTCACAGAAAGAATTCATCAGTAAACTGTAAAAGGCTCGGACATAATAATATAAAATAGCAGGGAAGCAGTTTCAAAAAGCTCAGACTCATATTGAAAAAGCTCGGACAGTGTGAAAAAAGCTCGGACACAGTTTGAAAATGATCGGACTCATATAAAAAAAGCTCGGGCACAGTTTCAAAAAGCTCGGGCACAGTTTCAAAAAGCTTGGGCACAGTTTGAAAAAGCTCGGACACATGTTGAAAATGCTCGGACTGTTGAAAAAGCTCGGACTCAGTTTTAAAAAGCTCGGACTGTCTAAAAAAGCTCGGCAACTGTTTGAAAAAGCTCGGACAGTTTCAAAAAGCTCGGAAACTATTTCAAAAAACTCGGAAACTATTTCAAAAAACTCTGAAACTATTTCAAAAAACTCGGGCACAGTTTGAAAAAGCTCGGGCACAGTTTGAAAAAGCTCGGACACATGTTGAAAATGCTCGGACTGTTGAAAAAGCTCGGACTCAGTTTTAAAAAGCTGGGACTGTCTAAAAAAGCTCGGCAACTGTTTGAAAAATCTCGGACAGTTTAAAAAAGCTCAGACACTGTTTCAAAAAGCTCTGCAACTGTTTCAAAAAGCTCGGACACTGTTTAAAAAAGCTCGGACTGTTTAAAAACTCTCGGACACTGTTTCTGTATGCTTGGAAACTGTTTTAAAAAGCTCGGCCACATTTTAAAATAGCTCATGAACAGTTTCAAAAAGCTCGGGCATCTTAAAAAAGCTCGGACTCATTTCTAAAACGCTCGGATATCCAGAAAAAGCTCGGAACCAGTTTGAAAAAGCTCGAAAACCCAGAAAAACTCGAAAAACGTTTTAAAAAGCTCGGAACCATTTTGAAAAAGCTCGAAAACCCAGAAAAAGATCGGAAAACATTTTAAAAAGCTCTAAAAAACCTTGAAAAAAGCTCGAAAAAACTTGAAAAAAGCTCGGAATCACCTTGAAAAAGCTCGGGAACCCAGATCTTCAACGGATTTACAAACCCTAGCCTAACCCACAACCATTCTCAGATCAACAAACAAACATAATCTACAAGTTTAATCAACAACCAACATCAAACATGAACTTATTAAAAACAAAATCAACAACATAATCTGACTCAACTTACCGTCGATTGAAGATGCTCTCGTCTGAACACCCGAAAAAACACTGTTATCCTACCGCCGGTTACTTCGACGTCTTTTTCAGACAGAAACCCACTGATCTTCCAAAGCCGGTTCTTTTTCCAAGAGATGTTTTCTCTCTCTGGTTTTTCTCACTAGGTTTGAAAACGACAAAAACTCACTTGGAAGGTGTATTTTTGTCTGGACACCTATATTGGTGCCTTTTAAACATGAATTAGTAATGTGGTGATATTTGCACAACACCCACCCCAAATAGTGCTATTTATTTTTTGAGCCCTAAATGATTTTTGGTGCTAAGCGAGACTCTTCTTAAGTCTAGTGGTGATCGTGGCGGCTGCCGTCGTGTCGGGGTTCGTGGGGGGTTTCTATTTGCTGGGTCAATGCCTTGATGGTGGTTTTGGTTTTAACGCAGCTAAATAGATTTGGAGAGTTAGGTTTCGGGTTTCGTTTGCGGGTTGCTTTCCGGGACTGGTCCATCTCTTTTGGAGAGATATGTTAATCTCTCAATGATAGAGTTTCTTTTTTTTGTTTTTTGAATTGATGAGAGTTTGATGATTTTGGGATTTTGTTGCACTTATTCTGTGTTTGATAAAATTTCGTTGTGTTGTGTTGTGTTGTGTTGTTGCTGTGGATGAATTTTGTTGGCTGTGAAGTTAGAAGGAATCATACAGATGAGGATAAAAGGATAACTTTGAGGAAGACGAATATAAAAATATAAAAGAAAATATTTTTTAAATATTTAATATTTTATTTATGAATTATTTAATTTAAAAAAGAATAAATGTAAATAAGGGCTAATTTAGACCTTTTTCACCTTTGACCTTTGACTGTTAGAGGTTAACGGGAAATATTTTACCGCAAGGGATGTTGGTTCAACATTTTTCAAACATCGAGTAAAGTTTATGTCAATAAATCTAAGAGTGCCATATAAGTATAATTATATCTAATCTTAGGGAACTGTTTGTGCAATACCCCCAAAACAAAATGCATTTTCATCATTGGCCAGTGACCCAGTCAATGCAGAAATATTTTTAATCTCCATATTATTGGTGTAAATATATGTCAGGCCTGGAGAGCCCTGCCCGTCCGGTCTGCCAAGGATGGCAAGTCGTGCCTGGCATGGCCCGCAAGTGGGGCGTGCTGTGCCAAGCATGGCCCCCAAGCTTGGCAAGTGACGGGTCGTAGGTTCCAGACACAGCATGTCAAAACTTCTCCATAATCTGTGGTCCACATTCTTCGTCTTGATATATTTTATATCAGGACGAACTAGCAGTAGAAAGACCATATATATATATATATTATACTACTCCCAACAAATACGATTCCACACAAATTTAAATCAATTAAAAGATATCATTTGAATATGACATAATAATAATAACCAGAAGGCAATAACTATAGAAACAATAATGAGGAATGCTAAATTCACTATCTCAACCCACTCTCTCAATTCACTCTCTCTTCTTTCTTTGACAAGTGTTAATATTTTACTTTTTGACTTAAAAGTTGAGCCATAATAGGTTTGTCAGTTCATATTATTTAAAACTCAAACAAAATATTCTTTTTCCAAATTATCTTTTATTTTTTACCAACTATAATTTATAATCTCTTTTATCTAATTAAAAAAACATTAAAAAAAATTTACTCCTAAACATCATTTATATTCCTTAAAAAATATAATTTATACCAAATATAATTTACAATCAATTTCATATGATTCTCTATGAAATCCTTTTGAGTTTTTTTTTTTTTACTTCTAAACATCATTTATTCTCCTTAAAAAACAAAATTACTTAAAAAATAATTTATATTTCCATTTATTTCATTCAACATTTATTTAATATGAAAAATTGATTGTAAAAATCATTATACACAGTTACACACACACACATATATATATATATATATATATATATATACATACAAATGTTTTTTTAATTAGATAAAAGAGATTATATGTTATAGTTGGTAAAAACTAAAATGGCAATTTGGTAAAAGAATGTTTTGTTTGAGTTTTAAATAATATGAACAGACAAATCATTTATTATGGTTCAACTTTTTAAGTTAAAAAGTAAAATATTGACACTTATCAAAGAAAGAAGAGAGAATGAATTAGAAGAATAGGTTGAGAGAGTGAATTTAGCACTCCTCAACAATAATAATCAAGGCAAATGCACACTTGTAATCCACAACAATATGTGCAGTTGCACGCTTAAAGAGAAAAAAAAATGGGTACTCATGTTTAAGACCAAATAACCAATTACAATCCACAATCACCCAAGAAAAAAATAAGAATCTAACATGAAAACATTAGAATTTATCAAAAGCAATATCTCATTTCATATAACATATTAATATTTGCTATTGCCAAAATGGGGATGTTTTAGTTTGATTTATATACCCAAAATTGCAAACTTTTGAACTCTAATGTCATTATTAACTTTGAAATAATCAATTAATTAATTCATGCATGTCTTTTTAACTCACAAAAAAAATAAGTGAAAGTATTTTGAACTTAACAACTAAATAGTATAATAATATTATTTCAAAAAAAAGGATAATAATATGATAATATGATTCATATATTAAATTGGATGAATGTCAAAAGAATTTTAAATATTTATTAATATTCTTAAATATATTAATCGGAAGAATGCCAAGAGAATTTTTAATATTTATTAATATTCTTAAATATAGTTAGTCTTATATTAAATTCCCAACATTATGATAAAAAAAAATTTAAGAATGTCAAAGAATTTTAAATATTTAATAATATTTTCAAATAAATTTAAATGTGAATAGAGCAATGAGTGTATGTATTTTTTTTAAGAATGCCAAAAGAATTTGAAATATTTAATAATATTCTCAAATAAATTAAGTGTGAATAGAGCAATAAGTGCTTGTATTATTAATGATGATAATATTAATAAGAATTTAAATTCAAAGCTTTCTCATAGCAACATATGGCTCTCTGAGGGCCAGTTTTATATATTACTAATTTGTATCCCGCACGATATGCGGGTATTGTAAAATTTGTTGGGAGATTATGGTTGCAATATTATGTGGTGGATTGGGTAAGGGGAATTATAAAAAGATGGAGGTTGTTAAAGAGTGGGAGATATGAATTTGAAAAATGGTGGAAATGAATTGGTAGAGAAGAGATATAAAGAATGGAAAGATAGTTGAAACAATAAAAGAAAAATTGTGCACATTCGAACATCAGCAATAATATTATAATTTAATACTAATGTAATAACGGACAATTATAAATAATTAATTCGTTAAAGAAACAAATAAAAAGTCATTATGGACACAAATAAAAAGTCTTATATTTGTCATTGTATTAAATAAGCTAAGTTAAATGCAAGTCTACGATTGATGTATTGTAAAATCAATTTATTTATGTTTCAATCTTCATCTTTATCTTCAAATACTTTCCTTTATCGAAAAGGTAAACCAATTAAAGAAAAGTGACACCAATTTAAATTTTATATATTAAAAATAATATACTTGAAGCTTACTTCTTTGATTTCTTTATTTTAGATTCTTTGCCTAGAGCCGCTTTCTATGCCATCTGCGTTTCCTTTTTTCAATAGAGGCGAAGGTTGAAAATGATCTAAATTGCAAGTCTATACTTATAATAAGTCCACATGCAACACTACATAATATCAGTAATTATTAAAAAAAATCTAAAAACAATTATATAAAAGAAAATATAATAAAAGAAGATCAAATGTTGTTCATAAAATCCAAATTATAAGACAAATAAAAATCAGCAGCTGAAACTTTTTTTTTAATCTTTATCTACTTTTTTTTATTTCTTTATTTTTTTTATCTTTGTCTACAATTTGACACATAGATAAAGAAGATATGATTAACAACGAGTTAGTTGTTAATAAATGACTGTTCATAAAATCCAAATTTTAAGAAAAATAGAAATCAACGGCTGAAACTTCATTTTCATTTTTTTATCTTTATCTACAATTGTGTTTTGTAATTTCTTTATATGTTTCTTTTATAATTTATATGTTTATGGATTCCAATTAATATTAAGAAAATATTATAAAATATTAGAGCATCTCCAATGCAAAAATGGCTTGCATATGAATAATTGTTGACATGGCAACAATGTCAAGAGACTTGCTTCTTATGTGGTATAAATATGGACTTGATAGACAATCAACTTAAAATTTGGTCTTCAATGCTTCCGTGTAAAACACATTTTGTTTTGATGACATGTCCAATTTTATTTCCTATCTTCTTTTTTATTTTATTTCCTTACAAAAAATAGATAAAAAATTAATGTCAATTTTAAATGTTTGCTGAGTCAACCTAAAAAAGGGTTAGTGCAATAGGCCGTCTGAAACTAGACAGTAATATCGACAATGTTTATTATTATTTTTTGCCACGTCAGCTTGAGGTTGGATATGTACAGGTTGCATTGGAGACACAATTATTTACAGAATGTCTATTTATCTTACATGGCATATCTTTTTTTCACAAGTTCACGACTTGCATTGGAGATGCTCTTAGTACATATTTAAAAAAAATTGTAAACACTGATATATAATTTATTTTTACTTTCTATTTATTTTATTCTTTTTTTAAGTAGAAATCTATTCTATACTTATAATATGGCCGCATGCAACGCTACATAATATTAGTTCATATTCAATTTTTTTTTAACAATTATATAAAAGAAGATCAAATAATGTTCGTAAAATCCAAATTATAAGACAAATAGAAATCAACAACCAAAACTTTTTCTTTATCTACAATTTCTTTTTTTGTGATTTCTGTTTTTTTTGGATTCCAATTGATATCAAGAAAATATTGTATAATATTAGCAAATATTAAAAAAAAACGTAAGAGCTGTTCTCTAGCCTTTTTTTCCTGTTTATATTATTTTTTTTAAAGTTGAAATCGATTCTATACTTATAAGAAGGCGGCATGCAACACTACATAATATTAATACATATTAAAAAAAATTAAACAACAATTATATAGATATATATGAAAAATAATTAAAAAAAAACAAACAAAACAAAACAAAACAAAAATAATGTACATTTCGATGAATGGTTATAGGAACGATATCAATCTATTAAACAGTGAAAAAAATTATACAATTATGAACATATTAACGAATGAAAACAAAACAACACCAAAAAAAATGTAGAAGAAGAAACAGAAAGGGAAAAATACCAGGACAGTGGTGAGGGCAGTTAAAGGTAGGACAATAATTATGTATATACCATGGCTTGAGTTTTGATAGTGTAACCACACTTATAAGATCCCCACCACCAAGGCAATAGGATTGGTGATGTGTGATATCAGTGGAGGCTATATTTATGTTTGTAGATTAAGATCGATTGGATTTGGATTGCTATCCGATTAATTTCTAGATAATATTTACATGTCCAATACTAGTAAAAATCAGCAGAGTTTGGCTATGTTATTAATTTGTTTTTGTTTTCCCAACACCTTTGTTTTTGAAAAAGCTGAAAAATCAGAAGGTCGATCAACTTTTGGATGCCAAAAAATCTATAAGTTTATGTCATGGACGGAACTGTGTGGGGGTTAGGGTGGGCTCAAGCCCACCCTGTCACCCTTAAAACAATTAACATAGTAAAAAAAATTAAAATTAATTAAATAATTTATTTTAATTTCTAATCAAAGTAAAAAATTATAATTTTTCTTTCCCTTTTCTTCTTTTTATAATAACAATTATTTCTCCACATTCTTTAAATTTGGTTCAATCTATTTATCTACATCAATATTTAAATATGTTTGAGTAAATATTATAGCTTTAAATATTTTATTTTATTACTTTAAAAAAATATTTTAATTTTTAAAAAAAAATTTAGGGTTATTGTTAAATATAGATAATGAGATTGTAGGAGTAATCCAATTATTATTTAATCCAATTTTAAATTTACAAAGTAACAATATTGTTAAATTAATTTCATTAAATTTCTCAGAACATTGTATTAGTATATTTTGAATTAATCAAACTAATATAAAAATGTTGTATAATTTAATTTGTGTTCGTATTTGTGTTTTATATTTCTCTTATAATTTAATTTATTCTTTAAAAATAAAATAAAATTTTGTAACTTATTTATTTAGAATATACATTTTACAAAGACGTCTCACTATGTCATCCTCATTAGGTGATGTCAATGTTCAATAAAAAAAATAAAAAATCTAGCATACCCCAGTTTTTAATCCTAGTTACGTCCCTGGTTCATGTATGACTTCGATGCATGGTTGAATTGGGTGAATGGGTTGTTAGGGTTTTGAACACTTAATAGTCTCCTTCATTGTGATTAAAAACAATAGATATTAGTTGGTAGAAAATTAACTCAAGAGTTTATTACTTTTGGAGATTCATATAACATAAGAGGACCCATGAACCGATCATTAATGAATGAAAGAAGCAATGAATCTGTTGGTAGTGATGGAAATGGAGAGACTGTTTATTAATACAAATAATAGGTGATTGATATAAATTATATAAATTGAGAAATGAGAATTAATGGAGAATTAAAGCCAAAAGCTTCTCACGCCGACATGTGGCATCGTTGTGCTTTCATTAGAGTATACTAGTTTAGTGGTCTGAGAATTTTTTTTTTTTTTTGTAAGGATAAAACAAATTGGGTCATTCGGGTTAGAGGTGCCCACGATTCGGTTAAACTGTGGGTACCAAACCGAAACCGACCACCCGAAACCGTAACCTAAACCCCCGGTTACGGTTAGGGGTGTCCCAAAACCGACGGTTTTGGGCGGTTTATATATTTTTTTTAAAAATCCATCCAATAGAAAAGTGTCACATGGACACAAAAATTGAAAAAAACAAAAACAAAAACAAAAACAAAAACCGAAACCGAAACCGTCCAAAATCGAAACCGAAACCAAACCGCCTAACCAGTGGTTCTAAACCGAAAACCAAATCGGTTTTATCGATTTCGATTACCGAACCGCCTAATCGGTGGTTCTAAACCGAAAACCAAACCGGTTTTATCGGTTTCGGTTATGGTTTGGGGTGTCACGGAATCGAAACCAACGGTTTCAAAACCGAAACTTCCCTGAAACCGAACCGTGGCCACCATTAATTCGAGTCAAGTTTGGGGCACCCCTGCCCCAATCGGATCAGGTTTGGGGCGAAATCGAAAGCTCCTTCAGGTCATGGATCGATTTGGGGCAACCTGTAATACTGATACTGCCTAGGGTCTTTCAACATACGATCTTTTGTGATGATTTTTTCTTTAGGTTAGTCCAATTTTAGAAAAAAAAAATATGGGGTACTATTAGGTCGGTGTTAATAGCACCACTCAGTTAATTAAAATATTAATTATATTATGATAAAAAAAACTACAAAAAACCCTATCCTATTCAATAGTAATTGTTAAATTCATTATTTATGAATATTAATAATAATTAATGAATTAAGACTAATTACATTTTGATTAAAAATACTTTTTCTATCCAATAAATGTTAAATTCAATAATGATTGAATTATTGATATTATTAATAAATAACTAAATATATTATGATAAAAAAAAAACTAATTATAAAACAACAAAGCAAGATGAACGGGTTAATGAATATGATTTTCATTAAATCTTTGTCAACTATAATGATGGTTATTGTCTCTAATAATCCGTTAAGGAAATTCTTAGGTCTTCAATATCATTAACAAACAGAAACTCTCCATTTCTATCACCATCATTCCAGTTTAGATGAACAGATTCCTTAAGGATTGTTTAATTTATTATATAGGTTAATTAAAATTTATTTATTTTATTAATTGAAAAGCTCTCTATCTCTTTAGCAATATATATATATATATATATATATATATATAGTCATTTTCCTGTCAGTGCGCACTGATATAATTATATAAGGACATTGAATGTGAGCCACTCATTTATAAAAGAGTTTTGACAAGTGCATACATACCAAGTCAAAATATGTAAAATGAGTGGCTCACATTCAATGCCCTTATATAATTCTATCAGTGCGCACTTATGTGAAAATTATTGTATATATATATATAATTTTTCTATAAAATGTGGACCATTAGATTTAAATATTTTGACTCAAAGTATATGTACTTGTCAAAACTTTTCCATAATCAGTGGTCTACATTCTTCGTTATGATATATAGAAAGACTGTGTATATATATATATATATATATATATATATATATTAATTATAAATAATTATTAATTTGATTATGGTATCATTAATATATTTCCATTGATTTGCTTTTAAAGTTTACCATTAATTCCATTAAAAAAATTACCATTGATTTGGTAATACAATTTATATGTTTATTTGCTTTGTAAAATATTTATTTATTGTCATTTATAAGTATAATTAAAATTCAAAAACCTTTATTTTTAGAAATAATCATATTGTATTTAATGCAGTAGTTAATACATTCTAAACAATCTAAAAGAAAACAAAACAAAAAAGGTAAACATAGAAAAAAAATTATAAAATTTATAATTATACATAGATAAATAACTATTGAGATTATCTATTTACAATCCATTTATTTCGCATTTATTTTTTTAAGACATTTCAATTTAATAAATTAAAATTTTGAACCTCTAGATACACCCCAAAAGCTTGAGGTATTTTTTTTATATTATTATGTTTATTATGTTTTCTAATTATATCGATTATAACTCTCAAATAGGCTGTCAATTGATTGAGATGATTTAACTTTCGTTCAATTAGGGTTTCTGTTTTATATAGGGTTGCACATTTTATCCCGGAGCCCCAATTCCCCACGCTCCCATCCCCATTTGGAGGAAAATTGGGAAACGGGTGGGGATAGGGATGATTTTCATCCTCAAATTGAAATGGGGATGGGGATGGGGATGGGGAGACCCTCCCCCAACCCCATTTCCCCATTTCCCCCACAAATTTCCCCCAAATGGGGATGGGGATGGGGATGGGGTTTCCCTATTTCCCCAAAAATATTATAAATATAATTATATATATATATTTAATTTTTTTATTATTTCAAAACCTAACTATACAAACCTCATTTACTCTTTCAAAATCTAAATTCTTATTGAAATACTTTATTTTGTAAGGAATTTTCTTTGTATTTGTAACGCACTGATGGATTTTTGATATTATATTTGTAATGTAATTTTTTTTTATTTGTAATCATTAGTAAAATGGGGAAATGGGGAAACAGGGAAAATGGGGAACTGGGGTTGGGGATGGGGGTACCTCCCCCCAAAATCCCCCAACCCCATTTTCCCCCAACCCCATTTTCCCCCAAATGGGGAAATGGGGGGATGGGGGAGGGTCTAGGAAGTGGGGATGGGGATGGGGGGACCTATATCCACCCCCATTCCCCAATGTGCATCCCTAGTTTTATAGCATTTTTTTTTTTTTCAATTTCGGTTTGCTGAATTTTAATAGATATAGATAGGTGATTATATAAAATATAGATAGATATAGATATTTACAAGGAGATAAATATGAATTTATTACTAATAATATTATAATAAATTCATATTATTAATATTAATAGTTAACAAAATTTAATGCTCAAATTTAAAGCAAAATTTTTGTTCATGAATCAAGAAAGAATATCAAAAGATTAAAGATAATATGAATACATTAATATTAAAAACTTATCTTTTTTAAATGAATTAATATATTCTTCATTAATATTAATAATTAACAAAATTAATGTTAAAATTCTCTCAGGGGCGACATGTGGCACCATAAATGTTCCATTTCAAGGTATTATATAGATATAGATATTCAAATGAATTGAACTCACTGTTGTGTAGAATGCTTAAGATTTTATAGCAGCAATTGACATCATTTCTGACCTGTAAGTTTTTTTTTTTTTTGAAAATAATTCTGACCTGTAAAGTTGGTGCACTGAGACAATAAATAAAATAAAATTTATAATTGAAAATTATTGTGGTAACAAACATTAATTACAACAACAAAAAATTTGCTTCATTTTTCTTCATATATGGAAGCTACGAATTCAATCTTGTAAGATATGCCCTTGTTTCCATATTAATTAAAAGAAATTAATCTCTCAAGATTTAGTTTCCTTATTAAAAGGCTGTAAATCTAATATTGCCATATAATACTCGATATGGTTAGTAGATTTATTTGTCATGTTAACACTATAAATAAATCCATATTATTGAATGAATAACACAATTAGGTTTTGAAAATTAGGAGTTCAAATATTATAATTCAATAGATTGTGATAGAAATAAGTCAATAACCATCATGAGGTCAATTGTTCTTCCATTGATTCTATGCATTGTTCTTTTCAACTTATTTGCTGATACTCAAGCCCAAGGTATGTGTTTTTATAAATAAATAAATAAACAAGTTTTTACGGTAAATTCATGCATTTGTTAAGTATTTGTTCAACATAGCGTATGGATTGTTTGGTTACTGGTAAGAGATATTGCTTATTACAATAGTTTCAATATCAATATTAATAATAAATTAATTTGAACTTTCACATAACATCATACAGTATTAAACAAGATTAACTCAAGTGGAAAAAGTTTATTGTATTGTTATATTAAAGAATGAGAATATAAAATAACGTAATATAAATATTAATTAATATAATATTATTTTGTACTTTGATTTGTGTGCAGAACCTGTATGGAAGCCGAGAACTGAGATATTTAAAGGCAATACTTGTACAAGTGGGCAGTGCCTGCTTGACTTTTTGGGACGCCTGGGTGCAAGCAGTATGCCCAAGAATTGCAAGTGTTCACCTATTGATCCTACACAATACTCATGCACATGCGACGTCGTAACCCCTGTTTAGGAATTATAAGTTGAGTACATATCAACAATAAACTCAGTTACTTGATGTAACAGCTTCTCATTACTACAACCAAACCAATATCAATAATAATAAAGTAATTTATATTTGGAGGTTTTCATTATATAATTGTTTCTCTCTATTAGGTACATGAAAAAATGGACGTTTAGCAATGTTCAATTACTATTTGCTAAGCACACTCTAATTTTTCTCTCTCTCTCTCTCTCTTTATTTGAAAACTAAGGAAGATAATTTAAAATAAAAGTCTACTGGATTTTTGTTTTAGTTAAAGCATAAGTAGGGTGACTAACAAACATAATTATATCAATAACATATATAAATATTGTATTATTATGTTCTCCGTTGGCATTTTTGTCTTAATATCTCACAAATATAAAAGTATTCAGTGATTTGAAAAGGTCACTAATAAACATAAATTACTGATTATATATTTTTTTAATACTTTAAATTATAATTTTTTTGTTTAATTTTAACGATATTACTATGAAATCAAATAAACATAAAAACCCAGGGGTCGTTTGTTTTTTTGTCTGAAGACTGAATATTCCTGAATTTTTCTGAAGACTGAATAGGGACTGAAATCTGAACTTGAATGACATATTTGTTTTTTTTTTCCTCATATCTGAATGTATTGTCAACATGTTTGTTTTTTAAAAGTAAAATTGTCTGAAACCAAGTAATTTTACATTTATACCCACGTTAAACAATTATACATATAATATGGAATAAAAAAATCTAAAAATAATAATTATATATGAACACATATGATCATGATTTTCTTCTTCAATTACAAATATACTTCATTTTTATTAAGAAAAGAAAGTTTTTTTTTCAAAAAATAAAAGAGGGCAGCAGGAAAACTCACACAAAACACTCTAACAAAAATAATATATAAATACATCACCCTAATATCATAATAAAGTATTGGTATTAAACACCAATATAAAAAGTGATTAGGGTTCTTTTTTATTTTTAAAGCTATTTAAAATAAACAATATATTAAAATAAAGATTTTTGTACCATATATAATCATGATGAAAAATGAAATATGTCATAAAAATGGGATAGTATCGGAAGAAAAGATTTTGGATTGCATTTAATGCAATTCAGTGATTTGCAATTAAGTGAAAAGTCGGAATTTTTTACTTTTTTTAAGTTATTTTTTGGCATTTTTAAGTTGTTTGACCACTTATAAAAACAAACAAAACAACTTAATAATTATGATTCAGACTCATTAAGTTTTAACTGGAAAAAATAAACGAGCCCTCAATAGTTTAGAGGAAGTAATAAATGTTAAAATTATCTTGATAATACAATATAAAAACTCATCACAAAATTGTAGCACATATTTGAAAGTCTCCCGCATAAGATAGCCAAAAAATACATATCACAATGTACACTATATTTGGTTGATTTTCTTTTTTAAGTAATGCTTTTACAATTTTTGGTAGTTAGCTGTACTTGTTTAATTCCTTTAATTTCTTTACAAGGTTTAGAAAGAGTATTGAGATGCTCTAAATAAACTTCACAGCGTCAGGTGTCGCCGTAAGAAAGTTTTAGATTTAAGGTTATGTTTGTTACCATATATTGTATTGTTTTTGGTGATTAAAATATATTAAAATAATACAATACACTAATACAGTGTTTGTTACAAAGACAATATTATATTATTTTAGTACATTTTAATTGTCTAATACATCAAACATTGTATTAGCTAATTCATAATATTTGATGGCATTATGTTATATTGTATTAGAAGAAACATTTTTTTTCTTTTTTTTCAACAAATATTAAATATTGATGAAATATGTGTTATGTTATTAATATTTTTTTATAATTTCAAAATTATATAGGAAATATTTATTTTATTTATAAAAATATTATTTATTTAAATTTTTGGTTTCAATTAAAATAGAAATTTATTGATTTTTATATAAAAATATTTATTGATTTATTCATGGTACGGATATTTATAATTAATTATTAACTATTTTTTAAAAAATATTATATTTTTATAATATAATAAAATACAATGAAGTTATATAGGAATAACTTAATACGATACAGTACGGTGTATCACCAAACACATGTTTGTATTAATGATAATATAGTCAAATACAATACAATCCAATACGTGTGCCAAACGAGCCTTAAACGCATAAATTTTGATCTATATTAACAAAACCAGAAGAATATGCACTCTGACTTAATTGCATGATTGTTTAATTAAATGCAAAGATCATGCTAATTAAATTCTATTTATTTCTATTTCTATAAATTAATAAATTTTCTTTTTCTGCTTTTGCACATTAAGACTTATCATAGACGAAGAGACCATTTGTTATCACTGAATAAAGAATGAGTAGTGTTAACATATGCCCTACATAATAAATAATACTATAAAGAGAATTTTAACAATGCATTTAATCATTGTATTTATTAAAACAAGACAATAAATACATTGTCTAGTTTCCCTTTATGGTACTATTTATTGTGTTAACATATATCTTAAAAGCACATGTTAACACTACTCATAAAGAATATCTACACCTCTTCATATGATGTGGTTTTTCTATTTGTTGTTTCCAATTAAAGAGAGATCAATGAGCTTTTTCACTAATATAGCTAAGAGTCGGGTGGAATTTAATAAATTCATGAACTTATTAGTTTTTAAGGATGTTGATGTGTGAAATCGTGTGATAAAAACTAAACTCGTTAGTACAGCGGCAAGTATAGATCGTTCCCACGAGGAAAAGTGAATTTATCAATTAAAACTAATTCTAGTTAAAATTAAATTTAAAAGAAACCAAAATATGATTGTTTGAAGGATTGAAACTAAAACTAAATTGAATTAAACTAAGAAAGCAGTTAACAAGAAATTAGGGAATGTGATCAAGAGATGAAAGACTAGGTAACTGATGCTTCCCATATATAATACTCAATGTTTATCAATTAATTCCATTAACAAGATTCAAACCAAATTTAGAGTTCATTCTTATCTTGATTATGGTATTACTGTGATTCCTGATGGATTTAACCACGTTTTCTCAACCACTACTCACCCTTGTCGAAGGTGTGAGCAATATCTAAGAATCCATTACGTTCAAGAATTAGTGAAACAAAATCGTCTCACATATTCCTATGTCGAGAACAACTATACTCATTCAATTAAGACTACCTATATTCCTATAGCGCAATCTCATTTAATAAATTATCAAAACCTTAGACAAGTATCAATTAATTTTCATAGATCAACACAAGTCAAGAATTAAGACATATACTGAATTGAACAAATCTAAATTCGAATTGATGAATAAATATAGAATTAAATCAAAACAAGAACATCACATAGGTTCACATCGATTCTCTAGTATGAAATTAATTACACATTAAAAGATTAAAAGAAAAGGAGAAATAGTTGATAAAAACCCATGAGTGTCTTCTTCAAGCTTCCAAGTACAACAATGGTGGTGGTGTGATGGGGGACGGCCCCCTTGGTGGCTTGGGACATCCCTTGGCTTCTCTCCCGAAATTAGGGTTCAATGGGGTTTAAATATGTGTAGATGTTATGCCATGTCCTTAAACAACAAAGAAATCAATTGCCTTTTAGAACTCTACCTTTTTGGGATTTAATTTCTTTCCTAATCCATTAAAATTAATTACTTATTGAATGAAGATAAGGATTAGGTGTCAACTTGTTTTCCCACGACTCCCTTGACTTGATGTTGCTCCCATTTTACTCACTTGCTTGGTCAAGGCTTCGATTTGTGCTTTTAGTATGGTGACTTCATCTACTTCAATAATGCTCGGCACCCTCATTGTTTGTCTCTTATTACCCCAATAGCTATTGGTAGCCGATAACTCCTCCAAAATGTTATAAGCCTCTGATTTCTTCATTAAGGAACCTTCGGCCACCACATCTATCAAATTTCTTATGGCATTTTTTATGCCAGTGTAAAATGATTCTACTTGTTGCCACTTTAGAAGTCCGTTGTGAGGATATCTCCTTACAATCTCCTTAAATCTCTCTCAAACATCGTAGAGACTTTCATTCTCGTATTGTGACAAAATTTATTATCTCACTCCTAAGATGGGCCGCCTTCCCCGGTGAAAAATACTTGTTTAGGAATGCTTATACTTGTTTAGGAATGATTGAGCCAACTCCTCCTATGTAGTGATTGAATCAGGGGGGAGTGAATGGAGCCATGACTTAGCTCAGTATCTGTAGGGAGAATGGGAATAGCTTCAACTTCATTGCATCTTCGGATACCCCATTGTACATAAAAGTATCACAATCGTAATTGAAGCTTTGTAAATGGACATTCATATCATCGTTTGCTAGGCCCCCAAACTGCACCGCGGTTTCTATCATTTGAATGACCGTCGGCTTGATCTCAAAGTTGTTTGCCGCTACTACGGGCCTTCAGATGGAAGATAGGTTTTGGTCTACCCTTGGCATGAGGTAGTCTTGCAAAGTCCTCTCATCTTCCCTATTGGCGCCCCCTTAAACTTGAGGTGGATTGGGATCCATGGCTTCCCTAGTTCTTGCGCATTTGATTCTGATGATTCCTTCTCGTCGTCCCTTCAATATTCGGATCGAATTCCAACACCTGTAAATTGTTACCCGTTGTACGATTATGCATACAAGAGTAACCGCCTGAAAATCACAAGAAACAAAACACAAAGTAAAAGATCTAAATTAGTAGTAAATCAACTACTATCGATATCAACAAACTGCTCAATCCCTAGCAGCGGCGCTAAAATTTGATGACACCAAAATGATCGCACGCAATAGTACAGGGTCGTGGGTGTGGCACAATGATAAATAAAGTTCGTTCCACAGAGATTGATGTATTGATTACCGAAATTTATCAATTCTACTACTATCTAGACAATTGAAATCAAGAGGGTGATGATTACTCTACTCTAATCAATTAAAGCTAAAATTTAAGTTCATTAACACAAAACAATTAGCAACAAGCAAACACACAAACAAGATGTTAAAACTTATTTGAGATGAATGGCTAAGGCTTTCGAATCCACCTACCTAATTACCAACAATTTATAGACACACCATTAGAATAGACTATGCAAGTATAAATGTAGACCCGTGTAACCCTAATTAATCTCTAACCTCTTTCGAGCGATAAAGACAATATTCGTATGCACCAATAAACTATTTTTCAATGGTTATCCGAAATACACACTGACACGGCGTTGCAGTGTCGTCAAAAGATTGAACATTAAGTTTGCCGACTGTCGTTATTTCTAGCAAAATTACAACACGCCAAGCGCACTCGTGTGTTGTGTGTGCAGAAAAGTAAATAATAATATAACTAAATAAATTATATAAATAATATTTACATTGATAGGATGGAATGGAGATATGGCATGAAATGTATGGATATGCTAAGGAAATGACTCAACTGTAACAATCCTCCTAATTAAGCACTAGACTCACCTAGTCCCTCAAATGTGCAAATATATCATAGGCTCGTGTACCCTTAATTAATCTCTAATCTCTCTCGATGTCTTAGAAATCACATCCACACAATTGTATGGATTCATTAAGTACTTTGGGACACACACAAGAGCCATGTACGCCAACCTAGTGATACTTTCACTTTCTGATCATATACACATGTTATTTCGTTGGGCATGTAATGCTTAACCGCGTGGGTCATACTACAACCAATAATTTATCCATGAGGCTAATCAAATAAGGGGTGGCAACCAAGTGAAAGTATTAAGAATACGAGATACTCATACAACAAGTATGTTTTATGCTCGTGTCCCTTTAATTAATCTCTACCCTATCTCGAGCGCATAGATATTGCATCCATACATATGCATGAATCCATTAAGTTCAATGGGATACACACACGAGCTCTACACACCAACCTAGTGATCTCTCAACTTTCTATTCAAATGTAGAGGATGTTGGGGTTTTTGCCCTAAAGCTTGTAATATGTAAATATAATTTGAACATAAATAAAAGAAGTAGTATATTCATTCATTTTGTGTCATGCTTTATATAACATGTGCACTTAACATCCAAAATTGCCGGATGTAATTTCGAACTGTGTATATGAGTGTCATATATAGATGGATTCAGTTTGAAACGAGCAATCTAAAGAGTCCGTAGATAGCAAATAAAGCTGGGTACTTTATTTGTGGTAATCTACAGCTGCGGTCCATTTCGTAGTGTACGGTGATCCTATCCTGGATCATTCATATGTAGATATGATAATGGAGGCACCTTGTATGATGTGATCATATAGGACTGGGCCATGATCTATATGAATCTCTCACTAAGATCCGTTTAACGATGAGATTCATATATATCAACTAATGATGGCTATATGTGGGTGATCTTAATCCTGAGTGTCTTATCGACTCCTTTAGATTAGATCGTGATCTTTGATATACCATGGGTGAGGTCGGAGTTGCATTCCCGATCAATATACTCTGTATGTTGGGATTGCGGTTTGGCTTGTGGCTGGGAAGGTTTGTACACAATAGTGGAATCCTACTCCTTCTTGTGAGAAGTAGATGGTAGTTCCCTTAAGGGTTGATTCGGGGCTTGAACAATATGAGCGCTCTTCTAATTCGGTAAGGAATGTATGATTTATTGTTCATTAGAGAATCAATGGTACTTAATGGAAAGATATGATTAGAGGGGTATAACTGACATTATGACCCAGCTCTAATTATGAACTACTTGTGGAGGATTATACCATATGTAATAGCTATATCGATGGACACCGAGAGTTATTGGTTTGTGTAAAAACGTCTACAGTTGAGAGAGTGCAGCTTCGGGTTTTTAGTGGAATAACACTGAAGTTAATAAGCATGAAATATTAATTAAAGAGTTTAATTAATAATTTCTAAATATTATTGGAGCTCAAAATACTGTGGGTCCATTAGGTCCCCTTGCTAGCCCGATCGATTTAGATAACAAGGGTCACGGTTAATTAATTGGATTGTCCAATTAATTGTGTTACGAAAGTGACATGTATTTATTCGGGAATTAATTGAATAATGAGATTATTTAATTAATGAATAATGGTGATTAAATAAATTAAATAATAAGATTATTTAATTATGTTGTTAATCACTAAATGGAGGGTGTTAGTTGATATTGATTTTGAATAAAATAAGATAATATGATTATTTTATTTTAAATTAAATATTTGAAATTGAATTTAAAATGTTTGAATTCAAAAATAAATATTTAATTATCTTTTAAAAGATATGAGATATCTTTGTAAAGTTTTTAAAAATCAAATAGATTTTCGGTTTGTTTTTTAATATATATGAGATATATTTTTTTTAATTAAAAAAAAGGATAACCGAATGTCGGTTTGTTTTTAATATATATGAGATATATATTTTTTAACTAAAGCAAGATAACCGAATGAGATACAAAACAAAAAAAATGAAGAGAAGATATTAAAAGTGATCGTGACACAACAAACAAAAAGCAAACAAAAAGAAAAAAAGTTAGGGTGTGGCGACCACAAGTGCTGCATTTCTAGGTTTTGTTTTTGTGTGTGTGTTCTTCTCTTCTTCCTCCATACATGTCCTGAATATCGTGACGCGCCCACACGCTGTTACCAGTTCCGGGAGATAGCGAGGAAGATCACGTGGTTTAAATCAGGAGCAGTTTGTATCAAAGTGAAGGAGCCTCCTACGTAGGTATGAAAAAGTTTCTTCACTTTATTATTGTATTTGATTATTACTGTACAAATGGGTTAGTTTAATGATTGCATAAAAAAAAATTTAAACCCTTCCGCTGCGCAATCTGTAACCCTAGGATCCAACAGAGGATACCACGCTGAGCATGTTAATGTGAACCACACGATATATAACACACTGCTAATAATTCATTCATAAGGTGGCTAACCAAGTGAAAGCATTAAGCATACAAAATGCTCATATGACAACATAAGCACAAGAGAAATTTGATGGTCTTTACTCTATATAGGATTTGATTTTATCAATCTCCCTAGGATGGCTAAAAATGGAAAACAAATTCACCTAAAACTAATGTGCAAATAAGTTGATTGTTCAACATTAAGGACATTCAATTTAGTCATGGGTTCATCTTCTTAATTTAGGAATTCTCCAAAATCAATCCATTACCCAACCCAAGCCATGCGAGGGCAATTGTGTCTTTGAAACAAAGACCCATTAAGCACAAGGATATTGAGCCAAAATCTAATTTAGCATATAAATGCATTAACCAAACTTATCCCACTCGATCTTTAGAGCTAAAGCTCTAGCACTCAAATCGTTCTAAACATGGTATTTTAAGTCATCCATCAATCAATCAACAATCATGGGATACTGAATTACATTACTCCTAAATTAAATTACTTTACTCCTAATCTCATTTATGGACACATATCAATTTAGACTCTCCACACATATGGATATCACAATAAGAGATTTAATCATGCATAAACAAAGAGTAAAACAAAACTCAAAAAAAAATATAAGAACAATCATACATATATTGCACAAGTGTAGGTTTACAAAATTCTCAAATTGGTGATTACATCAAAGAAAACAAGAAATACAAGAAATACAAGAAAAGAGTGAATAAGATACAACCCTTGAAGACAACTCCTCCAAGGATGCTCCATGCTTTCCAAGCTGGAAATTGGTCCAAAGACCACTCCTTACTCCTTGCAATCTACTCTAAGATGTGTGAAAGATATCTAAAATGAGGTGGTGGAGGTGTATGGTGAGCTCTCATGGAGAAAAATCCTCCATGGGAGCTAGTCTCTCTCTTATTTTTGTGAAGAAGATGGAGAGGAAAGAGATGGAGATAAGGGTTGTTTTGGGTCGTGTCTTGGTTTAAAGGAGAGAAGAGAGAGAATTCTGAATTAGAGAGGAGAGAATAAAAGAATGTGATATGGTGGGGTGGAGGAAAAGTCAAAGAGAATGATGATTGATGGGAGGTGGAGTGTGAGGTGGCCACAAATCAAGGAAAATGGGTTATGCACTAGGGAGACATAGAAAGGGATGTGGATGGTGAGAAAAATGAGAGAAAATGGGGTATGCATAGAGTGGGGACGTTAGGATAAGAAGTTGGGGTAAAAAGAAATGTATGCCCCTTAAAAGGTGGCTGAAAATGGCTGAAAACGGACCCAGTTCGCAGGAGGTTTCGTGCGAGTAAAATGAAGCTTCTCGTGAAGCTTGTACCAGTAGTTTTCACGGTTTAGGTCTTCGCGGGATGAAAAAACAAAGTGTCCCGCCAAGCTCTCTTTTCCAGTTTTCTACATCACGCGCCGTTACGAAAACGGCCATGCATTCCTCTAGAAAACCTAGAATTGCGATATGTAAAAAAAATGGAAACTAGACATCCAGGACTTTCCAAAATAGATAATAAGAAATATAATTCAATATGAGGAGAGAGATATGGCCCCCGAAAGTTGAGTGTAATGCACGAAGATTCCAATTGCAGCCCAAATAACCACCTAAACTCTTCAATTAAGCTCAACATCTCATTTTAAGGAATACAACCTACACAAAGCTCACAAAACACATTATAAACCAAAATATGCACGAAAACGAGAACAAATGATAGGAAATAGAGACCTGAATATGTATAAATAAGGTTCGATGACACACAAATTCATTAAGCATCATGGCACACAAATGGAATCCTACAAGCTAGCATCATATATTTCTATCTTACTAGACTTGTATCATGCATTTCATCGAGCCCGTTGCATGCTTCTTCTTTCGGTACATCACACAACAACCAAAGAGCAATCAAGTGTTAGCTATGCACTCAAAAGCAAGTAAAGCATGAAAGCATGTACACAAGACAAGCATTTATAGATAAAGTAATGGTCTTTATTGAAGGTTCATGGGATAGGTTTCATCTTGGCCTTAACCAAGGATGATTTAGTTCATATTACAACACATAGCTACGAAAGATATGATTTTGTGTAAGCCATAACAAAATACAAATGAAAATGGAGAGAGAAATGTGTAGAGAAAACTATATGTGAAGATCTCATCATCTCTTGGTTTGTTAATGTGCTTGGCTTGCTTCTTCTCTCTTAGTCCCCTTTTATACTCCAAGATTGGGTTTTGGTGGAAGGTTTAGGTAGAAAAGTGGGATGTGTGGTGTTCGGTTAAGTGGATTATGAGTTTGGATGATGATTTGGTGGTGTGATTTGGTGATTTAGTGTCTGGAGAGTGTAAAGATGTGTTCTTGGGAGCTTTAGAGTTGAAGAGTCGTGTAATAAAAGGTATTGGGAATGAGGGCACGTGAGGTATTTATAAGGGTGTGGGAGTCAGGGCACGAAAACCTAGAAATTCTACTGAGATGGACAAGATGCGCGGTACACGTGCGCGGTACGAATGTATACACGTACCGCAGCGTTCTTCTGTCTGCCGAGGCGCGGTACGTGCGCGGTAAGTACGAATGTAAGCACGTACCGTGCCAACCTACTGGAAAAAGATGCGCAGTACACGCACTATACCTGCGATGTACGATCCGCGTAAAAATTCTTTACTCTTCAAATTAGCCCCGAAAGTCTCCAATCTTTACACAAACACCCCTGGAAGCTAAAACACCTGCACCAACTTATTTAATCCGTTAAACACTTGGTTTTACCCGGGAAATAGACGCAATTGATAAGAAATGGAGGCTACACCGAGTGTACAAATGGGCATTATCAGTCTTCCTCTTATGTAATACCTCAACAACATATTCAAGTTTGAATATAAAGTTTTGCTGCAGCATCACATTCACATACCAAAATTTATAAATCTCTTGATTTCCTACTATGATTAGAAATTTAGAATAGTTGAGATACTACAAGTCATCCATGTTCTATTTGAACTTTAATTGTTCAAATCAATTTCATTTTATATATGCACCACATGTATTTTTATATTATAGTATATATATATATATATATATATATATATATATATATATGAGCAATCAACATTTATTGCCTTGAGGTTTTTTGTCCAAAATTATTTTTTGAAAATTTTCAATTTTGACCACATAAATTTTTAAATTTCTTTTTCAAAACACATCTATAAGTTTCAGAGTAATACTAGACTTCCTAAATTTTTTTTCAAATTTTTTTCCTAATGTTTATAGTCCAGTGAGATGTCAACATCTTATAAATAATAAGATTATGTGGTGAATGATGTGATGTCCGACACCTAATATACTACAAATATTTGGGAAAATAAATTAGAAAGCCTAGCATTACTCTAAGTTTTATTGTTAAGGACAAAAAGTGTTTTTTCACCCAATTGCAAATAAATTACCGAAATAATATACATCTTCTTCCTCCAAAGTCCTACCTCTCTTCCTCTCTATTTGTTTCCTCTCTTCTCTCACTAACAAGATTTGTGAGATACCAAAAACATTATTTGTTATATCATTATGTAGAAAAATTTAACAAAAAAAAACAATTTCATCGAGTAGTATAGTAGAAGGTTTTGGAAGTCAGTGACAGAACCAGCAATGGTTTCCAGATGGGTGTCGTAAAATAATGAGTATATCATTTATTTTAGAGGGTATATTAAAGAAAAAATTAATTTAAAAAATACTTTTTTAATGTGTTAAATTTGTCAATTGACATATTAGTAGTTGGAATACAAGTTGATTTATAGAGTTAGAATGACTTAAATTTTCTCTAAAAATAATTCAGAAAAACCTTATGGCATTTTATTCATGATTCAATAATAGTGTTAGAAGTTAGAAAACTAATTAAAATTTAGATTGTACTTACAGTATTTTTCTAACATCCAAAAACTATTTTAATTTTTTTTAAATTATAAAAGTTTGTTTGATAAAATATCCTAATAGTTAAACATAATTATAGGTTTATATTTTTGAAATATTATAATATTTCGGGGATTAGGGAATGGGGAGAGACTCGAACCCACAACCTCGTGGAGTGGGTGTTAGAGACATACAACATATATGTTATGATTCGATTTTCATTTATATTTAAGCTACATCGAAAGAAATGCTTTATATAGAATCAAAGATATTTTTTTATATGATTTGATAAAATAAAAAAATAAAAGAAAAGCTCATTACACCAAACTTCCATGCGGTTTGCTCTTTTACACGCTGAAACAAATTTATCTTAAATTGACACTAATCTCCCCTGCAATTAATCAAACTTAGTCAAATTTAACCATTAACCAAGTTTGACAGTCAAAATTAAAGGTATTTTTGTCCTTTGGTGCTTTTTAAAAAAAATGAAAATCAAATACAAAATTTAAAATAAAATAAAATAAATTAAACATGTTTGTGGAGATATAAAAAAAATTAAATTACAAATAAAAAAAAACAATTTTTTTAATTAAAAAATATATATATTGATCTACTATGTATGATGGAGATCAAATAACAAAAAAAAAAATGAAAATCGGAAATTAACAACAACAACAAAAGCGTAAAATACCATGGCTGCTCTCACCACGACCTCCTGCAGCACCTTCCACTTCACCACCAAAATGACCATATATCTCTCCTCCACCTCCGAATCCAACTTCTTCGGCTGCCTCCATTTTCGTAACCCCAAGTTTGACTAACAGTAAGGGAGGTGAATGTCAATTAACGATAAAGTTGTTTCTGTGTGTAAAAAAATAAACCTCATGGGAAAATATTCGATGTCTCATTTAAAGGAAAACTAGAAAAATGAAAAACCTGAAAATTAAGGATATTATAAAAATTAAAATAAAGGCAAATTTGTAAAGTTTTTAAAATTCAGGGGGAAATTCCCCCAATACTACACCCGTCCTCAAATTTTCGAAGAACTTAAATTTTTTGAAACATCATATATTTCATGGATATTGATTGTTTTTTGTATCATTTAAGTATTTTTAAAAAATCAAATATCAAAAATCGAAGTTTGACATTTTTCAAAAAAATTTCACATGTTTATTACCTACGTAAAATCTTTTTTAATACTACATGAAATCAATTTTGATATTGCATGAAAATATTTTTGATATTACATTAAATCATTTTTGTAATACCACATGAAATCATATTTTATACAATATGAAATCATTTTTAACATTAGGTGAAATGATTTTTTGCTATAAGTGAAATCTTCGGGAAAATAAGGGAAGCCATTTAAGTGAGGGGTATTTGGGACATTTCAGTTTTCATCCGGTTAAAACAATAACATTTATGCATAAGGTTAAAAAGAATTTTTACCGTTTCTCAGAGGCTATTTATGAAATTTTCCCTTCATACTAATAAGATCAACAGAGTTTCCTGTTTTTTAAAAACATACTACGTGCATAAACATTAAAAAATTGCACTGTCCTGCAAAGGATAATTTGATAGAATATTTAACACAACAAACATATCCCAAACAAAGTGTTCCTGTTTTTGAAAACATACTACCTGCTTAAACATTGAAAATGAAAAACATTCGATTTCAGCCATTCTTGTTGAGCGACCTTTGCTTTCGGCCAGCTCCTTCACCAGTATTGCAAACAATGTGCACGTCTATGAAATTCACCTCTTGATTATTACCTTGTGGAAATTCACAAATGCAGCAGTCATCCAAACTCACATTGTTCGCCCTGCAGAAATCGTTCCACCCACAAATCAAGATTCGACCATCCTTCCAATTGTAAACTTTAGCAGGCCATTGCATCCCATGCTTGTTACGAAAGAAAATCAGATTTGGAAATTTAAGCTGGTAACGTTTCAAGACTTTCACTGGCACAAACTGCAATAAATGAACATAATTCTAACATTAGCAACTACATACAGTAACATTGATGGTGCGGCCCCAATAAAATTTAGGCCAAATGAATTCAATATGTACAGACACAAATTGATATCCACCCTAAGCAAACAACAAAATTAGCAGTGATTTCACATTTTGGTTTTCATAATTAAACAAAGCAATCACTGCAAGTAATGACTAATGTCACGAATTATTGCACTTCGGCAATATCAAGTAGTATTGTAAAATATATTATGGTTTTCATAATTAAACAAAGCAATCACTGCAAGTAATGACTAATGTCAAGAATTATTGCACTTAGGCAATATCAAGTAGTATTGTAAAATATATTATGACAGTAGCACCATAGCGGCAGTTTATAGAAGAGCTGAGATGATTACCAATAGGTTCCTCTCGGTCCTTGTCTTCAATTTTGCAATAAAAAAGGGATTTTGAGGCTGAATAAGTTTTGGTAGGTCAAGGACTTCTAATGGGACATCATTGGTTCTTTTATAGCCTCTTCTACTCATATGAACAGGCATTTTCTCAGATACTCCTGGATCAAAATGAACCAACAAGTTTATATTATCATACACAAATCCAAACAAACATACATGGTGTTCGGTTTACCAATGTTTTCATAAGAGTTTTTCCCATCTCTACTTTCTATGATGGTCTCACTTATTCTTCTTCTTCTTCAACCCTCAAAAAAACCTTTTTTTTTAAGATCCTTGTGAATCAAATTAAACCAATAGGTTATCTTATAAAATTCCAAACATACATATACATGGCATTTTGCAATGGAACAACAGTTAAATTAAAGGAGACAAGAATCACAGTGTTTACCATTGTTTCCGCAACTCTGTTTTCGGGCTCTGTTCTTCCTGGTGGTTGATTCTTCTTCTTCCTCAATGTTGACAGGATTAGTTCTTTTAGAACCTGCCTCAACCTTAACAGCTGCCATTTTTTTAGGTCCTCCTGAATGAAATTAATCCAGTAGTTTAATACTAACTTGTACGAATCCAATCTCACATCAGCATGGCCTTCACACATACACATGGGATGAAATCACTGTTAAATTAAAGAAAGAGGTGAATTACAATGCTTACCATTGTTTCCAACACTTTGTTTTCGAGCTATGCTCTTTCTGGTAGTTAATTCTTCTACTTCTGCTTCAATGATGATAACATCAATTCGTTTTGAGCCTCCTTCAACCTTAACATCATCCCTTTTCTTAGATCCTCCTGAATCAATTACATTTTGGTCAAAACTATCTAATACAAATTTAGGCTTAAATCAGTATGGCATTCACAGTATACAGAGAATGAAAGGACTTTTAAATTAAAAGAATACACAAATACGAATTAGAATGTTTACCAATATTTCCAACACTCGGTTGTTTTCCAGCTCTGCTATTTTCAATGGACACTTCTTCTTTTGTTGAATCCTCCTCCTGCTCACCAATATAATCCTCATAATCACTATCATCATTGTCATCACAATCTTTGTCTTCATTGTCATTTTCTTTTGTTTCTTCTTCCTTCTGCTTTTCCTCCTCATCGTCTTCATTCTTATTTTCTTTTGTTTCTTCTTCCTTCTGTTTTTCCTCCTCATTGTCTTCCAACTTCACTTTATTCATGTATGATGTTCCATTAGCCTTATTTTCTATCTTTTCACATGCATCTTGTCCAAAAACTTTGACACTGAATCCACATTGACCATTATATCTAAAGATTACTAAATCCCCTGACTGGATAGAATTATCTAAGACAAATTGTTTCCAACCATTAAGAAAAAACACCCTTCCATCAATACAATCCACCATTACATGCCAGAAACTTCCCATATGATTACTGAGGACGGCATTCTTTGGCATCAGTCTATTACAGAATGATACAAAAGAATCTGGGATGAGCTACAAGAGAAAGTGGTTCTATATCAGTCAATCATAACATCTAAAAGTCAATTGAATATAATTTGACATGTGTTTGTCTATAATTTTACTCTTTCACGACATATTTTATGTATTCCAAGATATAAACTGTTGTCTATGTATACTATGATATATGTATGCACGATAGTAAACTATTTCTTCGTGATATCATTTTTGCTAAAATGCCACCCTATGGTACTACTAGACCATCAGATTACATTTAGAAGAAATCCTACAACATAGGATGTCAATTGAATATAATTTGACATGTGTTTGTCTATAATTTTACTCTTTCACGACATATTTTATGTATTCCAAGATATAAACTGTTGTCTATGTATACTATGATATATGTATGCACGATAGTAACCTATTTCTCCGTGATATCATTTTTGCTCAAATGCCACCCTATGGTACTACTAGACCATCAGATTACATTTAGAAGAAATCCTACAACATAGGATGTCAGAAGCACACAGATCTTGAAGAGGAAAGAAAAAAAACAACTTAATATGATTGTATTCACTTAATAATTCCCTGTATAAGATGTGAGTTATAGTTATAATTGTACTCACTTATTAATTTTCCCACACAAGATGCGACAACAAGTAAAAGCAAATAAAGAAATACACATAAGCTTTTCATATTAGTTTCCATTAAGTAATTAGAATTTCCTAAATAATGAACAGCAATAACATGTCATGTTTGGCTACTTGCCACATGTTTTCTGACTAGCTTGATCACATCCTACCCTCATACATGGACCCATCAAATTTCTTTGACTACTATTAGATCTAATTAATGCCAGGTAAGATTGTTGCAGTATATAACAATCTTGGAACTAATCATCTACTTGTCCAAAATATAGGCAAAGATTTATGACAAGTGAAACATTTACTATTTCTTTCCTTAGAATTAGTATAAAACAATTAAATTGACCCATCAAAAATAAGTTAACTCACTATTTTAAAGAACCAACTCCCACATGTTAATACAAAACCCAAAACTCATTTTGAAAACAAGAAAAAATCTCAAGGCATGAATGCCTCAACAGAAACAGAAAATAAAACTCAAGCAAAACTGCACATAAGACTAAGAGAGACTTAAAGATAGTTTTTCCTTTCTAAACTAGTAAAATATTTCACATATTACTAACAGAGTCCAGAGAAACGAAAAATTCATTCCTTTGTTTGTAAATATAGCAATTTGACGTGTTTTTGAACTAAACACATTTGATTAAACACATTTCAGTATTTCACATTATCAGATATCTCACATAGCAAAGTTCCAACTTCAAATACATTACAGGCTTAATCCAACAGAAACAAAACTATGTCTTTGTCTAATGCTTTAATTAGTAGATTTAATAATAATCAAAACATTTGTGGGGTTGATTTATGAGGGAAAGAGCTAAAGCCTACATCTTCCTCACTTGGATTATTTATTTGTGCACCCTTCAATGATAAAATATGCAAAGAACCAAAATTTTTCATCATAGAATCAGATTACATCATAAAACAAAGACACAAACCCATCAAAGCATCAAAATTTCTAAAACACTATCAATGATCGAACATGAAACAAGAAAGAAAAAAAAAACCATGTTAGATGTCCACACAAGTCAACAGATTAAGCAACACAGCACTCAAAAAAGAAAGTGAAAACAGAACTCACATGACAGAAAACAGAAATAAAGCTAGAGAGTGAATTACCAAGCTCTCAAAGCTGTCCTCTGGCAGATACACTTTGAAGAACTCAGGTACCCTCTGGTTGAAACTATAGGCCATCTCTCTTTCACTCTCTCTCGGTTTTCAGGGATAAAATGAGCCTAATTGATGTGAAAAACACACAATGAGATAAGAACTTATTGAGCTTGCATTTTGAAAAAAAAAAAAAAAACACTTCTCTCGTGTTTGTCTAGTGGTCTCAAGACAAAACTGAGACTACTTTGATTTGTTTTGTACAATTGAGATATGCTTACCATTTCGAGTAACACTTTCTTTTGTTTTCGATGCTCGTATAGCTATTTTTGGATAGCTAATTCCCGTACTTGTGGTCCCAGATGCACACTTGGCTTGCAAACAATGGTTTGAGCCTGTTTGTGTACAGCGAAAATGGCTTCAACGTGGGGTTGCATTGGAACAGAAACTTGGAATCGACATTATAATCAAAACCCTTTTGTGAAAAACTTGAAAGAATTCTGACTCCAATATTGAAGAAATTTTGAAACAAAACATCGATTGTACAGAGGAAAAAGCTTTTGACAGTGAAGACTGATAAAATCGGTCAGAGACTGAGAAGGGAAGAAAACGGAGAGCCGTCCACGTGGACGGCCAGGATTACTTTTATCCGATTTTGGATTTTGTTTTTAGAAAAGTGGATTTTTCTGATTCGGTGCCAAACACATTTGTTGTTGTGTGTTTACTAAGTAAACCCACCAACTTTTGCTAGGCTCGCTTAGTATTTACAATTTCTGCCATGTCCGGCGACTGCTATGTCTTGCCACGTCAGCATAAATATGCTGACGTGACATAACATGGCATGCAACATCAGCAACACAAGATGAGTTGTTCGACACATCAGCAGAACTGTTGTTGTTGACATGTTCAGACACCTCATTGCTGACGTGTCTCTAATCAGGTCAACAGAATTCAATTCTCATCTTCCAAACCCCAAAAATAAAAACAAAAATGTCACTTTAGAAAATTCCAATGAAAGTGTGTGCTGTTTGAGCTTTTACATGTTTATTCTAGTTACTTTTGAGACAAATTCACACCATTAAAGCAACATTCTGCATCTTAATTTTTATATACTTCAAAATGCTCTAACTTTTCATTTCTGCTCAACTCATGTTGTGGAATTAAATGTTATTTTTTCATCTTCTGTGGTAAATTTGTTAGAGCAAGCTAGGTGTTAAACTGTGGATCTTCCCTTTTCATGTAGTTTTTCTTCTCGTATTGAATTTGAATCCGAAATTTGCGGTGCATTGATCACAACTCATAAGCTTCTACCATACATGGTGCAAATAATTTGGTATTGTGCATATAGCAGAAATCTTTCAGTAACAACAATAAGGAGGTCATAGTAGTAGAAGTCTGTTATTCATTTCATATTCTAAAATGATCTTAGTAATTAATGCTTAGAGTTAGGGATAATATAAGGTTGATACATTTATAAACAAAATATTATCAAATGAGAGGATTCATGCATGGCTAGTGAATTTCAGTTGAAATTGAAGATTTCTGCTGACAGAAATGCAACTACTATCTTTCTGGTTCTTATTCTATGCTGACATCACAGCAAGCATCAAAAAGCTCGCAGCAGCACAGCGCGAAGAAGCTGCAGAGTTGGAAAAACCAAAATCATTGTAAGTTTTGTATTACTGTGACAAAAAAAAAAAAAAAAAAAAACTTTGTATGTATGATAGTTTTGATGGTGATGATTAAGGGAAATAACTATAAGTAATAAAGTGAATAGACTTTACCATACATCAATGAAGCTTCTATACTTTCTACTTCCTTTCTCTATTGTATCTTGACTACGTACATTCGTTCTTCCTTACTATACTTGATCGAGCTGCATTTATAGATTCAATAACAAATCACGCACAGCGCATGCTCACTGATGTTCGTTTCTTTCGTAGACTGTTGACAATGGAAAAATTATCAATGTATTGATAAGAATATTAGGGGTTTAGGACTGTGCAAAAGAATTTTAGTAGTTGAGACTTTAGCTTGCTTTCCTAGTCTGTTAGTGCTTGCAGACACCGCACACACTGCTGTCTGATGGTAGTCTGCACTGCTGCACAACACATAAAAGAGATTCATTCTCCTTCAATTAAAACGAGAATGTGATTTACTTCCAAGAATAGCTTAATCTTGACATATGTTTAATCAAAACGAGATGCAGATGGGAAATGAAATTGATTAAGCTATAGAAATTATATATTAGGAAACGGAACATGTCGCAAATTCTTGTTTCAAATAAGAAAGTAGTTAGAATTATTGTAGAATTAACAAATACAGTGACAACCATGATTAGGCCAAGCTCTTGACACAACCTAAAGAAGTCAATGCAAATTGCAGAATTTGAAATCATACAATACAAGGCAAAGTTTCCAAGCATGCTAGCATAAAAGGATGAAGTTGCAAATCTTGCATAGGATCCCAAGTTCCAAAAGAGAGAATTTTGACTTGAGTTTTCACTTATTTTTGTGAAAATCTTCACTGCCATTTCTTTGTTTACCGTTAAAATGTTTTTTTTTGGGTGCAAATATACTTGAGTTTTAGTTTAGTATTTTAGGACATATTAATATTATCAAGTTACTATCTATCATTGGAATATTGGAGACCTTCACGGTCTAAAAGAAATTCTTATAGTATATCACCTCTTAACACAGGTAATAGTATTGCACCTCCCTTTCAACGTTAATGGTATGAAAGTACTCGAGTTACACCATGTGTATTTTACAAGCATGTGTGGAGAGTTTTCTCCATGTCGTTATAGGAGTAATATCTCTTTTGTTATGAGATTAAGATATTCAGGGTGCATATATAGTATTTGATATTAGCAGGGTTCCGATAGACCCATGGCCTGTTCGATATTAGAATTTATTATAATACTTTAAAAAAATAAAAAATCTTATGGACCGTCTACACTAAAGGATTATTGTCAGATTAAGAGTTACTCTAAAAGAGTGTTTACTGATTATGAATCCAAATGAAAGAAAGAGAACTTAATTCCCGATTTATAATTATAACATTTACTAAAACCATTTGGGAATCAAGTTATACGGGTCCCTCCCACAAATTATGAATTAAGTTCATGTTGGAAAGGGAATTTAATCCCCTGCAGGATCAAGTTCCCTTTCATGGTTCTCTTTCATTGGAATTTGATTCTATTTCATTTTCATTTTCAATTAGTAATCGTGTCTTGAACAAAAATCTAATAAATGATTGGAATAGCTGGATAACTGAGTGATACTGGGTCATCTTATGCTTAGGTTAGTGGTCAATTGTTGTGACTGGGCCATTGGGCCACCATTAATTTGACAAATGATCATAAAAGGTTGGGGTTTGGTTGTCAATAAGGAGGTTGTCTTTTTTCACTTATATTAACAAATTTAAACAAAGCCTTACTAGGCCCAGGCCCAGGCCCCAGCATAACTCATAATTACACCAAAACATTCTGTGCTACTACTGGTGCAGTGGTGCTAGTAATGGCCAAATCAAACGAACCAAGAAAATGTGAGTCCATGACATGAAATCATTGTTCTGCATGGAAAGCAAGCGCCAATATTATAAAAGGACAAAATAAAACAACCAACCAGCTTTGGATTTTCTCTTTGATAATCAACAACAACTAGATCTTTGTTGGCCCCCCATTCATTTCACTAGGCTGCTTTTAATCCTTTTGGGGTCAGGACTCTGTTTAAAGAAATGTTTTATTTACATATTGTGTGACTGACATAACTTTCATTTAAATAAAATTAATTTTAAAAAGTAAATTTATGATACTCAAACTGTACCTTTACGACGACATGAGGTTGTCTCGATCGGTAGTATATCACCGGTATGTCCTGCGCACCTACATCATTGAAACTACGGGTTTGAGTCGCATCTTCAACTTCCAACTCCAGAATTAAGGTTAGTTCAATCGGTATATCCCCGCATATTTATATCAATAAGGTTGTGGGTTTTAGTCGTATCATCTTTCCCTTTCCAAAAAAACACGTTGGATATTATGAAATTGTATTTTGGCTCGTATGAAAGTGTTTATATTAATGGCATTCCCTAATGAACCTTAAATATTTTTAGGTAAGAAAGTTGTAATGGTTGGTTTGCATTTGGTGTTTGTTTAGGGCTTTTGTTGATCAACCTAGTATTAGCTATTACATGACTATTAGCTCAAAATAGGATCACTGGCCATTTACTTCACATTCAAAGAATCTCTACCCACATCAGGAGCTTGTATTGTATTACATGTTTTCTCATTAATTGTATATATAAAAAGAATAAAAAAAAACAGAAGACTCTTTAACTTGGGAGCTACTCAAGCATGAGAATTTTTGCAGTCACTTTTGGATTAATTGTAGGTATCTATATCATACATGCCCTTATTTTAAGGGCACAATCCCTTAAGTTGTCAGAGAGAGAACTTCTTCATCTTCCCTTAATATAAATAAATAAATGATGTTCAATGATTTATGATTTTAAAGGTTACCAGCACATGACATGACTGAAAAAGAAAGAAAAAGACATCTAATGACAATTACACATGCTTTAGTTTTGGGTAAGTCTCTTATTATTTTTCTTCTTGTTGTTCACATCCATTGAAGGTGTCCTACTCTTATAGGGCCCAAATGCGTCAATATCTTCATTATGGATTGCGAAGTCATGAATAAAAATAATAAAATCCTATTGAGCTTTTTGGCTTTAATTTGTTTCACCTGTTATCGACGTATGATTTATGGTAGTGCACCTCCATTCCATTTTAATGAATGGTGAGAGTTTTTAGTCTTGTTATACGTATTTTAAAATAATGTGTTGAAAGTTCTCTATGATATTATGGTAGTTGATAAATAGCTATTTGGACCACATATATAATGGTTATATTTAAAAAGCAATCGAAAGTCTTAAGCTAAGACTGAAATTGATATTATATATAAAAAAAAAATTGTTTTATGTTTGACTTATTAGAAACTAGTAAGAGCTTCTCTATAGCTGATTATTTATAACATCATTGATCCTCTAAGATTGGTTTTTGACTATAAGAACCATAATTTTGATTGAATTCTTTGTATAAATGATGTAGGACACTTTCGGAGGCCTGTTGGAGGGGCCAAGTGGCAAACAATATCCGTTTTGCATCCATAATATATCGTTGCAACCGTATCGAAGAGCCCTATAGAAATTATCTGGGGTTTACCCTCGTGTTATGTCGCCATTTTCCTAGAAAAGGCAGTTTTGACCTCCATATTCTATCTTTCTGTTTTATGTGTGAGTTAAGAATTTTCTTAGTTTATGAAGTTTTCTTTCTTTGAGTTTGTTTAAGAATAAATTATTAGGTTTTGGAAATAAGTCAAATTTACCTTTTGAGCTTTTCCTATTTTAGTCAATTTACAGATCCTGAATTCTAGAGGAATCGGTTTTTTTTCCTATTTAAGCAAGAGTTAGAAAAGTTGTTTGTAATTTTTCTTTGACATTAATAAAATTCATTCTTTTAAACAAAATTATCTAATGGATTTGAAAACTTATCATTTTCGCTTTGTCAACAAATAATGTAGGACGTGAGATCGGTAGATTGATATCATTTAAACGACATTAAAAAGAACTAGTTACATCGCCATTGCAAGTGAGATATAAAAAGGTAAGAGAGCGAAATAAATTCCATACCAGGAACTTGATTTTGGTAAAATAAAGTTAAAATCTCCATGGAAAATGGTTTTTACTTATTCCGAAACTACAATTTATTTATTTTTCGATTTTGATCAATTGCATTTTAGGATATATTTTTTTAAATCCTCTCAATATTTCAGTTTTTTATTTGGAAGATGGGATATGAACTTGGAACATCAACTTAGTTGAAAGTTGTGGTTACCACCAAGCTATTGTTTTCTACCACAAATTCTCTCAATCTTTTTATTAATACTACTATATAAAAATCGGATATTATAAGTAGTTAAAGTGACCAGTGCCAAGTATATGTATGCATAGTTATGACTTATGATCAGATTTTTGGGGATAAATTAGAGAATTGGGAGATGAACATGTGATAATCATTGGATTGCAGCTAAAAAGGCAAATAATTAGGGTTAATAGAGATTCTTGTTAGCCTTAATTTGTTGCTTGCTTTCTCCTGGTTGGTGAGAAATAATAATAATTATCATCATAGTCCAGACATGACTTTGTTGGTGCAATTTTATGGGTTGCATTTGGGAGACATCATCATTAATTATTTTCTTATTTAATTTATTGATTAAGGTGTTATTAATCCAAATGTTCATCTTTAAAAAATACGCAGCTAGATTTCAAGGTATTGGAAGTTCCGTATCATTGGTAATGCAGAAAATGTTGTGTATGCATATGAATGATGGGCAAGAAATCTGCAGATTTATTAAACAACTTTGGGTAGATAGACTTGACATGCCGGTAATAGTTGTATTTTGGATCGTGTTTATAGATTGTAAAGGACTAGAGGTTGATATCGTCAGGTCTCGATGGACCACTTTTGCCTTGATTGGTGTCGGATATTTTTTTTTATATATAAAAAATCACAGTTAAAAGGAATTATTTTTGTTATTAATTCTAACATATGTATACTTAAATTATCAGATCAGGTATACCTGAGGATATTATCGTGCAGTTTCACTAATTCATACGGTTACCGAGAATTAGTGAAACCACACGATAATATCCTTATATATGCATAACCTGATAAGTGCTATATATGTTTATATATATATATATATAGTATATATATATACAATAATTTTCACATAAGTGCGCACTGATAAAATTATATAAGGACATTGAATGTGAGCCACTCATTTTACATATTTTTACTTGGTATGTATGCACTTGTCAAAACTCTTTTATAAATGAGTGGCTTACATTCAATGTCCTTATATAATTCTATCAGTGCGTACTGACAGGAAAATGACTGTATATATATATATATATATATATATATATATATACAGTCATTTTCCTGTCATTCGTACATAAAATTTATCAAGACATTGAATGTGAGCCATTAATTTATGAAAGAGTTTTGACAAGTGTATACACACAAAGTCAAAGTATGTAAAATGAGTGGCTCACATGCAAGGAATTGATAAATCTTTTGTCAGTTCGAACCGACAATAGAAAAATTGTATATATATATAGAGTATATGTATATATAATAATTTTCAAATAAGTGCGCACCGATAGAATTATATAAGGACATTGAATGTGAACCACTCATTTTACATATTTTGATTTGGCATGTACGCACTTGTCAAAACTCTTTTATAAATGAGTGGCTCACATTCAATGTCCTTATATAATTCTATCAGTGCGCACTGACAGGAAAAAGACACTGACAGGAAAAAGACTATATATATATATATATATATATATATATATATATATATATATATATACATATTTGCAATAGATTTTAGGTAGAAAGCATTTGTGTATGGTACCTCATAATATACTTAAAGATGAAGAAAAATTAAGTGAAAAAAAAATAATTATACTTTGTTGCATGGCAATGATTTTGATATTGTTTAAGCATTCTCCCATACACAAAAATTGTTGTGTATTTTAGAGGTACTATGTAGAAAGTGCTTTCTGATTGAAGATTTTCCTGCAAAAGTGTCTGAATTATTTTTCATAAAAATCACCTATAAATTTCTTTCATATACAAAAAGAGATTTAATGATGATTAATTTTACTTGACTCCAAATTTTTGTTGAAAATTTAATTTCAAATGATGTAATAACCTTGTAACACATCATCATTCAACATATTTCATCTTATAATCTAAATGATAATTGCAAATCACCTATAACATTAATTGAAATGATTTTTTGGACAAAATTTTAGAATAACTAATGTTTTTATATATTTATTTTAATAAAAAGAAAACTATAATAAGATTGATGAATCTTTTCAGTAGAAACACTTTCTCCAAAAGCATTTGATAATGCTTCTCCAAATAATTCTATATGTACTTTTATTATTTTAAGAAAACAACTTCAAATGTTGTTCTAATCTAAATAAATAAAATAAAATGATTTTATCTATCTTTATGGAACATTATGTGAAAGGGAAAGAACTTGTTGACTTGTTTGTTATATACTTATATGAAAGTGTTTTTTTATTTCTTTAAAAGAGTGTGTTTGATAGGGAGGAAAGAAAATAGTAATGGATATAAATACTTAGAGAGACAGAAAATATAAGGGAAAGAAAGGAAAATATTTTTCTCTTGAATTGTTTGGTAAACATGAAGGAAAGAAGAGATCTTTTCTTTCTTTAGTTTGGTATTGTTGAAGAAAAAACAAATGATAAAAACTCTTCTTTATCAATTTTACTATTTTACCCTTACAGTATTTATCTAGAGCTTGTGAGGGATTAAATAAGATGGGTAAATTTATAATTTTAATTAAACCCAAAAACCATTCCCTTTTTCTCCCCATTTCCTTCCACTTTTGAAAAGATTAAAATTAGTGGTCACACCCATAAATGTTTCTCACTTTTTTCTCTTCCTTCCATTTTTCTCGCATACAAATAACATATTTCCTTATTTTCTTCTCCCTTTTCCCTCCACCCATTTATTTCCTCTCCATTTTCATCCCTACCAAACACACTCTAAAGGTGTTTTTTTAGTCAAAAAGATTTCCAGACATACCATAATTAATTCTAACAACATTAAAAGTACTTTTTGAACCTAATTTAATTTGGGAATTGATTACAATTTAACAATATAAAAGATCTTCATACAACCGAAATTGAAAGGAACAACAATATTGAATGAATTCAGGTCACAATCAATGCAAGAATAATATCATAGACCAAACTCAATACCAAGCTTTAATTATATCTTCTACTTGAAAGTATCCGAATCTTCAATTCTTATGAGTTTGAAGTTTCCATCCTAACACATTCAAAACTTATAATATGTTGTTAAGAATTCTGAAAAAAAAATTCATGTAAACAAGGATTTTAATGCATATCACCACTTAAAGGCATGTGTTAGTACACCCTCATTTTGCATTAGTGGTGGACGGTGCGACTGTGCAAGTACTAATATATGGATTTTAATAGTACATGTAAGTAGTTTATTATTAATATTACTGAGAGTAGATATCCAAGACTCGCATATACAATTTGATCTTGATGGTTTTTGATCGGATAAAACAAACATTATATAATATTATAATAACAGCTTTAATAACTCAGGAAAAGATCATATCAATAAGGATTTCAGTACATATCACCTCTTAACACATGTGGTAGATGGTTCAAGTCTAACAATAAGTACCTTAATATTTAGTGTGATGAGTTTTCTCTCCGATATTGCGTTCACGATCAAAAGCTATAAATGCTAGAATATTGGTAGAACACAACAATTACAAAAGGCCACAAATGGTGCAACTAAATGGGGTCCCAAACACAAATCAATTTGGGTGTTTGATTTGATAAGTAATTCATAAAGAAGAAGAATTGAATGGGAAACAAACAAGCAATAAGTTCCAATGGCTTCCGGCAACAGGTGGTTGGTTTGGTGTTTCAAAATGAAAAAGATATTTACTTTAATAATTTGGATCATGATATTATTTTTTATCTAGGCCTCACATAATCTCATGATTCACAAGTATTATAATTATTTTTCCTGACTTCATATAATCTCATTACACATAAGTATTGCAATAAATGTATAATTAATATGTGATTGATTTCTACGACCATCTTATCAATAATCTATTACATAAAAAAAAGATCAGATCAGTACAGGACACAGATACTTAATTTAAATTTTATCAGAAACAATAGTTACAATATGCTGTTGACTTTATCCAAATCAAACTTTTTGGCTTTTGCCTTTTCTCCATCTCCTCCCACCTGATTAGCGGGGGCCACGTTACCGTTACCATTGATCTCCCTCCACCTATTCATTTTTAAACATGATTTGATTAAATTAGTTAACATTACCAATATACCCTCACAATAATTTGAAAGTTATGGACTCATAATTTTATTATTATTATTTTTTCTAATCATAGTTTGAAAAGTTAAGGAAATTTAGGTTTGTTATCGTTCGAAAATAATTCTTAAAATATAGAGATTTTAAATATAATTTAAATTTATCAAAAACATACCCTTAGAAAAATTTAAATCAATAAAAGTACCAATACACCCTTACAATAATTTCAAAGGTATGTATTCACAATTTGATTTTTTTTTTTTTGAAATCATAATTTGAAAAGTTAAGAAAACTTAGGTGTGTTGTCGTTCGAAAATAATTCTTAAAATTGAGAGTTTTTAAATATAATTTAAATTTATCATAAATATACCCTTACAATAATTTAAATCAATAAAAATTACCAATATTCCCTTACAATAATTTGAAAGGTATGGATTCACGATTTGACTTTTTTTTTTGAAATCATAATTTGAAAAGTTAAGAAAAATTAGGTTTGTTGTCATTCGAAAATAATTCTTAAAATTTAGAGTTTTTAAATATAATTTAAATTTATCATAAATATACCCTTACAATAGTTTAAATTAATAAAAATTACCAATATGCGCTTACAATAATTTGAAAGGTATGAATTCACAATTTGGATTTTTTGTTTTTTTTTAAATCATAATTTGAAAAGTTAAGAAAAATTAGGTTTGTTTGTCCTTCGAAAAAATTCTTAATATATATATAATTTATAGTTTTTAAATATAATTTAAATTTATCATAAATAATGTACTAGAAGTTGTTTTGTATTATATGAGATGAAATTCCATATAACGTTTTAATATTATAATGATAATTATTTTTCAAAAATACCTTTACTATAAGTTTGTCTTGTATCAAGTAAAATTTTATATAAAGTTTCACTATTAATTTTTTTTTATATGAACACATCTTTAAAAAAAATTTACAGATTATTTTAAGATTAAAAAGAATGCATTTGAATAGTAGATTAAACAAACACTATTTATTTTGATACACGTATATATGAAATCAAAACTTTACTATAAATTAAAGTTGTTTTAAATTCAATCGACTCAATTTAAATAAATAAATCTTGTTGATTTTAATTATTTTAAATTATGAAATGATCTCGATCAAAATTTGTAATAGTATCACCACTAAATTCAATCATCAAAATCTACTTCATAATAAATTAAAATTAACATATACTTCAATTCAAGATTAGGTAAAAATTGGTTTGAAAATTGTTATACATTCAATCAATATTAATCAACTTGTAATTACTTTTAGCAAAAGGTTGTTGACTTTAAAACCAACAAGTATTTCAAATTTTCAATTGACAAGTTCAACATCAGCTTGAATCCAATTACTATTATTTTTTACTTTGAAAAAAAAACACTTCCCTCCAATATTGAAATGTCACATTCATATGATTCAAAGAAAAATTAAATTATTTTATTGTGTCACACACTCATGTCGTGGACATAATTTTGAAATTAAATGCAAGTGCCCAAGTGAGGGGTTTGGTTTCAACCGAATTGAAAAATAGTTTGTTTTCAAATACAGAGGAAGAATATTTCGCTGTCTCTATCGACACGACGACGCATCGGTCACCACTTATTTCGATACAACGTGCAACAAGTACCCTTACTTTTTAAGATAATTTACGAACATACCATTTTAGGTAAAGGAAGCATGAAACTCATAATTTAACTTAAATTATTGAGACTCGAGAGGGACCACCTTTTTCCACTACACGTCTACACTATTGCCCTTAGGGTGTGTTTGGTACGGGGATAGGACGGGACGGGACATGACAGGACAGGACTGGACAGGACAGGACAGTTATTCCATATTATGTTTGGAATACCAGGGACAGAACTGTTAACAGTACTGTTATGTGTTTGGTATGACTGGAACAGAACGGGACAGGACGGGACAATAGGTTTAAATGACCATAGTGCCCTTATTGTTATTGAAAAATATTTTAATTAATAATTTTACAAGATTATTTAAGATGGATGGTTGAGATTAACTTAATAAATTTTCAGATATTTATTATTTTCCAGATTGAATCTCCATCGTCCATCAATCACCATCATGATTGATTAATTATTTCAGATATTAATGATTGATGAACGGTGGAGATTCAATCTGGGATTGGTCTCCACCAACATTCAATTAATCTGGAAATATTTTTTCTTGTTCTTAAATCTGGAAACATTTTAATTAATCTGGAAACATTTTTTCTTGTTCTTAAATCTGGAAATTCCATCAAAAAATCTGGAAAATCAGATATCTTCAAATCAAAAAACAAAACAAATCAAAAAACCCAACAATAAAAAAAATCAGATTTCATCCAAAATTCTGGAAAAAAAATTGAAAACAAATCAAAACTTCTGGAAAAAAAATTGAAAACAAATAAAAAAATCTAACAATCAAAAATCGTATTTCATCAAAAATCTGGAAAAAAAATTGAAAAAAAAAATAAAAATTACACAACAATCATCGTCAACATCTGAAATATTCATTATCATCAACCCTAATTTGTTTTTTCCAGAAATCATTCATGATTTTTCAGAAATCATTCATTATCATCAACCCAAAATTAAACCAATTCATTATCAAACCCACATCCACACACTGTCAACCACCACCACCACCACCAATCTCACCACCACCATCAATCAATCGTGCTGCCAACCACCACCATCAATCAATCTCACCACCACCATCAACCACCCCGAAGCCGAGAAAGAAGAAGAAGAAGAGAGATAGATCTGGTCGTCGTCAATCGTGCTTCCGGTCGTCGCGCTTCCGGTCTTCGTCGTCATCGCGTTTCCGGTCGTCGTTGTCGCTTCTGGTCATCGCAGGCGTCGTCGTCGCTTCTGGTCATCGCAGGCGTCGTCGGCGTCGTCGTCGCTTCCGGTAGTCGTCGTCGTTGTCGCTTTCCGGTCGTCGTCGTCGTTGCAGCGGTTTGGAGAGAAGAACATCGATCGCGATCGGTTTGGGGTTGGAGAGAAGAGAGAAGAGAGAAGAGAGGAGAGAGAGGAGAGAGGAGAGAAAAAAATTAGGATTTTAATTTATATAGATGTAATTTTTTGAAAGTTTCAAGGGCAAAGAAGTCTTTTCCAGACTTGTCCCATGGCCATGGACAACTTGGCCGAGGGTGTAGGGTAGGACAGTTTTTTGGGATTTTTGTCCCATTCTGTCCCATCCAGTCCCACCCTAAAATCGCACCAAACGCGGGACAAGGACAAGTTGTCCCACCTTGTTCTGTCCTGTCCCGCGTAACAAACGCACCCTTATAGTTGATTCTTTTGTGACAAATGTCTTTTTTTTTTTTGTAACGAGGATCCCGAACTTTGTCCGGATACAAATCCGTCCGTCCTCCTTCAACTGCTGTGACACACGCATGACATGTATACCATACCGGTCTGTATGTTGGATATAGAGTATGACAGATAAGAAACCCCGGCCCCCACCACTGGCCCCACAACGATGCAAACGGGTAAATCAGGACTCGCCCCCGCCTGGGTAGGATTCGAACCGCTGACATTAGCCTCATGTCCGTCCTTCCACCAGCAGAGCTAAGCGCCTTGAAGGTTGGCCTCAAGGTAATTGCCAAGAGTAGAACCAAGGACTTGAGTTTCATCACAAGCCTTGAACCATCAAGACAACCACATTTTGTGACAAATGTCAATCATAGAATTTTTTGTATTTTTTATTTAAAAAGAAATCTGACTTCAAACCGGTTAGCTGTCTATTATAATTTTTGAATATCAAACACCACAAACGCGATCTAGATACATGCACTCAAAACTAAAAGATATCTACTCTTATGACAAAAACTTGAGTGCAACGGGATTTTTGAATATCAAACACTACAAACGCGATCTAGATACATGCACTTCAAAACTAAAAGATATATACTCTTACGAAAAAAAAACCTGAGTGCAACGGGATGCACCATGCATCCCCACCCACATGTTACCACATAAGCAACTTTGCTCGCGTGGCAACATCTGGGTGGGGGATGCATAATACATCGAATGCACCTAGGAACTTTTCCTACTCCTACACGTCCACCCCCGCAAATCCACAATGCTAGAATAGTGACGGAACCCTATGGAGGGCAGGGGAACCCTAGCCACCAAAAATAAATTATATATATATATACAATTTTTCTATTGTCAGTTCTTCCTGATATAAAATATATCAGGACAAAGAATGTTGACCATTAGATTTACATGCTTTGACTCAAAGTGTATGCACTTGTCAAAATTTCTCCATAATCTGTAGTACATATTCTTCGTTCTGATATATTTTATATCAGGACGAATTGACAGTAGAAAAACTATATACATATATATATATATATATATATATATATTACAATTTAATACTATCAATTTCAAGTTTTTGGCAGTTTGGTCCCCAACCTCACACTCTAATTTAATCCTTTGGATTTTGATCCAAATGTTAATACGTAGGTTTGCATGTAAGGTTATGTTAGGGGGTTTGTAGATAGGAAGCGCTATATATATATATGTACACACATATAAATTTAGTGTTCAAATGATATGACAACATTAAATCATGTAAATTAAATACAATTTAAATGAATGAATTATAGTGTTGTCATATCATTTGGACACCAGATTTTGGTAAAGTATCATTATTGATATATATATATATATATATATATATATTTGTTTCTAATTCTCTTATTAATTATGTAAAATAAGGTGCTTTTTTTAACACTAAAATGGTAAGCACGGTCACACATTAAATGGGGTGCTACCTTATAAGATATCCTTACGTACATACCCTTAATTAAATTTGACCTTTTCTTTTTGAAATAAATGAGGGTTTTGTTATAATCCTGTTTGTAACCTTTAAAACGGTACTAACAATTAATCATATAGTTGACTAAATTCTGTTAATTTTGAATGTTTCACATTGATATTTGTAGATAAGAGTTGAAAACAAAAATATAAACATAATTCTGACTATATTTTTAGTTATTTTGAACAAATTTTATTTTTGGTAAAGGGTGTATTTATACATTTTTTTTAATATATTACATACTCATGCAGCGATTCGAAATTAAGATAGTGTCTTGTTGATCGGTAGTTTATATATATACAATTTTCAAAATATTCAATATTGCATTGAAAAGAGATGAAGAACATCATTAACCAAAATCTATAATCAATATCCAAATACACAATATTAAGAAAGATCAAATCAATTTTATAATAAAAATTCACACTTTATTTGCCAAATACTGTACCATATGACTATATGAGTATAAATCAATTGTGTATAAATTATCATAATAGTAAACAACTGATATAAATTACACAACTAATGTCATAAACAAGAGTTCTTTAAAAAATAAAATAATATTATAAACAATTGTCATTGCCTAATAAGATGAGATTGACTCAGGAGGCGAAGCTCAGAGCATCTCCAATGCTATTATGCATTTTTGAGTTTCTAAATAGTGACACATCAATATTTCTATTCAAAATGGGTCCACTTTTGAAAATTTTGTAGAGAAATGCATATTCACATCTCCAATGCAATTATCTAAAATCAAATATGTATCTATTTTTTGACCAATCATAATAAAACAATTATGACATTCTCTCTCATCTTTTATTTTACAATTAAATGAGCTTTAATATTATTGGTGGAAATAGTTAGAAATCCTAGTCAGCATTTTTAGGAGAGTTTCTAGAATTAGAAACTCAATTCCATATTGTCTAACTTTTTTTTGCCACATCATCTCCATATTCAACTTAGATAATTGAATTGGAGAGAGTTTTTCTAACTTCTTTAGTATCTATCATATGTGGCACTCCATTTTCTCCAAATGCATAATAGCATTGGAGATGCTCTGAATTCATTAAATTTGGAAGGATTAGGAGTAAGAGGTTATACCAAGAATTTTTTTTAAATAAATATAAATAACAAAAACAATTGTGCTAAAAATTAAATATATCTTTTTAAAAGAAATATTTTGACACGGTTATGAATTCGAGTTGTTTCTATTGGTTCGATCGCTGACCGATTGTAAGCTACAAAAATACCATCTTAAAAATACATAAAAAAATTATAACTCCACTCGTATAAAGAAAAAAAAAAAACTTATAAGCTAATAAATTAAAAAGTAGACAACTTACCCAAAACTGTAAAAGAAATAGATATCGATTATTAATTACTAATTTATTATCAAATTTAGTCATGAATGCATTGCCTCCAAACATGTGATTTTCCTACTTTTTATAGACCTAAAAAAAAAAAACCCTTCATTAAATGACGGTATCAACACAACAATAAATATATTTATTACATTCTTCAATTTTATAATCATATTATTTTTGTATTCACTTTCAGATATTTACGACAAATCTCGTGATACAGATGTGGAGGGTTTACCGTCAAACCAACCTCATGTCGTCCTGATGATATTGTACTTATATCTACACTATATATGTCATCATTTCCTCAAAATTCCAAATTTATTAAGAGATCTTTCTCCTTGTAAATTGCGAGTGAAGTATGGTCTATGGATTACAAATATAAACAAACCAAAAAAGAAAAGGAGGGTATAAAAGGAATTATAATTAAATTCAAAATGAAACAATACCAAAACGGTAATTTCATCGACAAATAGGCCTAATTTAAACACTCAGCTTTTCAGGTCTTTCTCTGCTCTGTAATCTGTGTGACACTTCTCTCATCAAACCCAAGTTCTTCTTTTGTTTTGTTTCCCAATAAACACTCTTAATTTTTGTGTCACCGTTTCTTGCATTACAAAACATAGAAAACATTATTTATTTTTATTTTTATTTTTTAAAATTTTCAAAATTCTCTCATCAGATCTAAACCGTTCTCTCAAAGAAACCCCACACACACACACACACACCCACCCACCTGAAAATAATTTCAATATTTTTTTTCTAGCAGAGACCTTAAAGCAACAGCAACGACGAAGACGACGACAGACAAGTTTGTTTGAGCTTCGAGAGATTTTTTTTGTTGTTTGCCGGAAAACCGCGAAACCAGAAGAGGTTAGCTTCAGTTTCAATTTCAGTTTCAGTTTCCGGTTATATTTTTTGTTTTTTGTTTTTGTGTTTATCTATAAAAAAAAAACGTTTTTTTTTTATAAAATTTGTAATTTTGAAAGAAAACAACTTCAACGTCTCTCAGAATCTACTCTTTTAATATTATCGCAAGTTTCGCTTGTTAGTAGAGCCGTGGAGGCACGTCTGTTTCCTCTTTTTAGCAAATTTTCAGTTTCGCTGTTTTTCCATATTTTTTTTTCTAATTTTTTTTCCCGCAAAAGCAAAATAAATTAAAGCCAAATCATCTTCTCGCTCCTACATTTTCTATTTATATATATAATTTTTTTTTCGATTATTGAATTCATTTGATCAGACTTAAACGTGTACAGATTTAGTCTCGTTTTAGTTTTTTGATTTTTTGATTTTTTTTTTGTAATGCGACTGAAATTTGAGCTTTGTTAGAGCAATCGAGGGACGGAAAATTGCTATAGTTTGATCGTAATCAGGGTTTTTGGAGCTCTTTTTTTTTGATTACGTGATTTTAAAACAGAGCTACAAAGATTGAATTTTGAGTTTGGTTAGACGAATTGAGTGATCAGTTTTGCATTACTTTGATCCAAATTAGGGGTTTCGAGTTCTGGCTCCACCAAGGCTCCTCACAGCAGGACACGGGGAATTGAGGTTTGAGTGTTGTAATCGACTTATTTGATCCAAATTGGGTGTTTTTGAGCTCTGCTTTCGTTGAAGGAATCCTAAACAAGACACAAATTTTGAGTTTGGTTGGCGAGTTTATAAACTTTCGATCCGAATTGACATTACCAAGCTCTGTTTTTTTGGATGATGTGATACAATAGCTCAGTTTTGAATATCCTATAAACGAATTGGTTACTGTTCACTGAGTGATTTGGTAGCTTTTGCAACGAACTTTAAAGATGATGTTATCCGCGTCACCATCATCTACTCGTAGCTCGTTGGAGGAGATGTTGGACTCTTTAAGGCGGCAAGATGAGTACGCGAAGCCTAAGGACTTACCGCCAGCTCTGCCTGCACGGCCCACCTCCAGAGCAAGGCTGCCATCGGCAAGAAAATCACTGCCCACTGACTTCAGGATTGGTGAAGAGAATGGCAGAAAAGGCGTAGTCGAAAATGGTGGGAAGAGGAGCGAATTGGAGGGGAAGGAAGAGGGTAAGAGGAAGGAGAAGGAATTGGGCGTGAAAAGGAATAGCTTTGGGAGCAAGAGAATGAGGAAAGAACAAGGAAGTGTGGATTCGCCGTATTTTGATGGTATGGTGGTGGATGAAGTGAAGAAAGATGAGGTTTTGGAAGCCAATTTTATAAAGTCGACCAAGAGTGGGCGAGTGGAGTGGGAGGATAATGTTGGGTATTTCATCAAGAAGGTAATCACATTTGTTCGGTTCTTTCTATTTTATCGGTAATTTTTACATTTCCATGTGTTACTATGTTTTTTTAAGTTTTATGATTGTTAACTTTCTTGTTTCAATTGACTTTTTGGACGGCTTAGTAGGTGGTTATGTTTGGAAAAGCCTATAATCTATAATTTGATGTGTTCTTAGTTGTTAATTGAAGTTGACTTGCAATCTTGCATGGTTTGCAATAAAATTATAATTTCTTTTCCGATTTGACTTTGGATAAATGTGAAGATAAAATTGTTTGGTTTTTTATTGTTGTCAGTAGTTGTGATGTGTTTTGCTTGTTAAATGAAATTGTTAGAGTGCTTACCAAGTGATTTTAGCTTTATAAATTATTTGATGTGATTGTTTTAAAGTTGAAGTTTTCGGTTGTTTATGATGTCTGTTTAAATTGTGTATATTATCAAGAAGGGAATTGAGATAGAAAAAATTGTATAATTTGTTTAAATTTTAGTGATTTAATTTGTTTATTCGTATTGTATGAACTTTTGGGGCTTTAGAAGGGTTTTCAGGACTTTATTTATTTATTATGATGTATTCACCCTGACGTCATACGATATTTAGAGGGCTAAGGAGGGCTTTAGTAACATCTAGTAGAACCGGAATGCTTTTTGTTCTTTACCTATTAATGCGAGTAGTTTTACTTCTTGTATTGGAAAGTAGAAAGGTGACACTTAAAAAAATGTGGGACTTTGGTGTGGTAATTGGTAAATGATGGGTAGGTCATGTGTTTTGCTAAGTTTGTAATTGATATTCATGCACCGGGTTTATTCTTTGGTTAGATAAATCTAGAAATCAATAGTTTTGTCTGAATATTATTTTATATTTTATAATTAGCATTATACTGTAGGTTTATATACTTTATTTGTGATTTTGCATTTATGTTATTTTTTTTTTCTTTCAGAAGCTACATGTTTGGTGTCCACTCGCAAATGGGAAATGGGAGTCTGGAAAGATACAATCCACTTCAGGGGATGAAGCATTTGTTTCTCTCTCCAATGGAAATGTAATATCATAAGCTTTTATAATCTCTGAAAGCTATCTAAAGAGTCTTTTGTACTTCAGTTTGTGGGTTGTGCATGCACTTATGATTTGTCAACACAGGTTGTGAAGGTGTCCACTGGAGAGCTCTTACCCGCCAACCCAGATATCCTTGAGGGTGTGGATGATCTTATACAGCTTAGTTTTTTGAATGAACCATCTGTTATTCACAATCTTAAGTACAGATATTCTCAGGATACAATTTATGTAAGTGCAATATCAACCTCTGGGTCCTGCTGGTCATACTTGTTAGTCTGCTTCTTCCTTTCCACTGTCCATTTACTGTTTTTGAATTTCTTTTTGTAGAGTAAAGCAGGACCGGTTTTGATTGCAGTCAATCCCTTCAAAGATGTCCAAATTTATGGAAATAAGTTTGTCACAGCTTATAGGCAGAAACTTATGGACAACCCTCATGTTTATGCTATAGCAGACACTGCTTATAAGGAGATGATGGGAGGTGAATCTTCTTCATTTTAGTTTCTTACTGTTATAAAAGAATTTAAGCATCGCCAAGTGACCTATGTAAATTGCTACTAACACCCTTTTCTTGGCTGTAATTTATATTGCAGACGGGGTAAATCAATCCATAATCATAAGGTTTGTTTGGACATTTACTTCCTTTTCAACATACTTTTAAGTGGTAGCTTCTTATTGTACACTCTAGTTTAGTTTGTGTTCCTTTTATGGCATTCTTGTATATCGAATCTGTAAGCTATTTTTTTTTATAAATATTTTACAAATACTTTGAATACTTATGTGGCAAAAGAGAATCATTTCTGAATCTTATCTTACAGTGGGGAAAGTGGAGCTGGGAAAACTGAGACAGCAAAATTTGCAATGCAATATTTGGCTGCTATTGGTGGTGGCAGTGATGGGATAGAACATGAAATCCTTAAGACAAACTGTATACTTGAAGCATTTGGGAATGCGAAAACATCCAGGAATGACAACTCTAGCCGATTTGTAAGTTATATATTTTTCTTCGCTTCTCCTCGCAGCAAAGTGTCCATTACTTTTTATATTGCTCTATAGCTCAAATGCTTCATACTTTTCCATGACCCAATTCACAACTGAAATTGTTTAGAAAGTTGTGCTGTTCTGTTTGCTCATTTATCTGAATGGATTCAGGGGAAATTGATTGAGATTCACTTTAGCACCTTGGGGAAGATATGTGGCGCTAAAATCCAGACTTGTAAGGATGTTTGAAAAAAATAAATTCTGCTATGATTCGCTACTTTATATTATCTGTTGACTGTGGTAACTGACATGTCTCACTGTTTCAATTTCTTATCTATGTCAACTTCAATTCACGCTTTGTAATTGTGGACAGTTCTGCTTGAAAAGGTAACTTTTGACTTCATTTTTAACTTTAGCCTCGTATTTCAGTTATTATTATGTGCCGCTTCTGAAATTGTTATATTTGGAACAGTCAAGAGTAGTTCAGTTGACCTCTGGTGAACGATCTTACCATATCTTTTATCAACTTTGTGCTGGTGCTCCATCACTTCTTAAAGGTATCAATTTGCTATTTATCAATGTATGCAAAATTTTCAGAATTTTGTGATTCTATGCAATTTTTAGTCACGGTGATGCATGTCTGTGTGTGTTTAATCCTTCTGTTGAAAGTGAATTTCTGATGTTAAGAAGTTATCACATTAGAACTTTAATATAGTGGTTTAACTTTAGCACATGACTAGTGGTTGAAAGTTTCAGCATGATATATTGCATTTGAAGTTTTTAAAGTCAAATATTGCAGGAAGTCACTTTCTAATTAAATTTGTTGGTTTAATCCAGTTAGTTTTGTATTTGTGCTAATAGATCCTTGGATAACTTTCCGGCTTAGATTTTTTATATAATTGTTGGCACACGTCAAATGGTTAAGCTGATGTATTGCAATTGGAGTTTTCTAAAGTCAAATGTGTTAGTAACCGTAAAACCTGAAAGCTTAAGCTGATGTGGCTTAGGAGTTGATAATAAATTCAAATAGCCGATAAAAAAATTAAATATAATCAGAGGAGGGACTCAAACTCAGGCACACATGGTAAAACCATGCTTTAATACCATGTTAGTAACTAACTAACTCAAAAGCATAAGTTGTTAGGAAAGTGCCCAACAATAGTGTTTAAAACTCTTTAACAAAATGTTAAAGAAAGTCACAATACCTATTTAAAATTTTAGGTTTAATCCCATTGGTTTAGTCTTTGTGTAATAAATCCTTGGGTGATTTAATTACAGCTTTGTCTTCATTAAGAGTAGGCAATGTTTTCTGTTATATCGAAGTGAAAGTTTTTAGATCTTCTGTTAGTTTCTACTTCTTGTAAAGGTAATCATTTTGCTGATCAATGGTAGTTTTTCTTGTGTTTCAAATGCTGATGCGGACCAATGAAATGTTGGTTTGTTAAAATTTTATCTGACACGTGAGAATCATTCACCTCGTTTTCTGAAGTAAATATTATCTCATTGTTCATCTTCATTTGATTACTAAAACCTCAGATTACCAGTTGCGCCTTATAATTTGAATTATTCTATTGGTTTCTTGCAGAGACTCTGAACCTTAAAACGGCTAGTGAGTACAACTACCTAAATCAGAGCAATTGCTTGATGATTGATGGTGTTGATGATGCTAAAAAATTTCATAAGCTTATGGTATAAGATTTGTTATTGTTATTTGTTACCATACGGGTTATGCACCCCTTATTCATTTCATTTAAGCCTGATAAGCTCCTAAGTGCGTACCATTTGCCTTCTTTTCCTTTCCTTTTGGTTAATTCCCAATTTCTACAGGAAGCTTTAGATGTTGTTCAGATTTGCAAAGAAGATAAAGAGCATATGTTTGCTATGCTGGCTGCAGTGCTATGGTTGGGGAACATATCATTTCAAGTGATCGACAATGAAAATCATGTGGAAGTTCAGGCTGATGAAGGTAAGGTCCTTTAGGCTTTCATTTGTATCACTCTTTTAGTAGAAGTCTTGAACTTGATGGTGTAGTTATTACTGTTTGTTGACCGGCTTTGATATAAGTATACATCTGACACCATCTAGAATTTCTCATTTGCTCATAACTAAACCATTGAGGTGCCGTGTTTGTGGTTAAGTAGTTGCGTGATGATTTCTTGAGCAGTGATAGAATAGTCTCACTGTGACAATTTGGTTAGTATTAAAAAAACTGTAGTTTAATCATCTACTTGAAAATTCTTGTCTTTGGGCCATTCAAAAGTGAAATATGCCTGGGATTTTAAGGTTGTAATATTGGGATGTTTGATGGTGGGATATTGGATTTACACTACACAATTTACAATGAATACAGAGAAAGTGGTTTTTTGGGTTGAAAAACTAATGTCTATGCTCTGATATGATGTCAGCAACCACTTAACCCAAAAGCTTAAACTATTAAGAAAGATCCTAACAATAGGATTCAAAGCACTCTTAACAATATTTTTTCTTTGAACCAGGGTTATTAAGCCCTTATTTTTGTGAGAGTGCTTATTACTGGTGCATATTTTTGTATGACACTAAGAAATTATGACACTTGAAGATGCATATATAGATTGACTCCACTTGTTTTTCCTTTTGGCAGCTGTAACCAGTACTGCCAAGCTGATAGGTTGCAGTGCTGAGGAGCTGATGCTCGGTTTATCTACCTGTAAAATCCAAGCTGGCAAGGACAGTATTGCTAAAAGATTGACATTGCAGCAGGTTTGTTTTTGAAGAATATTAAATTTATCCCTATATTCTCCAAAATAGCGTGCATGTGAGTGTATGCACGTGAATGAAGTTTATGCCCACTTGTCTTTGGCTATGTGAGCTTAATATATAACTTATTAATTGAAACATGAAAACCAATTGCTTGTCTTCCATTCAGGCAATTGACAGCCGAGATGCATTGGCGAAATTCATATATGGGAGCATGTTTGACTGGCTGGGAGAACAAATTAACAAATCACTTGGAGTGGGCAAACAGTGTACTGGGCGATACATAAGTATACTTGATATTTATGGTTTTGAGTCATTTAAGGTATGCAACTTGTATTTGTCTGTTAAGTTATGTTCTCTACATTATTAAACTGTATCCATGGTAATAATCCTATCTTCTCATTCCAGAACAACAGCTTCGAACAATTTTGTATAAATTATGCAAATGAGAGGCTGCAACAACATTTCAACCGGCATTTATTTAAACTCGAGCAGGAGGTAAGCTTCTCAATCTATGCAGAGCAACCTTTGAGGAACCTTCTTTGATTTAGTGATGCAGAAGTAATCAGAAGAACATATCTTGTTATACTATATGTAAACCTTTTTTTTTTTGGGTGGTTTCTACATGATCGTAGAACTTTCGCCTATATGTTTACTTGATGAAGGTGAAATAATAGTCTTGTTAAACACATTTCAAAATTCCTTACCTTTTTCTTTGCATTAGGATATAATAAAGTATACAATTATATGATGGTGACTCCTCTATAAGCAATGGAAAAACTGTGCTGTGATGATGAATTACATGTTTTTAAAATTATTAAAATTGATGAGGATAAGCTGATTTCTTTTGCTCTTTCTGATAACAATTGAAATAGTAGATTGCCTTTGCTTAGAGGGAACAATCAATTGTGCAACTCCTAGAGGCAAATGTCTTGATACCATAGATGGGGAATATGAATACTATTTTCTATTCACTTTCTGCTACTTTTGGTTCTGCTGAGAATGATACTGTTCTGAACTGCAAAACTGCAGAAGTGGGACATCAGTGGTGCTGTTCTTGATTGTTCCTTTGTATGTCTTAAACCCTGTGGAAGGATACGAAATTTCATGCTTAGATAAATTTGATATCAACAGTGAACCAGTACGATAAACTTACTCCTTTTTTTGTTTAAGTCCGACCAATTCATTTTACCAAAACTAATTTATAGTTTTGTTTTGTATTCTTGTGCTGGATTTATACTCTTATTTTCTGACATAAATTTTCTTCTCTGGATGTGTTTTCTTTTCCTGTGAACAAAGTTTCCAGTAGTTTGGATTATACTAGCTGGTTATGAATATTGAAGTCTCTCTTTACCATTAATATTTCAGGAGTACGAATTGGATGGGGTTGATTGGACCAAAGTTGAATTTGAAGATAATGAAGAATGTTTGAGTCTGATTGAGAAGGTATCAACGATTCAAGTTCAACCCTTTACGTCGTCTTTGTGCTTCTTTGTACTAATTATTTTAGGTGTTTATGAGAAGTGGTGTATAAATTGGTCGATAGATTTATAACCCAAAAGACTAGTCTATTGGTTTGTGGCATCCATTGAGATATATATATATATATATATATATATATATATATATATATATACACACACACACACCCTTCTCTTTATGTTTCAATGTGGGATTTCAATCCCATCTTTTCTAGCTTCTAATAATCTAATATATTTGTGCTAATCTTACTGAAGTTTATGGTCTGGGCACTTAAAAATAATTATTTATTTGTATACCAATTGTGTTGTTTAAAACCAGAATGCTTTACTTTATGGTTAATGTGTAAAGCAGTCACTCTTATGATTATGTGGTACTTTATGCAGAAACCTTTAGGGATACTATCATTACTGGATGAGGAATCAAACTTTCCCAAAGCCTCTGACTTGACATTTGCCAATAAACTTAAGCAGCATTTAAATGCAAATTCTTGCTTTAAAGAAGAGAGAGGCAGGGCTTTCAGTGTTCGTCATTATGCTGGAGAGGTCAGTTATGTCCCAGGTTTTTTTCGAAGGTTTCAATTTTAAGATTTTAGATGATTTGACTTGCACTATCAGACTTCCTAGAGATCTAAGATTTAATGATTTTAGATGATTTGTGGTGACTCTGGACTTAATCAGCCTTTTCAGCATATAAAGGAATTCTGAGATCGTGTATATGATAATATTACAACAGAATTAAATACTAGAACTAGAACAATACCTTAATTTAGTGTCTTTATAAGGCTGAAAAGCATGGTTACCTTAGAAAAGGCATTGTTTTGGTCTACTGGATTCACTCATATTATGGATATTGTTATTTTATTAACACTTGTTAGAGTTTTGTCAGGTTTTATATGACACGAATGGCTTTTTGGAAAAGAACCGGGATCCTCTGCATTCTTCTCTCATCCATCTCTTATCATCATGCACTTGCAAGCTACCACAATTATTTGCCTCCAAAATGTTTAACCATTCCCAGAAACCAGCTATTAGCCAGTTGGGTGCATTGGACACCCAAAAGAAAAGCGTTGGTACAAAATTCAAGGTATTGCGAGTGCTTCATATTTTTTTATATTGATAGCATGCATGTATATGTGTAAGTTTGTAATTTACTTCAAATTTGATGCTGAAACTATTGAACTTATAATGGTACTGTGTCACTATTCAGATGATTTTGGAGAGTCATCTCTATTCTGAAACTGTAATTATTGTTTTTTGTACAAAGAGTAGAAGATTTGCTAGTAATTTGAAGTTTCATTGATATAGTTTTCTAATTCGTATGTGCCTCAATTTTACGTGATACTGTGAGAAATTGCCTTTTCTTCATGAAGTCTTGTTCCTTTACTGAGAAAAATATATGTTAATAGATAAATGCTTCACATATTTTGCTGTGTGCTAGTAAATTTCCTTAAACCATCTTTTGCTATGCCTTTGATGGTCTCTTGAACATGTGTAGGGTCAACTTTTCAAACTAATGCACCAGTTGGAGAACACTACACCTCACTTCATTCGGTGCATAAAACCAAACAGTAAACAGCTTTCTGGCATATATGAAGAAGATCTTGTTTTACAACAGCTTAGGTGTTGTGGGGTTTTGGAGGTGGTTAGGATCTCAAGAGCAGGATATCCCACTCGAATGACACATCAAGAGTTTGCAGGAAGGTAGAGAGTGTGAACCCTCCTTTAGTTCTTAAGTGGTTTTCCTTATGAATCCTCAGTTAATTCTTCTTCTGAACCTGCATGCATTTTAGGTACGGGTTCCTGTTCTCAGAAAACCATGTACCTCGGGATCCATTAAGTATATCAGTTGCTGTTCTACAACAATTTAATGTTCTTCCTGAAATGTATCAAGTTGGTTATACCAAATTGTATCTGCGATCGGGCCAGGTAGGTCGCTAATAGCTTTTTTATAATATTATTTTTATAGCATAAGTGTGATTATTATATATTTCACTCCTAAATTTAGAAATTTAATTTTAAATTTAGACTTTCTTTCTTTCCTTCCTTCCTTTTAATTTTATAGCAACCTCTCCAAAGAATTTCTTAGATGCAAGTATAAGCATTCTAGTATCTTCAATTTGTATATTGGGGAAATTTCTTAGATGCAAGTATAAGCATTCTAGTATCTTCAATATGTAAATTGGGGAGTTTTATTAATGTAAAGTAAGCTGGTTTTCTTTCTGTTTTGAAGGATTGTAAGGGGAGTGAGTTTGGTCTTTTTTTTTATGCAATTCTGCACTTCACACAGCTATAGGTTTTCGTGCAGATGAGTGGTTTTGTTTGTCTGTTTTGTTTTTGCGGAACATGGTTCACATATAGGCTATAGCTTTGTATTTTCTTTTCTATTGATAAAGGTTTTTTTTTTCCTAAAAAGAAAAAGTGTCTAAAAAAAAAGAATATGTACATATTACAATTACATAATTGCCCGGTTTGGAGTACAAGATTGGAGTTGGCACAGATTTTAACACTAGAATCCTACCATTTAATATTTGATGTTCATTTGGGGTAACTAGACATGTGATAGCTTCTATTTGCAATAATTATTTTTGTTAAATGATTTCACTAATGCTACTGATGATGTTTAATAGGCTGGTGCATTGGAGGATAGGAGAAAACAAGTTTTGCAAGGCATACTTGGGATTCAAAAATGCTTTCGTGGTCGCCAAGCTCGCCTTTATTTCTATGAACTAAAGAAAGGAGCAACAAACTTACAATCAAGTAATGCATCTTCCTTTTATGTCTTATAATCTTGTTGACCTCATTTTATTTTGTATCATACGATTTGGATATTTCTTGTTTATTCTTTTAGTTTTAGTTTGTTTGTTTGTTTGTTTTTTCTTAATATTTATGCTTGAAAGCACAACAGCTATCATTTAGTTGGTGCTAAGTGTAGAACAATAGATCGTAACTTGAATACTTCATATTCTCAGAATCATGTCTTTTAATGATTCAGTTTTATGATGACAATTACTCTTACAATGCAGTTGTCCGTGGTGAAAATTCTAGAAGAAATTATGCTATTATTACACAGAGGTGCTCAGCTATAGCTCCCCAAATACAAGATGAGCAGCTGACATCAATTATATGTTTACAATCTGGTAGAAGTTGTGTTGATGGTTTCCAAACTTTGTGATATTTTTCAGCATTCAATTTCTCATTCATTTCTTAATTATGTTTTCCCCGCAGTAATCCGTGGTTGGTTGGTTCGGAGGCATTTGAATCACATGCATAAATTGAAACAGTCAATTCCTGTGAGTGCAAAATCTAAAAGAAGAGCTGGCAGCAAAAGTTCAGAATTGAAGGTACTCTTTACGATCCATTTGGTAACTTGCAAAATTTTATTCTATTTCCAACTGTGTTAGTCGCCACGTTGCAGTCATAATAAGGGCTACTTTCTTTCTGTTGATTTCATAATTACTATGTCCATCAAAGTATCAAACTTATGGTTCGTTTTGAATTGTAAGAATTTTCCATGAAAAAGTCAAATGCTGTGAATCAAATTAAAAGGTTGGGTTGATTTTTATCCTTAGTGAATTCAAGGTAATTTTTGAATAAATGAGCTACATACCGCTTAAGGCTAGCTTAGTTGTAAGCACCTCACACCTATATCCAATAGGTTGTGGATTCGAGTCGTGCCCTCTACCCCAATCTTGAAATATTATAATAGTTCAAAAAAATAGGTAGTTTTTAAATAAATGAACCGACAGAAGCTGTAAATTTCAAAATGTTCTTTCATCTAAAAAACTACTGACTGACTTGTGGTTTGTTCAACATCAAAGTACCTTTGCTTTGGAATATTTTTTTTGACAGCTGTTTTATTAAGTAAAAAGTTCATGCCACTATGGTTGGACTTCAAATTATATTTCCTTCGTTAGAAAAATCTTTTTGCACTCAGTTATAAAAGTATGTTACTAGTAAGTGTTTAAATTTTTTTTTTTTTTAATAAATAATGTTAGTGTTTTTTGTTTTGTTTATTTATTATTATTATTTTTTTAAATAATGTTGGTAAATGTTAGATCCAAAAACTTAAGCTATTAGGAAATGACCCAATCTCATACCAAGCACATGCCAAATTTAGGTTACAAATAACAAATTCAAATATAATCACATGGGGAGACTCAAATTCAGGCACTAAAAGTAAAACCAGTTCTGATACCATGTTAGTAAACAATCCAAAAGTTAAAATTTGTTAAAAAAGGGTCCAACAATAGTATTTAAGCATCTAACATATACTATGCCACAACATAAAAAGGTTATTAGAAGAGGCAGATTTGGATAGGCAGTTGAATATTGACACATTGGGATTAGTTTGTGATAGTGCACATTTACCTGAACATGAGAAGAGTACTTGGTGAATCTTTTGGCTTACCAATTTTGGTCCAGAGTACAGTTGATATAACCTCCTTTTGGGGTGTTTGTTCTTCGCATGGGCAGTACTACCTAGAAGATGCAATATTCAAACTTTTAATGAAAGTGAAACTCTTGGGTTTCCATTATGATTGTCACTGTAAATTTTTTAGTGAAAATTTAGATCTGTCAAACTAACAAAAGCAAAATGTTTGCAAATGTATGATGTTTGGCATTTCTTCAGATCTGAAATATGCTTAGGTGTTTGTAGGCTAGCTCTGGCTATTTTAAAACTATGCTTTTAGCTTCACTTTAGGTTCATAAATTGGTGCCAATATCTTATATTTATTGATATAGCATCTATGGTTGATGTTAATTTGTTTTATCTTGAATAAGATGAATTGTCATTGAGATATATCTCTGGATTTTTTGGGACACTTGTGCAACTGTGGTGAACCATAATAATGTGAGGCTTTATAATAAATTCAAGTTTGAGAAGACTGTAATGGATGTTCAAGCATTTTTTTTCTTTGCAATTAGTTTCTAAATTGTACGTGTTTAAGCAACTCGGTAGGACTGAAATGCTGACTTCCGTTGGCTATGCAGGACATTCCTCTAGAGCAGCTCCAGATTCTACCTTCAGATGTGGCAGAGCTTCAAAGGCGGGTTCTTAAGGCGGAAGCAACTCTGGGCCAAAAGGAAGAGGAAAATGCTGCATTGCATGAGCAGTTACAACAGTATGAAGCAAGGTGGTTGGAATATGAGGCAAAAATGAAATCAATGGAGGAGATGTGGCAAAAGCAGATGGCATCTTTGCAAGTAAGTATGCATGTTGAGATATTAGTGCCATCATGAAATACTCTTATACCTTAGTTTTTTTTATTTTTTATTTTTTATTAATTTAGGAGCCTGTAAACAGTGAAAATAATAGAATTTAATATTGATGGTTACAACTAATATGCATGTACAGGCACATGAGTACTTGCTGATGTAAGATTTGTCCTCTCTAAATGATTAATAACTAAGATGTTTGAATTTCTCGTTGTTTTGATGCAGATGAGTCTTGCTGCAGCCAGAAGAAGCCTTGCTTCTGAAAACACTGGAGGTGAGCCTGGAAGACACGATGTTACATCGCCTCGCTATTATGATTCTGAGGATACGATGTCCATGCAGTCCATGGGATCTCGAACTCCAGGTGGAAGCACGCCCAACTTTGTTAATTCCATTCCTGCTGCTTTAGTTGGGAGAGAATCTAATGGCACTTTGGCTGTAGTCAACAATTTGGCAAAGGAATTTGAGCAGCGGAGACAAATTTTTGATGATGATGCAAAAGCTCTGGCAGATGTCAAAGCAGCACCGCCAGCTTCAAATACGCATCCTGACGTAGAACTTCGGAAACTGAAGGTCAGGTTTGAGACATGGAAGAAAGATTACAAGACTAGATTAAGAGAAACAAAAGGGAGGCTTCATAAACTTGGGCATTCAGAAGTTGAAAAAAGCCGTAGGAAATGGTGGGGGAAAATAAGCTCAAGAGTTTCATAGCATTCCCTCTTCAGATTTGCATCTCCTTTTGCCTCGAGACAACAATGGTGATAACTCAAGTAGTACAAGAGCCGTAGATATTGCCGAAACCCCCCCTGCCTGCTTCCGCCCTTGGGTGCGGCTGCATCATATCTATGGCAGTAGGTCCGGGTGTTTATAGGGTGTGAGGGTAGCTTAGCAAAAAATCGTATCTGTATATCTGTCAATTTTTTGTTACTTGTGGAACCGACCAATGAGAATGTGCATAGCCGAATAGGGATTCGTTTAGAGGTCAGTCGGTTTTACCATTAATTGTGTAGTTGTGTATATTCATTCTGCTGTTGATGTACTTTCGAAATCTGTACTCTGTAGTACAGAAAATATGGAAGGAAAAAATGTTCATATTGCTTTCTCTTTTTAGACAGATGTTGCATATTTGCAAATCTTATTTTCAATTCAACAAATCGTTTTATTTTCTGAAGAATTTGAATGTGGACCTATATATATATATGGTTTTTTAAATATTTATTGAATTGCAATTCTCATTTGTGGTCAATTAAATTCATCATTTTTGTTCATTTATATAGATTTCATAGAATTCAATCTCTTACAGTACCAACCCACAAATAACATTGGATATCAATGAAACAAAGTTTATACAATCTACATTACACATGAAACAAGGATAAAGAAGTGATCATTAGTTTACGATCCGGGCACAAACTTGGTGGCGTAGACCCAGGCATTGTTAGCAACAGGATTGTCTAGGTGGTCGAGGAGGTTCTCTAGGGGACCTTTGCCAGTAACAATAGCTTGAACAAAGAAACCAAACATGGAGAACATGGCTAGTCTGCCGTTCTTGATCTCCTTGACCTTGAGCTCAGCAAATGTCACTGGATCATCGGCAAGGCCAAGAGGGTCGAAGTACTGGCCACCGGGGTAGAGGTCGTTGCCTTCTCCGACTCCAGGGAGTCCGTTGATGCGGTAACCCTCGACGAGGCCCATGAGGACGACCTGGAAGCCAAGGACAGCCAGGATGCTTTGAGCATGAACAAGGTTGGGGTTGCCTAAGTAGTCAAGTCCACCTTCAGAGAAGATCTGTGCTCCAGCCTTGAACCACACTGGCTCCTTGAAGTCCACTTTCACCCATTTTTCAAGGACTTCAGGGGTGATGCAGCCAAGAGCTCCAAGCATAGCCCACCTCCCATGAATCACCTAAAATGTGTATGGCAACCAAGCATTAAAAGGTATGAATTATGATAATCAATCTAAGTTCTTTACCATAGATTCTTTTACAATTGGTTTACTATAGATTCTTTTACTTTCGATTATGTATTTTATTTTTTTGAAATATTATAATAAATCCTAAAGATTAGGAGATCAGGTCAGGAGTCTATCAGGACCTGTCAATATTAAATATACTCTTGATATCAGAGACAAAACTCCTCACACGTACTAGAAAAATATACATTGTGAGATTCAAACCTCACCACTGAGGTGGAATGGGAGCACGATGTGCTAACAGGTGACGTGCCAATAGATTCTGTAGACTCGAATTTACTATAGCAAATCTAATCTGTTTTACAGGGTTCTACTTGAGATATATAAAGGAAACCACCCAATTACAGGGTTTTAGCTCTCCAAAACCAAATCAGGAAAATTGTTACAATGTGAAGAATGACATAACATAAAATTAGGAAGATTTAGGAAGAAGAAAAAGATCATCACCTCAAGAGCTCTGTTCTTGGCAAAGGCCTCAGGATCAGCAGATAAACCAGCAGTGTCCCATCCATAGTCACCTGGAAACTCTCCAGTCAAGTATGACGGAGTCTGTGCTGAAAAGGGTCCCAAATACTTCACTCTGTCTGGTCCATACCACAGGTCATTTCCCTACACACAACAACAACAAATCAAATCACTACTTCACGTAGATTTCAGACCTATTCAGATTTCAGTACGGTTTCAGACCCTTTTTAGATTTAAGACAAAAAAAAAAAAAACAAAAACAAAGAGGGAGAGAGAGTACCATTGTGTATTTGGCGGTCCCCATGGAGACAACATCTCTGAGAGAGTTAGCATTAGACCTGTTTTGCCCAAGAAATGGGGTTGGTCTAAGACCAGTACTAGAGCTAGCAGTAGCTGCCATTAGCATTGAAGCCATTGTTTTGTTTGCTCTACTTGAAACTCTAAGCTGATCACTGAAACTCTGCTACTCTCAAGAAGATGAGAATAGTGTGTAATATTGACTTCTGCAAAGAAAGAGAGATGGAGGAAGCTATAATTATATGAGTGCTAGAAAATGGATTCAGAAGATGGTTGTGGCTGAGAATGTAACAAAGGCAAATTGTGGTGTGGACTGTGAGGTTTCAATCAGCCAATCAGGTGGCTTTTAAGGATTTGAAGTATCTCCAACTCATATCCTTCTATCCACACAACATAAACTATAGATGATTTTTCACTTTTGAAGATGTTCAATGTGGTGGTGTATGATATAATTAATGTTTGTTTGAGACTAGGTGTCTTTCATTCATTGGATAAAGCAGATTTTGCATGGCCCACATCACATTTTAGGCACGCTGAGGAAAACCGACGTCGTTTGGTTGAGACATTTTAAAACAAAGCACAAACGACGTCGTTTTTCTAACATTTTTTAAAAATGAAAAAAAGAATGCGGTGAGCGTGGATCGAACACGCGACCTTCAGATCTTCAGTCTGACGCTCTCCCAACTGAGCTATCCCCGCATTTGATAATTTGTTAGTCTCTGTTCGTACATATATTAAATTTATTTAGACTCAATATTCTGCATTTTTTATTCGTAAAAAGTTGAAGAAAAGATCAAATATTTGTTTACTTATTAATTTTATTTAATATTTTCAATTTTTGTAAAGAAAATTGAGATGTGAACCACCAATTTACAATTAAAAAACCATATATATTTTTTGACAGAATTAAAAAAGCATATTCTATGGTATAAGAAATGCTATTTTTTTTTTGAAATGATAAGAAATGTTAGTTAGTAATCTCTTTGGATGGACATCAGCTTACTGTTTGACACATTACAAATGTATCATTTACTTTTGATTTTTTTTAAAATATCATTTACATTTTATTTTAATTACAAAACTGCATCCCACTTAACTAAATAAAAACCATTGGTTCATTCTTCATTTAGTTACTAAATTTTTATTAAATTATGAATTTATTATCACTCTATGACTATATTTCTCTTTGTTCATGTAAAATATTTATATGATTATGAATATAGGATAAAAAGTTCTACTGGTATGGAATTTTTATTTTTATTTTTTTTAAGTTCTACTAGAAATGCAAAAGAGAATATTGAAAAGTCTTCTTGATTTTGTGAAGAAATGAAACATGTAGGTCATACCTACATAAAGATATTATTACTTTTCTCACATTTTTATATCACATTGTTCTCCATCCCATTTTCTTAATATTGGTAGACACATTTTCCGTAATTCATTCTAACTTTTACTCGTTAAACGATATAATAGGTTTTTACATTTATAAAAATAAAAACTATTTCAAATAAAAACTATAAAATTATAAAATAAATATCAAAGATCTTTAATAAACAATAAAACAATTGGTTAATAAACTAATTCCATGTTTGTTAGATGTGTCTCCACCATTTTATTTCTAATTTCTTTTATGTTTTTTATTTATTTTTATTTTTAAAATGGAAAGGGTATATTGTCAAAAAAATGGAAAGGGTATTTTTTTTATTTTCAAAAGTCAAATCAAATCAAACTAATAGTTTCATTTTTGGTGATTTTTCAAAAATCAAGGACTAATTTGGAACGTATTTAAAATATTATGGACTACTTGGGTCAAATGTTGAAACATCGAACAAGTAGTGGTATTTCTTGAAATGATAGGGCTTATTTATAAATTTCCCCTACAATTAATGACCGAAGAAACTATATAATATATAAATAATAATTTGGTTTGTCGTTCATATGAACAGATGACCAACCAGTGAGAATATCGTTTTCTCTTAGAAAATTTGAATTTCCACCAACGGTCAGATTATTTGGCTCCACATCGTCCTATCGTAATAAAACCTTACTGTATCAATCTCAAACGTTGATCAGATGGGCCCATAACAGAAACCATCCAATGACTAATCAAAAAAATAATCAGACGGTTAATATTTCATCTCATCGAACGATGTGGCGTGGAGCTCACATTCACAGTCTATGTTTAGTCACGACAGAGAAAATCAAAGAAGAAGCCCAGCGCAACAGTGAATGCAAAAATGGAGGATTTATTAAACCCTTTTGATTTCTCAACAAAAACACACCAATTTTTATAAAATCTTCATTCAAGCTTTTCTTCGAGAATCGTTAGAAAATGGCTTCCAAGAACAATAAAGATCACTGGGCTTTTCTGGTAATAATCATTTCTTGATCTCATTTTTATGGGTTTTTAGTGGTTTATGTATTTGGTCTGTTCTTGGGTTCTATAATATACAATTTATTATTATTTTTTTTCGATTTTTTCGGTTGTTTGCTATTCGATAATGAAATTCGTAGAGTGCTTGAATTTGTTTTGCTTTTCAATAATGAAAATTATATGCTTATTGAATTTATGGGATTTTTTGACATTGGCCTTGTTGTTTCTGCATATTTGATTCTTTATTTGTTAATGTGTCAAGTAGTTTAGTTTTCCTTGTTTCAATTCTGTTTGGTTGCTGAGAAATGTAGGAAAAAAGAAAGAAGAAACTGAAGCTCTTGAACAATAAGAACAGATTGTATATCATCATTATTTGGGGAAAAAAATTCTTAACTAATTAAGTTTCGTTTGTTGTTGTTTTTTTTACTCTTGTGTTATTCGGCGACGTAAAATATGTGCTTTTGTTCTTGTTATGATCTCAATATTGTGTTGCACTCACTCACCAATCTTTGTCGTTTTTTCGATTTGATGATGGACATGTAGGAAGAGATCGAAGCACCTATGTGGGTAGATCTTACTGTTGAAGTAACTAAGTCCAATAGCCAAAACATGTGAGCTCTATAGAAATAATTACAAAGTTTTTAATAAAATTCCATGTAATTTTTTCCTTTTAGTATTGTTTATGTAATGCAAATTTGGTTTGATTGCAGTGATGATGACTGGTTCCACACAAGCCACCTGTAAGCATATGTTGTTTTTTTAACTAATTTACTTTTTTCTGCTTATCTTGGACAGCTTTGGAATTCTGGTTACTGGGATTTTAGAACTTGCATGTGGTATAACTAGATTAATGTAATTTCAGGTTCCACCAGTGTTCTTCTAAACAGTTAAAGGCCGCGTTTTCTTGTTCTTGGGAAGAAAATGTAGATTCGAACCGGGATTCTCTGGGACAATCTTCTCCAAAACTTCCTACTTCAGTTTCGAGATCCAGAGGCAAAGACTATAAGAGCAAGAACTGGACAGGGGGCAACTGTAATGGTTCATTATATAATCCACAGCCTGTCAAGGTCTTAAGTGGGAAGTCTATATGCACAGATTTAGGATCTGGTGAGAAGATAAAACCTAGGACAACCTCTACAAAACCTAAGTCTTCATGGGGGGATTCAGGATCACATGAGGAAATCAAACCCAAATTGAGCTTTATAAGTCGAAAAGGAACTTCCAGTTCGAAAAGTACTTTAGTTACTGAGAGGAGTTCTTCCACAAAGGGGACCTCTTTGAAACCTGTGTCCACTTTTGGTTCAAAAAATAGTTCAAGCTCAATGGTTGTTAAGGCAAGTAAAAGCAGTACAGCAAGCACGATCACATCTGAGAGTGGTTCGCAACCACAGCAAAAGTTCCTTGCGACGTCAAGACGAGCATTAGATGATACTAGTGGGCTTTTATCAGCTGTGAGGATTACTCTTAGAAAAAGTTGTGTTACAAGACAAGCATCCAGGGTGGAGATTAATAGTAATAGGAGGCAATCAACTATGGAGACTTGTAATGATAGGAGGCAGTCAATAATGGTGATTACTAATGATAGAAAGGAATCTAGAGATCGTAAATCCTCTTCCAGTAAGTCTAGTGTGGGGTCTTCCTCACTCCCTGGTTCCAGTATCAACAGCTCAGCATTTGTATCGACGAGGAAGAAAATACAAACCCCAGATAGCAGGAATGTGTCAAGGATAAGTAAAGTAACAAACAGAGTGAAAGTCTCTAAGTCTGATGTGTCCAAAGTGTCCACTGTTCAAGCTAAGGAAAGACCCCTTAACTCTAGAAGTGGAGATATTCCTAGTGTTTCAAAATCAAAGGTGAGAATACTAGTGAGTAATGATGCTCATGTGACAATATTCTGTTGATCAAGGAAACTAATTCGTGTGTACAGTTTAACTATAGTTGTTTATTTTCAAACATCTTGAATGTTGAGAATAAATTTCAATTATTTGAGAACTCAATAAATAACTTTTTGCAATGCTGCTGCATATGTTCGCTATAGAAACACCATGATCATAGCAACAGCATCTAAAGTTGTAAGTTTTGCAGGTTCCTAATCAGACTCTCTGTGCCAAATCTTCTCTGCCACTTAGAGTTGTGGAACAGAACTCCTCTACTGGTGCTCATAAAGCTAAGGAGAAGGTGGCGTTTGGTGGAATCAACAGATTGGCGGGTGGTGGGAAAGAGAATGCAACAGGGAAAACTTCCGTGAGTCAAAAATGCAGAAGCAGAGAGAATGCTACTGGGGGTGGGAAAGAGAACGCAACGGGGAAAACTTCTGCAAGTCAGAAATGCAGAAGCAGGGAGAATGCTACTGGGGGTATTGCCAGGGGCCAGAATGGGATAAAACAGAATGCACCGCAAAAAGTTGACACAAGAGGATTGGCTGGTGCAAAGGTACAGACCTTAACATTGTTTTCATACTAGAAGCTTTCCTTGCTAAAGCACTCTTTAGTTGTTTAGGATACATAGAATTAGAATTGAAATTTTATAATAACATGCTGTTGTTGGGTTGGAGAATTTAAGGCTTTGTTTCTTCTTTCTCTACTAGGCAAATAACATGCAGGAATAAGAATTTTGTGTCTCTGTGTGTGTGTTCTTTTTGTAGGACGTGACAATTTGAAAAACCAAGTGTTCTTATTGGATTAACATATGGACAAAAAACTCTTGATTGATAGTCTTGTAATTATGAGTATGATTCAGCTTTTCCATATCCTTCATGTATTTAATTTAAGTTATAATGATCTTGCTATCTTCTGTAGTTTTGCTATGCAATGAAAGAGACATCATACATTCAATTAAGTGCATACTCCTTGAAAATATACACCTAGTCCACTGGCTTTCAAACATCTTGTTTCCATACAAAATTTGAAAGCATAAATGAACTATAAGTTGAATTTAATTTTTCTTGATGATATCAGCTTATGGTCGATGAATTTAATTTTTCTTTTGTTATTGTTACGGCTCCTGATTAGTTTCTGGCTTTATGAATTCTTGAACAGGGAAAAATCAGTGATCGAAGAGAAGGGAAAAGTTCGACATCCGTTAATCAGAAGAGGGTATTCCTTAGATAAGCGAGCACTGCCACAAAACAATTCTGTATATAATAGTATCAACTTAACTGGCTAACTTCACTTCATAGCCTAAAGAAACATGAAGGAAACATCATATAAGCCAGTTTTTCCTAGTTTCTGGTGGTAACTTTTGGTTCCTTTTATGAACAACTTGAGAGCCAGATAATTTTCTCACTGTCTTTGTGAATGTTTCCTTGTCACTGAGCAATATTTTTGCTTGCTTTTGTGTACGTACAGATTGAAGTAATTCTTTTTCTTTATATCTGAGCCTCTTTTTGTTGTTTGTTACACTTCTCCTCAATTAACTTGGAAATATAAACAATGTTTAATCAATCATGGGTTATTGAATGGAAAGTAAGGAGATTTTCACAATATTTTTGGATCAATAAAGTAGAGTGAAACGTGATAAATATGGGTTGAGACCATTGGAAGAAAATAAGAAAATTGTTAGTCAAGGGATTGAGACAATTGGAAGAAAATAAGAAAATTGTCGTGTCCTTGACTATCGTCCAGTTAATTATAAAACTATCACTCACTTGATTGAATAACGTAAAATGGTCGTTCTGTAAAAAAAAAAAAAATGTTCCTAAAGGTTATTGGTACAGTTATCAAATCGTAACTTTTTTTTAACATTTCTCCACAATTGGAGTGAGGTACTAATTTAATTTAATTCCACAAGGAGGTCTTGCCCCCTTCTGTTCCCATAGAGGGGAGGAAGCTGCGGCAAAGGAACCTGCATCATCTTCTCATCGAGGTTGCCTCATCGAGTGTGTTTATCATGTTTGGAGGTTTGAATCATGTGCATTTTACAATTTCATGAAAAGTTCTCTCCGATATTAAGGACGCAGATCTCCAAATTAATATCCAGTGTACTGGTTAATCGCAACAAATCTCAGTAAGTTTTGATCCGTTTGGTGTCAAATTAAAAGAAAAAATTAATAATTCTTCTACAAACCATTTGGGGAATAGATGAGTATAGACCTAGGAAAATTTAATGGGATGCCAACTTGGAAAATGGTATAAACTTACGCTACAAATGATCATTTCCTGAATTATTTACATTAAACATAGTGAAATTTTTTGCAAGGCAACATGAACAAGCATCATCCAAATCTTCAATGAAATGGCCAAATAGAAAACAGACAGTTATATTTAAGTACTCACTTGCATTCTCTTAATCTGTAATCCTTCTCTTTTAAAATATTGCTCACAATACAAGTTTTTCGTGGATAAAACATTCTCTATATCTTAATCTGTATCCTTCTCTCTGAAAACATGCTCCCAATACAAGTTTTTCGTATGGAAAACACACACCCGAATCGTTGTTTGTAAAGTGGTGATGAAAGCACTTCTTGTTGTTGAGCAGAATACGAGGGCGCCAGTAGTGAACCTCAATGGCGTCTACCTTCTCAAGGCACCGTAATTCCTTGTTACCTGTGAGACAAGAGAAGCATAGCAGCGTAGTTAGGTGAAGTTAAAAGAATCTTGATAAACAGTAAAAATGCTCTGAAATTGATGTTACAGAGACCCTACTAGAGAGATAACAAGGACAAATTAACAAGAAGTGGTTTGGAAATACTTTGTTATAGTTTACACTAACAAAGTTCACAACAAATTGGTTGACATAATGTTTCTTCACATGCATTAAGCTTTCGGACTATCAAAGTATTATCATTTTGACCTAGATAAATTAAAAAGAAATTCCTTAGAAATCTAAGAAAGGACTTGAGCAACTATAGATAAATTACAGTAGTCTTCTTCCTGCCTAAGAAGCTAACGTATAACATAACCTTTATAAAACCAATAAGAGTTTGCTAAGAACTAGTAACTTCCTTCAAAGGAGGTATTACAATGGTGGTAACATACCAGTTGTTTTTGGATTGCAATATCATTTGACATCTAGTGATAAGAAAAGAACTGCGGTAGATGAAAATTTGAAAAGCAAAGAAGGAAAAGAGCAGCAGAAGTTATACCTTACCGGGAATGATGCATTAGTGTTATGCAATTTGATAAAATTTTGGTGTTTCATTTATTGAAACAACATGGGTTTATATTTCTGAACATTATTTATTGATAATATTGAACCAAATTAATATATTTTCTATAAATGGTAGGATACTGAATTCCAGAAAAATGGTAAGAACATGCGTCCTGAAGCCAACATTTGATGAAAATAATGAGGAAAATGACTTTTAAGAAAAGTGCTACCAGCACCTCAGAAAGACATTTCAGAATAAATGCTTTGTTAAAAAGCCTTACTGAAAAAGTAGATGCAATTTCAATAAAATAAAGATGGGGAAGAATAAAAACCCGTGGTCGAGTCTTGTTAAGTCTCTTTGCAATGTCTTCATCATCATCGTCATCATCTTGGTCCATGAGCATTCTATGGATTGAGGAGTTATCTGAAATCCTTCCCCGTTTAGATGATGTAGCACCTCTACCTTTTCCCTTTGGCGCGGACCGTTTATGTCCTTTGCCTTTAAGGGTTTCATTGTCATCCTAAAACGGATACAGCAAAATGGTTCCAATGAATGCAATTAATATGTTCAGACAAGAGTGTCCATCATAATATAATATGTCAACATGATCAACCAAAAACAAAGCAAGATAAGTTAAACTTTTTTAGGAGAGTAAGATACTATAATCATAGTCAATGAACTCTAATAACATAAAACAAGTAATTCCATTTCTTAAAGAGATTAAATCCCACAGCATCTCATTCAAGCCTGTTGGATCAAATTGAGGGGCAGCAGGAATGCATCTGTGAGCGTCAGTGGCTCAGCAGTCAACCAAAAGTTAGATAATAAATAATGCAGCAGTGAATTGGAAAACATCAATAATGAGCACATTTTACAGCCAACTATTGCATGGTTATATCTTTGTATCGGGAGAACAAAAAAAAAAGACAACTCAATGTCCCCATTTAAATAATTGCAAAGATAGTGCATACCGAGCTGTCATCAACTTCATCGTTTCCATCTTTCCCTACTTCATCACTAGAGGCAGAATCTACATTCTCCTCATCATCGATGATACTTCGAGATGCAGCTTTTGCAGCAACTGATGCAGATCTGCAGAAAACCTACAAAACTCAGCCTGTTGTGGTATATATTTATAACACTACAATAAATAGACAATATACACTTCTAATTGCTTATTAATTTGTATTTTTTTTGGCAGGCACTGTAATTCCAATATGTTCCTCTATTATTACAAACAGGTAGCCAGCGCCTTACCATGCTTCATCAAAACCTGCACATTTTTCTATTCAAAGAACTGCCCAAACTAGTTAGGTGTTTTCTAATCTTTCATTTCATTTATCTTCTTTTCTTTTTTTTTTGTTGTCGAAAGTGCTTCTCAATGTCCAGCCATATGACTCACCTCATGCACCCAGCTCCAAGAAAAAAACAATAAATGTTCAAAATACGGAATAAATAGAAAATATGCTATTCCCCTCTCTCGACTAGGAATTGCGTACAAGCATTCTTTTGTCATTCTCTTTCAATATTTATACAGCATGTTAACTTATTAAAACATATTACTGGTGACACAAACATATATCCCACAAGCCAAAGCTTACACAGACAGAGATATGGAAAAAAATAAGTTTAAACGTTAGAGGTACCAATCTTTTACACCATTAATGAATACTGTACATGCACTAAAGAGTAGAATGTATCAATAGAAGTATAGAACATCCCTTAAAGTTCACTTCCTACTACACATTAGCTCTCATCCTAATCACCTACCAAAAGACTAGACATGTAAGAAAAGAGTTCATAATTTAAATTAAAAAAATTAACACTTGATACTAATTTATTGTAACTTGTCCACTCCTAAGGTTATCCTGACAAAATTGTGCAACTTCAACCGTAACTTGGTTTATATTCACTTTTCTGTATACTCAAAAAGCTAGTCAATCCTAATGGAAATATCCAAATATCAATAAAAAGGACCAAGATTAACCTCTGAGGTTGACGGAACCCCAGCAGACTTGCATCAAGAGTAGTCTGCTTCAAGTTACTAGAGCCTTTGCCTCTACCCCTTCCCCTTCCCCTTCCCCTTCCTCTCGTAGTTTTACTTTTATCAATTTCCAAAGCATCACGAGGTGACCTAGATGCTGCTGCTGAACCTTTCCGACCTCTAGTGGCAGAGGTTCTGCTAGATAACTGTGTTGTGTCTTCATCATCACTGAAGGAAGCAGCACTTCCAATTCTTGCAGAACTTCTATTCCTGATTTCCTATATAAAATAGAAACCAAAATCTTAACTGCAGATTACTGTAACATTTGACAATCACAGAATAAGAATCTCCAAAAACAGTTTAGCCAAAGAAAAGTAACATTAAAATTACCTCCAAAGATGGTGCACCGGAGGTCAACTGTGAAGTATCCTTAGAGTGCAAAGACCTTTCCTTAATGCGTTCCTATAAAGATTATATTATCAATGATGCAACATACTGCTGAGGGTAAGACGAGTGGAGTCTAGGAGGCTACACTCTTCTTTTTTAATTAAGAAAAAAAGGAGATTGGAGACTACATTCTAAATTCACATATGAAGCCAAATTAACTACTCAACCATAACACTAATACTTAATCCTGAAAAAATAGGCTGAAAGAACAAGGGATTGAAGAGCTGGAACATATAGATGAGGGAGTGTGTGTGTGTGTGTGTGTGAGAGAGAGAGAGAGAGAGAGAGAGAGAGAGAGAGAGAGAGAGAGAGAGAGAGGCAGGACAGTAACCTTGGCCACTAAACACACCCAAAAACAAACCAATTTGGGCCTTCTATCGGATGTAACCTATATTTTATGGCAAATCCTCATTTGCATGATATGAAGAAAATAGAGAGAAAAACACACAGCAGCAGCAGAAATATTAAATTACGGTGAACAATAACCAACAGCTGCTGGGGATGTGTAGTATGCAGCCACTAGGTGAAAGCATTTCTTACTCAGGTAAGGTAAAACGATTGCCACAGGTTGCATTTTGACAATATTATACATCATTCTACCTTTATAGTTCATGGTGTTAGGGTTATTGATAAGAAAAGAAGAGGAAGAATAAGCTTCTTGCCTCCAGGGTCTCTTCAACTTTATGAATTAATTTTTCCTCTTCAAAAGTCAGAGTATCAGAATCCGTAGCAATTTTATGCTGTGGAAGCAAAAAGAAAGTGATCATTAGCAGTGGTAAAAGAATGCAGAGAAACACTAATCAAAAGCAAAAATGAAATTATAAAATCCATACTGAATAAATTCATGAAACCTTTACAATCAAATTAATGCAGTGGACCTAAAATCAATTCAAGAGGCATTGCAGATGATAGATATGAAGTACTTACACGTGTTTCGTCAAGGTTGTATTGCAAACAGGAATAAAAAGCCAGTTTGTCATCCTTGTTAACAAAATTGTGCAATGCAACATCCAAGTCGTTGACTGGAAGGATAGCCATTTTCTGCACAACACAAATTATGAGGGGCCAGAATTGAAACAAGATTAAGCTTATTCTTGTTACAGGTCTTTTAAGTATTTCTATTGTACTTTTCAGTTTTTGTTATGTGATATCCATTTAAGTGAGACCCAGAAAGAACATCACGTTAATAATTAAAGTTATCCTCCACAGAAGCACTAAGTCAATGCTTAAATAATTGGAATGTTTCCTAATGGATACACTTGAATTTAGATACAGAACACAAATTCATGCTGAAAAAATTGAAAACAATGCCTAAGAGGTACTCTAATTTAGTTCCAAAATACATGTTCTGTCATGGGAATAAAATTATGTCAGTATAGATTCAATAGAGATATACCAGCTGAAATTTTATCAATATTAGGTATAGCATTTCCTACACTATTTCAAGAAAAAAAAAAGTACCAATTGAGATGATTTATGTCATATACAGAAAAAAGGAATATGTAAGAGAGATAGTTAAGTACCAGATTATTTTCAGCAACTAAGGCCTCTATGTTTTGTTGATTTAGTTCTTCTGGGCGAAGCCTTTCAGAATCATCGATTTTAGCTACAATAAACAGAGAACTACAGTTATAAGTTATAACACTTACTTCAAATTTCAACACCATAATTTATAATTTGTAACTCATAATTAGAAAAATAAACCCTTGATACTAAATTGAAAACTTGCACATTTTAGTGGACAAGACATAGATGAAGCATCTGGTACTTTAAAGGTATTCTAACATATATGAAGCTACAGATCTCAATGTCAAAGTGATCCCACTGCATTTAAAATCTTACTTACCAGATAATGTTCAAAAGAAAAAAAATCAACTCGATAGCCAACTAAAGGTCAATCACGAGGGACAAATTTGTTGCACACAAGATAACTCATCCCATGACACGTTTTTACCGGATGCCAGTTATCATCATTCAAACCTGATTTTGTAAGTATAGGTTTCACAGGCCTAATTTAGCTGTTGTAAACTTACATCTTTTATAAAGAAATTAGACCAAAGATGTGTGTTGTACCAAGCAGTGGCAGAAGCAGATTGGGATCAGGGTAGGCTCAAGCCCCCTTGAAAAAAAAGAAGTTTAAATCCAACTTTTGGTTCAAGCCTCTATACCTAAGGTTAAAATTTGGTACAAGCCCTTAGATCACCAAAGTTAGAAATTTGGTCTGTTTCGAAAATATGAAACCACATTGAGAACAACTTGATTGTATTGACAGATAGTAAACTACTAATGAACATCAAAGTTTTAGCTTGTTACTTTTCCTAAACTTGTTATTTTTATTGTTGTTTGAACCAAGCCCCCATTGATTACAATTCCTGGTTCCGCCACTGGTACCAAGTACCAACATCATTTAGACACATTGACCCAGTGTCTCTCTTAAGAGAATTTTCAGAAACTACAAAGGACACCCAGTTCGTAGCAGCGAAGTACTATGACATTTACAGAGAAACAAAAAGACAGAACTCTCTCTCTTTCTCTCTCTCACACACATATCAAAGATTTTCAAAAACCATTTTTGCATCCTGTTTGCACAAGTTTGAACAATTTCCAATTCGTGCACCAGTTTTCTCACACAAAGTTATTAGAAGGGCAGACACAGATATTTAGTAAGGGGCAGCTTCCAACACTATCAAGCTGTACAGGATTATAATCTCTAATATGGATTTAACTTCTATTGCTTGGGAAAGAATTAGTTTGTGAAGGTTTATGCATTGCTTACACTAGAATGCAAACCATGGTTAAGCATGTGTGTCCATTCATGTTTTAAAATATTGCATTACGCCTTTGACCATCCAGCTTACGTGAAAGAGACCACAAACCACACCTATCTACTGTGCAAACCACAATAGAAGATGCCAGTGCCAAATCAACCATAGGTCACTGAATTATAATCCAAAAAACCAAATAGTCAAAACCAAGTAGATTAATAACATCAATGTAACTTACCAGCACTACTACCCTTCTTGGAAGCCTTTGAGAATATTAGAATGTCCTGAGGATTTGCAACCTGCAAAAGTTAAGAATTATCCTTTATTTTCTCACATGAAGGTATTATATAATAAGCAGTAGTCACACTCATCCATAACTGATAGCTCAAGATACCTTTCCCACATATTTCTGCCCAAATCTTTGAGGATTTATTGTCATGAATCCAGAGTAATCCACCTGCCAAATCAATCAGAGATATTAGCTGGGAGAAGGAGAAATATTTTAAGCCAAGATAAGAATATCCAGTAAAGGAAATATGAACTCTGGAAAAAAATGCTATTGACCAAATTAAGCAGCTAACTATGCTTTTACAGTACAACAAAGACTGAAAAAAACAATTGCATAAGTGAGGATCAAGCTGTAGATGCCAAAGAGAAAAGACACCAGGAAAAGAGTGTGGATAGAAGTGAGAAAAGACATAAATCTGGAAAAGTTAACGGAAATGAAAAATATGGCTATAAATAAAGGTAAATATTTGTGCATCCCATGCAAGTTGTTGTGATTAATGCATTTTTCGAATTTACATCAATTGCAAAGATTTCAAAAGAGGTCAAATGTGGCAATAGAAACACTTGGGACTGGAGCAATAACACAATGTAGGCTTACCTTGCTCCAAAGGTGAAATGTGGGGTAGGGGAAAAGCAGATACACAATATGCTCAAGTGTAAAATCACTTTACACAGTAGTAAGTAGTAACATTCATAAATGTGAGAAGAAATTACCTTAATTCGAATTAGTGGAAGCATGAGCTCAGATCTGTTAACAGCCTTTCTGCTAGATTTCTCTATCAGATTTCTGACCTAAAACGAATGGAGATGATGTGTTACAGTTGATATAAAGATATATGCTATGGCAGCACCAAAATTTACCACTTTGTCCAAATGGCCAAGAATTGAGTTTTGATCATTGGGATCTATGCTATCGTCGTCCTTCAATACAATCTACATCACAGACATTGAGGCATTGAGTAAGCCATCATAGTTCTTCATGAGATGAAAATAGCAAATAGTAATAATAATCTACCTCTGCATATTCAAAGGGTCTCACAGAAGTCAGTGGAATCTTGGTTGGACGGTATTGATTTCCCTGTACAGCAATGCATCAATATCAACAAGTTGAAAGTAAATGGAACAATTATCTACTGTTAAAAAGAAACATTACAGTTTTTACCCCTTTAACAACCTTAATTTCTAAGAGAAGCACATGCTTTGGCTTTGATTCCCCATCAATCAATGATGTTGCTACTGAAGAACCTGGTTGTGTAATGTGAAATCCCATCCCATGTACTTCCTTAAGAAGTCAAAATCCACTTTCAAGTTAGTGAAATATGTTCCAAAAAGATTATTCTATAGAAAAGGAACTCCAGTGTGAATGGAACCTGAGGGTCAACGAGACATTCATGTTCATGCCCCCATACAACAAAGTCCAGGAACCGTGGTAAAAAGTGCTCATTTATTGCATTTTTAGGGTTTGTCTTCACTCTGCAGACGGCATCAAAAAGTCAAAATTCAAAAGTACAAACAATGAAATCTTGAGTTTTCACCGTAGACCATGTAAATGCCCAAAGGCTCAAGGTTAGATAAGAACATACACACATGTACACACACACCTGTTCTGGTGAAGTACCAGAATGTTGAACCAGTCTGATACTTGGCACCCTTCTTGAGCTTCAGGTCGCATCCATTGTACAGCATGCGGTGTCTGAGAAACCAGAATTAAACCCAGTAAATAATAACAAGTATTAATGTATTATTAAAGTCAGCAATTGAACGGCTAAAAGCAAATGTTCAGCAATTACCTGAAACATTCTGTTGAGCCGTTCATCTCTAATGTTCCCAAGACCATATAGAGCAACAGCTGTTGAACCCTACAATGTAAAATTTATGAGTCATTCTAAAATAAAAATAAAAGAAAATATAATAAAACTGAAAAAGGAAAATACTTAAAAAGTATTTCCCAGTACCATTTTAGAAAATTTACCAACAGACCTTCCTGATAAGAATAGGGCAGACAGTAATCTGACCAACACCAGAACCCCCAAGAACCATTTTTCCAAAATAATTAACGAGATTGCAAGCCGAAAGGATATCAACTGCAGAAAGGTTATCCTGTCACCGTTGAAGACAGCAGTATGAGAAGAGCCAGATGTATTCTGAATATATTCCTAAATGTGCTTCACAAATGCAACATTTTCAGTTAAGCCCTATTTAACTAAAAAAGCGCAATTCCAAATGTCATATATCACTTTTCAATGTTCTTTTATCTTTATCCCTAAGGACGCCACCTCCTTCACGTGGAAATCTCCTTGTGGGAGTACTCTTGTTTCTTATACGAAAGAAAGTATCCTAAACCAACTATATATATAAATAATGACCCCAACATTACGAGAATAAGTTACAAGGCCAGTGCACTGACCCAAAAGACCAACATTTTTTTTTCTACATTTGGATACATAAACATGGGGCTGTCATGAGTAATCTCTTAGGCTATTTTTGTTGCACGAAGATCCTAGGTCAGTGACCCTCACTAAGCTCTTGCTAATCTTACATTTTTTTTTTCTAGCCCTACGAACAAACTTTTAATCCAAAACATTCTTATTGTTGTACTTGTCTCTCTGAAAGAAAAAAAGTCAAAATTTCTTTCTACTTTTAAAAGAAAAGGTTTTGTACTTAAAATCTGTGTTTGATGTTCAGTCAAATTTATTTATTCTCAACACATCTGCTCCCCCTTAAAGTAGCTCCACATCCACTACACTCACATATACAGTTGTCATACTGCCACCATTGACTTCACCAGTAACTTGATTGGCATTTGCAATGTATTATAGTTTAAGAAAAAAAACATTAAGTTGGTATGTCATAAATTCTACAATCCAAGTCAAGTATCCATGAGTTTTTGAGACAACTGTGTGTTCAAAACATAACAAAGAACTAAAAGCAAAGAATACAACAGGTATCATAAAAACATACCACTCCAGCCGGATCATCATGGTTTCCATGAATAGTAAACACAGGCAAACCAACATTGAAGTGAGGATCTTCATAATTTACATGACCAAATCTGTTAAAGAGTGACAAGTTATGATTGTTATAATTCCGGTGACTCGGTGAGTAAGATGCAAATGTCTATGTATTGGTGTTTAAATAAGATGCATGTCTATTTATAAATGTCTCTTTCTGTTTCTGTGAATAGACAAGATGCAACTTTAATTTTAAGGTTTTGCGGCAATGTGTTTTCCGTAAAATTTAAAACTTAACCAAGGAAAAGATAACGAATTTTAACCATTTTTACAAGCACCAAAATTTAAAAAGGAAGAACCCAAATGAAGAATTGCAATGTTGTTTATAGCATAGTGTTACTAATAACCTCAACTTATGCACAATCAAAAATAAGTTTTTTACTCAAGTCATGAGCAAGTAAACCTAGACATGCACTATGCCAATGATACACGCGCGCGCGCCTGCACACACACACATGCATGCAGATACACACACACATGTATGCAGATATACATTTATATATATATATATATATATATATATATATATACGCATGTATGTCTGTATATATGAATGCAAGTACTTATGTATGCATATACAACAATACACACATGTATGCAGATATGTAGGCATGTATGTCTGATGTCTGTATATATGAATGCAAGTACTTATGTATGCATATACAACATAAAAACAAATAATCACACACTCTTTTTTGTGTATGTATGTATGTAAAACCTAAGAAAAAGATAATTCATACTTTATAAAAAATAAAGTACGTTTAAATCACAATAAGTCATTACATATTTTGAAAATTTACAGTCTGGTCGCTGACAACTTGGAACTGCACCGGTTGATCATTCAGGCAATGGCGACGGAGAATCTCGATGGCCTTCACTAGTGTAGATCTTGAGGGCTTATTCTCATGGAAAAGATCACCGCCAAGAAGTATAAAGTCCACCTGTAGCATAAAGAAGTCTGTGCCCAGTTAGTGTCAACAATTTAGTGAGTTCATAACAAAGATTTAAATTAAATTAAAAGCCCCAGCCCTCGGCTTTGCCATACAGATTAATCAGAAACAGCAAATGAAAGAAAATTTTTATTGCCAAGAATTTAAAGAAACAGGTACATTTTCAAGAGAAAGCTTTTCAAGTTTCCCCGGAAATAATTGAAGGGGGAAAAAGCTACAGAGAAAAGTTGGCAGCAGTAGACAAACAGATTGGATGACTGTTATGCCAAATGAATAGTGGAAAAAGGTATTGAGAACTCAGTGTAACAAATGGAAAGAGTGACAAAGTGGAAAGCACATGAGAGATGGTAAAACTATAACCAGGGTAGAAAAAGTTGATTATCACCTGTTTTTGCTCTGCTATTGAGCATATCTCCTCAAATGCCTGGAATGAATCGTGACGTCTTATTTCATCCTTCTCCATGTAGCCCAGATGGCAATCCGTAGCAACGAGTACGCGAAGCGTATCCGCAATATCCTGCCTGGAATCTTTCATCATATACATTGTATCCAATAAATTGATTCTAATAATGCTACTTCGCTTAACCAAAACAAGTTACCCAATTTCATTCATTTTACAAAATTATTAACATTAAAAAAAAAGTCAAAAGATCTATTTCATTTTATATTTCATCAATCTCTCACATTCCCACTTGTGGGTTCAAATCTTACGACCTCCCCCAAATCCTGAATTTGTACTTAAAAAAAAACAATATATAAAAATAATAAAGATAATTTACCTTGGCATATCTCCCATGCTGAAAAAACTTGTCCAAATTAAAAACCTATAAAGTATGTACACGTTAATAATAATAATAATAATACAGAATCTAATCATATAAAAATTAACTTAATTCACAATAAAGCCTAACAAAAATAAAATTTATAATCAAATTAAACGAAATTTAAAAAAGGAACATGTACAACCCTAATAACCGTTTATCACTAAATCGATGTCAATGAACTACAGAGCTCTATTTAGTCACTGATACAAATTTAGGAAAAAAATGAAGAGAAACTTATAACCTAACAAGAAAACAAAAATATTAGCCAAACCCTAACCTATAAACCAAAAAAAGAAGAAGTTTTAATTCGGTTTTTGGTGTTTCGTCTGATATAAAAAGAGAGAATTTTCATTTTTAAGAAATATTTCATTTTTAAGTGTTTATACAGAGAGTGATATGAAAGTGTTACCTGAATCGATGAAACGAAGCGTTTTGGAAGTGAGAGCAGTAGCTGAGTTAATTAGAGTTGAGAAGGAGTGGAATTTTTCATTTCATGGCGGGGAATTTCAAAGACGAAGAAGAGGAAAAATGGGGTAAGTGAACCGGAGAAGACAGGAATTCATTCATTTAAGGGAAATTATTAAAATTCCTCTGTATTTTTCCGTATTCCCCAACACCTACTCTAGTTTCATTTCTTTTTCTCGTTTGCCCCTTAAGTTAACTTCGAATTACTTAGGAAGGGGAAAGACGGTTCTACCCTCAAGATATTATTAAAACAAAAAAATGAAAAAAAAAACAATCAGAAACCATAATTGAAAACAAATTTTCTCAATATCGTCAATCTCCATTGTCACTGTCACCAAAAAACTCAACATTCTGAAAACAAAAATCAAAAATAAAAAACCACCATCATCATTACAACCAATTTCCTCAATTTCTCAATTCACCATCAACATTGTCATCACCAAAAAAAAAAAATTAAAAATGAAAATTAAAAACCTCTGTAAACACAAAATGAGATTATGGGAAACAAGGGACATGGGTGTGGGCAAGAACGGGAGTGGGATACCTCCTCCAAATGGCCTCACCCTCATTTCTCCCAAACGGGGATGGGGTGGGGCAGGGAACCTCTCTATCTCTGTTTGACCAATTGACATCCTTATTTAAAACAAGGTTTTTTTTTTGTTACAATTTTTCCTACCATTTTTGGATAAATATATAATTGACATTACTGCTATAGTCACATTGAAATCTCGTTTCTTAAGACGTGTTTACTAATGGATAATGAAAATTAAAATGAATCAACTTTCATTAAAAAAGGGACTTAATTTCTTAGGAAATGGAATCATGAATTGTGTAAGGTCTACATAACTTGATTCTTAACTATTTTTAGTAAACACAATAATTACAAATTAAATCATGAATTAACTTCTATTTCTTTCATTGGGATTCATAAATATAATTACTAAATGCATCCTTAAACTTATCTATTTATACTTTGTTAGCCGTTTGTTGATAATGATAACATAATTCTTAACCACCATGGAATATTTCTTTTGCGCAAATTTAGTTAGGATCATAATATTATCGTTAAAAGAGCTTCTTCAAGTAAATCTTTTATAACTAGATCTTTTATAAGTAAGAAAGTTGTATATTGTTTGGTTGTCAATTAAAAAAACTCTTTATAATAATAAGATTATCAAAATACTTTTACAAAAATATTAAAGATAGAATTATAATAGACATTTTAGAGTTATTAAAATAGCTCAAAAAGGTCTATTTGAAAAAGTTTTAGCTTTGAGCTTCTCATAGGAGATGCAAAATAACTTCTTTAATCATCCAAAAGTTTTAATGAACGACAATCAAACGATACATTTTTTTTAAAGAGTTTTTTTAATTAAAAAAATTCTTTTAACCATTAAAAAGCTCTTTTAAAGGACACTTTATAACTATTTATCTATATATTTATGGGATCAACTTACAAAGCGGCATGCACACTTTCCCAAAAGTTGTCATCATGTTATTATGTAATGTTGTTAATATAGAAGTTGAATATGATTTTGTATATTAATTCTGAAAACATAACTGTTACAAATATATACACATGAGAGTCACGAAGGACTTGTACAACAAGGAAAACTACATAGCTACTAAAAAGAAATGTAACAATACTAGGAGACTATGTAATCTGTACACGGTAAGGATAATCACAAAAAGAATATTGGAATATTATCACTTATCCTTTACACGCCCCCGCAAGACAGTGGGCATTTCAAAGACACTGATCTTGGACCGTAATAAGCAGAACCTTGTCCTGGAGAGTGGTTTGGTGAGAGAATCAGCTAATTGGTCCGAAGAAAACACATGAGATATCCGGAGCTGCTTACATTGAACCTTTTCACGAACAAAATGGAAGTCAATAGCAATGTGCTTCATTCTCAAATGGAAGACAGGATTGGAGCACAAATACGTAGCACCAATATTGTCACAGAAGATGGTTGGCGGATATGGGTCGAAGAAGTGCATCTCCTGCAATAGAGACTTAAGCCAGAGTACCTCAGAGGCAGCAGCTGCAACAGCCCTGTATTCAGCTTCAGTGGAGGATCTGGCGACAGAAAGTTGTTTACGAGAGCACCAGGAGATTGCATTCAACCCGAGGAAGACCACATAGGCACTAGTAGACGTGCGATCTTCATGGTTGCCCGCCCAATCGGCGTCTGAGAAGGCATGGAGAGATATAGGGGAGTTGCGGCAAATCAGGAGGCCATGGTTGGCTGTGCCACGGAGATAGCGCAGTAGACGTTTCGCCAGGGACCAGTGTCCAGTTGTTGGGCGATGCATGAATTGGGCGAGCTTGTTTACTGCAAAAGTGATGTCAGGGCGAGTGAATGATAAGTATTTCAAGACGCCAATTACCTGACGAAACTCAGTTGCATCTGTTAGGGAGGTGCCATCAAGGAGCTTGAGATCATGATCTGTAGGAAGTGGGGTAGAGACTGGTTTATTTCTCTCTCAACAACAATATGTCACTGAATTGGTAGGGGCTGCAGCCAAGACGTGCATGTGGTGGAGCTAAACCTAGGGTGAGGTGTTTGAATGTTAGTGTATGGAAAGACAGACTCAACAAAGTTGACGTGTCTGGATACGAATATACGGTCAGTAATCGGATCCAGACAGTGATACGCACTCTGTGTCAGGGAATATCCTATAAATATGCACGCTTTAGACCTAGACTCAAGTTTGTGACTATTATACGGCCTAATCCATGCATAACACAGACACCCAAATACACGCAATTTTCCATAGGATGGGCGTGAGCCAAAACAAATTTCAAAAGGAGAAAGCATGTCTAAAAGAGGTGTGGGCATTCTGTTAATCAGATAGACAGCCGTAGTGAATGCATACGACCAAAAAGTGAGAGGTAGAGATGCATGAGTGAGAAGAGATAAGCCAGTCTCAACAATGTGACGATGACGACACTCAGAGACATCATTGTGTTCCGGCATGTGAGGTGGGGTCGTGAAATGGGATATGCCATGTTGTGCTAGGGTTTGCCCTAAAGCTGTGTATTCACCACCATTGTCTATAAAGCGATATGATGGGGTTTTTAAAAAACTTTTCCACCAAAATTTTGAAGCGAATAAAAACAACATGAACATCAGATTTGTGTTTTAGGGGATACATCCACATATATTTCGTGAAGTGATCAACAAACAAAACATAGTATTTAAAACCATCATTGGATAAAATTGGAGAACTCCAAACATCAGAGTAAATAACCTCAAGAGGTTTAGAACTAAGAACATTTGAAATTGAAAAAGGTAATTTATGTGTTTTATTGCAGAGACAAGCACTACATGGTGTAATAGAACTACTATGAGAAGTAATTGACAAAGCTTGAGAACCTATTAGACTTGAAATTATTTTTGAGGACGGGTGACCTAGACGATGGTGCCAGTCAGGAAGATAGGCCCTAACACTTGAAAAAGCGATGATAGGAGATGATTTTGGCTTTGCATGAGACGGCCACTCGTAGACGCCGTTCCTAGTCTGTCCTCTCAGAAGTTGCGCCCCCGTACGAAGATCCTTCACAACAAAAGAAAGAGGAGAAAATTCAACAACAACTTGGTTAGATATGCAAAATTTGGAGACTGAAATCAGATTTTGTTTCATATTGGGTACACATAAAACATTAGACAGTAAGAATGATGAATTTTTATTTGGAAGATAGAGAGAGCCAGCATGTGTGATAGCCAAACCTGAGCCGTCACCAATCATTATATCATCGGAGCCAGTATACGGAAAGGTGGGAATGGTGAGAAATGTCACCTTTTGGGACATGAGTTGCACCGACGTCACTGCTTTAATAAGTTATGTTTAAAAGGCACCTATTATGGTGAACTACCAAAATTGCCCTTAAATAATCATTTTTCTATTGTCTTTGTACTTTCATCTCCATACATAGAACACTGAACTCGTCTGTTTCTCTCTCTACAATAAACTTGTCTGAAAATAAACTTCTCGACATCCTTCAGCACAACAAGATAACATACTTCTAAAAAACTTATTTTTTATCCTGTATTTTTGAGTATGAGTCTTGTAACACTTTAACTGTTCCTTTTGTAAACATGAAGATCGTTTTGTGAAGTTTGAATATGGAAATTTTGAATCTCCGAGCTTTTTACTAAAGGCTCCGAGCTTTTTTAAAAAAGCTCGGAGCCTTTAGTAAAAAGCTCGAAGAAAGTTAAAAAAGCTCGGAGCAATTTAAAAAAAATGCTCGAAATTATTTCTAAAAAAGCTCGGAGGCATTTTTAAAAAAGCTCTGCGCCTTTTTAAAAAAGCTCGAAAGACTTTTTTTTCGAGCTTTTTTAAAAAGGCTCCGAGCTTCTTTAAAAAGGCTCCGAGCTTCTTTAAAAAAGCTCGGAGCCTTTTTAAAAAAGCTCGGAGCAATTTAAAAAAAATGCTCAAAATTATTTCTAAAAAAAGCTCGGAGGCATTTTTAAAAAAGCTCGGAGCCTTTTTAAAAAAGCTCGAAAAAAAGTCTTTCGAGCTTTTTTAAAAAGGCTCCGAGCTTTTTTAAAAATGCCTCCGAGCTTTTTTTTTTAAATTGCTCCGAGCTTTTTCATGAATTGAAAAAAAAAAGCTCTGGCCTCGACCCCCGAATGCGTCTGCGTAGCGCCATTCCATCACCGTTCGAGTGATTACCTGAGTTTCAACCGGACTTTCTCTCTCAACTTCACAACTTTGTCACTGTAAACTGAATGAAAAGAAGTCTGATGTGAAACAACTATTGGAGGTATTTTTGTCCGTTCACCATAATAGATGCCTTTTAAACATAAGTTATTAAAGCAGTGACATTGTTGAAATACCACCTCCAAAAAGTGCTATTTATTTTTTGAGCCCATACGGAAAGTGCAATGACAAGTTGTTTAGATCAGAGGTGACATGGTGTGAGGCACTTGAATCAAGTAGCCAATCCGGTGTGGTGGGGTTTGGTGTCGCAAAGTGTGCACGCGGTTGCCATTGTGTACCAGAATTATTTACCTGCGAACGTTGGTGTGTATTAACCGGAGAGAAGCTGTAGGCCGAGCATCTCTTGGCTGTGTGCCCTTAGTCACCGCACAACTGACAGTAGCCACGGTAAGGCCTTGGTCTGCCTATCCTGTTTGCCGGAGAGGAGGAATTTCTGGTCTGTGGGTTTGCGGCAGCAGGTTTGTTTTGCATTGGCTACATGTTCTGTCTGTTGTTGTTGAAATTTCGGTTGGTGTGGGCTTGCTGTCCATGAGGAGAAGATTTAGCAACAAAGTTTGCTGTGATGGGAAATATCTGGGTCCTTGCGGATTCTTGTTTTAGGAGGGCTTCAGAATTGAGAAGTTTCTCATGTAATTCTTCAAAGGTGATTGCTGAATCACGAGCATGTACAGCTGATGATATGTCTTTGAATTCTTCACCTAGGCAATTCAAAATTTTTACGGTCAGGTCTTCAGGGTTCTCTGGAGCATCAAACATAGCTAGTTCATCAGAGATGCTTTCTGCATGTTGCATATATTCTGTGATTGATTGGGTTCCTTTGGTGATGTTGGTGAGAACTCCTTTGAGGTGCATGATGTGTCCTCTGGAGGGTTTAGCATAGGTGTTGGCAAGAGCTGTCCAGGCATCACAAGCAGTTTTGGCGGAAGCAATGAATGGGATGATGGTCGGTGTTATGGAACCAAGTATTGTGTTAAGCAACAATTGATCTTGTCTGACCCAAATATGATGCTCGGGATTTGGTGTGGTGGTGTCGCCAATTGTGATGGTCTCAGGCGGACATGGGCGTTTCCCGTCAACAAACCCCATAAGATCAAAACCAATTAGGAGGGTATGGAATTGAAGTTTCCAGGAGCGATAGTTTGTTGCAGTGAGTTTCAGAGGGGCTTGAGCAGCGATATTAATGGAAATAATGGTGTTTTTGGAGGTATTTACATCATGACCTGAGGAAGTTGAGGAAATGATTGTAACCGACGGGGAGGAGGAGGAAGAAGAAGAATTAACACCGGTCATTGGTCTTGGATCGGTTGAAGACTCTTTTGAGTTTATTGGTGCTTTGATACCATATAGAAGTTGAATATGATTTTGTATATTAATTCTGAAAACATAACCGTTACAAATATATACACATGAGAGTCACGAAGGACTTGTACAATAAGGAAAACTAGATAGCTACTAAAAAGAAATGTAACAATACTAGGAGACTATGTAATCTGTACACGGTAAGGATAATCACAAAAAGAATATTGGAATATTATCACTTATCCTTTACGGTTAAGTCTCATAACAAAGAAGCTTCTTGGCAAACTCTTATACATAACTTATGTTATTGATTATCACAAAATTTCGTACATAAGTTGTGTTTGTTGGTTGCTTTGCACCTGATAATATATATATATATATATATATATATATATAATTGTTATATATCTATAAGATTTTAATCTTAATAGATCAAATAAATCAAGATTTGTCCATTATGTGTTAGAGGTGTCAAATGGTCGACCTGGGCCATAAATTTCAAGGCTCTACTGAACTTCAGGGTTGGGTATGGGCTAGGCCTTAATCTTTTTTGTAAGGCATTGCCCATCAGCCGTTTCCAATGTGGGCTTGCCCTGACATGACCGGTTTCACATACACCACCAACAATTTTATGCATACAAAATATATCACTGGGTGCAGTAATTCCATCATAAAGTTAAAAGTAATGAGTGTGGGTGGAAGCGAGGAACTTAAAATCGATATACCCGATATATCTATATTTTAAAGGGACCGATATCGAAATAGGGGAAATATCCAATATCCAGCAAAAATCCGATCGATTTTGAAATATCCATAAAAATCTTCCGATATTCCAAAATATTGTGAATTTCATCTCGAAATCCAAGGATATTTTGTAAATTATTTTTTTTAAAAATTAATCCTAACCACTTAAATTATTGTTCAAATAATCTATATTGAAAATTATTTTTGGGATAATGTGGCTTTTGTAGTTAAAATATATAAGTCACTATACCACGTTCTTAGATTGGTTGATATAGAAGTTAGTGTAGATCGTGGAGTTACTGTTAGCCGCTCTTCCGATGACCAACATACCTTTGATGGAAATAGTGGAGGAAAATATGATGGAGATGAAGGAGGAGATTGGGATTCTAGTGCAAGAGGTTGGGATACCGGTGCAACAAGTTTGGATGTTCGTGCCGGAGGTTGGGATGCTGGTGCAGCAGGTTGAAATGCTAGTGCGGCAGGTTGGGAGCTGGTACAGGTAATTTTGATCAAAATCGTGGTAGACAACAAGGAGGAATGAGTCAAATTGATGAAGATTATTTGACTACGACTCTTTCCTCAATGAGTATAGATATAGAAAATAGTTCTTTGGATGATTCGCAAACAATGTCAGGTTCCCAGGTACCATATTATGGTAGTTATGGTGGCTACAATATTTTTGATTATCCTTCGCCACAAATGCCATATGCAATACCTTTGCATGCATATCAACAATATTCACCAAGTTGGATAAATCCAAACTACCCAATTTATGAATCAGTTGGAAGAGATCAAGCAACATACACATGACATATTAATAACTACCTTGAAAACTATGCAAATACATTTTCCTGGAACACATTATTGTTCGAATCAAGATGGAAATGTACTTTATGTCTTTGAACCACCAAAGAAATCATGTTGATATTAAATTTCAAACTTGCAATGTATTTTATTATGTATGAATTATGAATTTATAATAGAATCATGATCATGGAACTATATTTTTTTTATGATAATTTTGTTTATTAAATATTTAATTTCTTTATATTGTATATAATATTGTAAGAGTGAAATCAGATATTATTGTATTAAATACTTAATTTTAAAAAGGGGTATTATCACTAAAGTCCCTATTTTTTCATGAATTGTCACATTTTTAAACGTCTTTGCCATATTAGTCACTTTAGTCCCTTGTTTTTTCAAAATACATCACTTTAGTCCATTTGACCAAACAATAAGGGTCAACTATAATATAATATATAAAAATACAATTTTACCCTTTATTGTTATTTTTAAAAAATTTCCTTTTAGTCCCTCTAATTTCAATAATAGCTGGTCAATCTCTGAAAAAATAAAATATTTTTATCAAGGATTGAACCTCCAACCTTGTGATTATAAGCCACAACCTCTAACCAACTAAGCTAGTCTAGTTTGTTGTTGAGAAACTGTTGATTTAACTGTATATATATATATATATATATATATTTATATAATTTAAGTCTAATTTAAATCTGTTTATATAATTTAAAATAAACTTATATTTAATAATAATAATAATACATAAAAACATATTTATGAAAATGAAAAAGAAAATAACAAAATAAAAGTAAAAAAAGGAAAAAAATGAATTTTTATTTATTTTTCTTTTCTGTTGTTGATTTTTTTTCCCTTTTCAATTTACAGGTCTTTGATTTTCTGGGTTTTTTTTATCAAATTAAAATAATATATTTTTTGAAAAAAAAAATCCAAAAAAAAAATTACAGGCTTTGATTTTTTAGATTTCCTTTTATTTTGTTATTTTCTTTTTCATTTTCATAAATATGTTTTTATATATTATTATTATTATTAAACATAAGTTTATTTTAAATTATATAAACATATTAGATATATATACATTTAAATCAACAAATCATCAACAATAAACTAGAGTAGCTCAACTGGTTAAAAGTTGTAGCTGTTAATCACTAGGTTGAAGGTTCAATCCTTGATAAAAGCATTTTATTTTTTCAGGGATTGACCGGCTAATATTGAAACTAGAGGACTAAAAAGAAAATTTTAAAAAATAACTATAAAGGGTAAAATTGTATTTTTATATATTATATTATAGTTGACCATTAGTTTTTGGTCAAATGGACTAAAGTGATGTATTTTGAAAAAACAAGGGACTAAAGTGACTAATATGACAAAGACGTTTAAAAAGGTGACAATTCATGAAAAAATAGGGACTTTAGTGATAATACCCCTTTTAAAAATTATATACAAACTATGTCTATGTTATAATTTATAATAAACTCATAATTATGATAATTTATTGATAAAATATGATTTTTTTGATGTATAATTACTTGTTTAAGATTGTTCTAAAGTTTTATAATTTTTTTTTCTAATTTTAGATGCAAATATCCATCTTTTTTTTTAATTTTTGACAGAATATCCACCGATATCGATATTATTCCCGAAATATTCATAAATTTGGAAGCCCGAAATCGATACCGACACTGATATTTTCTTCCTTGGGTGGAAGTAGTATTGAATTATTGATTAAGGTCATGGTTTGCCCTGACATAGCTTCACTAGGTCATTAAACTTAAAATCCCTCTATATTTGTATGAAGAAATAAATATTTTTTATTTCAACAATCTATTTTGATGTTACCTAAAAGATTATGTTCTTGATATACTTCATCAATTTTTTAACGTAGAAAAAACCATCTAAAAGGGTAAAAGTGCAGAAATCTTCGCCGGTCGTCTGAATAGAGAAAATGGGAGAATTTGTGCATTGATATATTTCAGAAAATATTCAATGGTGTACACCATATACCTCTGATTAGTTTAATGATATCCACTTTGTATGTCATTCTTGGAGATTAGGCTGCTGGCATATACCATATTGCCTTTATATATATCCTCCCGTAGGAGTTGATGATGAGCCAAAATTGAAGAGATTGTTAAAGACTATATTATCATGTTCATGGTCTTCGTATCCATTAATAACAACTTTGAAGTTGAGAGAAATAAAAGGGTAATCTAAACATGTTATTTAATATGATTTGTATGAAATTGGCAAGACAGTGTCTTCAATATTATATACTCTCTCTTAACAATTTTGGCGATTTTATCGTTTTTGTTTTGTTTTTAATTTCTCGGTTTCTCTCTTCTGCTATCTTATAATATGTGGGGTGGAAAGAACTAGCAACGAGGAATTGCTACCGTCCAAACCTCCACAGGTGTCCAGCGGTCCAAGCCGCAGCATTTTCTGCATTCCTTGGACGTTTGCTTTGGTGCCATTGTGGATCTGGGATGGACTACGGAGAGATTTTTCAGTTGGGGTTTACCACTCCCACAAGACGAATATGGGTTCTTCTTTGTTTACTTGTCTTTCCGCATGTTTCAACCTAACTCGAGGACGAGTTCTTTTAAGAAGGGGTGACTGATGTAGGACAAAGAAGAAGGAACCGCGGTCCAGACCGCGATCTGACACCAGCGGGTAACACTGGATTTGGGCAATTTCTTTATTTTCTTATTTTTTTTATGGGAAGATATGGAGGGTGAATATATGGCGTTTAGGAAGGTAGTTGGTTGTGGTCTGTGGACGCTAAGCCTAGCACAGAGGTAGACTCGGTCGCTCTGATACCAATTGACGCATCGGTGTATGGCGAAAATAAGAATGATCACTTCGTCGAACCTTGAGGCACACTCAGACGAAACTTAACGTAGCGACCGGTAGTTACCCAAGCATGGACCGCCATGCATGGGCCATCATTCCCTAATCTTCGTTAGAAAATGGTGCTCTCGAATCCTCAAAGAGCATGTCGAATCCACGGCAGATAAATGTTCCAAAGGAACGATTTTGTTAAAATCAATCAAAAGTTTAAAAGTTACAATAATTGGAATTAATAATACTATTTATAATAAACTAATCCTAATACGACTTGAATACGATATTTAAAAAAAAAAGACTAAAACAGGAAAATATCAAAATTAATCAGAATCTGTTACAATTCATGACTCCTAACTTGACAGGAAAACAAAGATCAAATCTTACCTAAAAGGTAAGTTTGATTTATTTCCAAAACCTAAATTTAATTCCTAATCAAACTAAAATAAATAAACTTGCTAAACAAGAAAAGACCAAAATTGAAAAAGATAAGAAAATAAAGAAATTGCCCAAATCCAGTGTGACCCACTGGTGTCAGATCACGGTTCTTTCTTCTTTGTCCTACATCATGTATATATACGTGTAACAATTTTTTTTTGAAGAATTTATTAAAGTTTTTATTTCACCTGACAATAGATAAAATTATTGCTATGAAATCTCATGTTTCAATCTCACAACCTTTTGAAAATATACAACGAAAAATACTTCAATTCCATCTTCATGATGAGAATGTTCCTCAACCCCTGTAATTCCTCTTCCTAGACCATTATTTTTTGCAAAATTTCTGTAAAATCAAAGCGTTTTTCACCGTTTCTATAAATTTTCTTTACGTTTTTAAACAGATATTAAATATCCGGAACATGATTTTATCAACGGGATATTGTAAAGAACCTATTATCAATAATTTGTTCGATAAGTTGAGGAGGTGACAAAATGATACTATTACACCATCTATATTCAATTTCCTTCAATATCCCATTCATTTGTGCACATTTACCCATAGAATCACTCGTATATAAAATCTAGTTTTTCTTTTGGATGATTGAAATCCCCCTAAAATCACATGTATAAATTCCTTTAATAGTTATAGAAATTATCTCTTATATATACCTAAAATTTAGGTGAGAGATTTGCATGATATTTGTATGAGAATTGTTAGTTTAGCAAGGGAGGATAAGCATGTGTGATTTATTTTTTTCATTATTTTTCCTTTGTTTTTTTTAAGAAAAACAATAGATACAACTAATTCTTTCTTGGACAATAGTTGCAACCCTCATTAATTTGATATTAAAATTTTTTAAAGGTCAAATTAAAAGAAAATTCATAAATGAATATTTTTAAAGGTCAAAGTAAAAGAAAATGAAATTTCAATGGATGTGATAAATTATTATTTTTATAATTCAGTTGCAATTTTTTTATTTCCGAATTGTTTTTGAAATAATTGAATTCACCTGAATTCATATTGTTGATATAAATATAGAAAGATCTATCAGAAATGGTACTGTAAACCAAAATATCTGATTTGTTTTCTTATCGGGTTTGGCTGACATGTCAATTTTTTTTTTTTTAAATTATTACTGTATTTCATGATTATAGAAGGAGCATGACTCCAACCACGACAAACAAGTGTGATGGAATGACATGGAATTTCTTAACACCTACCTAATATTACATTTTACCTTTTTTGGACACAATACACTAGGGTTCAACAGAAACTGAACCGTATAAAATCATTTTTTTCCTCACAGACAAGCCACAGAGTCACCTCTAACAATCGATTCTATGCGGTCTGCCTATCTGTTCCAGGTATGTACAATATTGCAAGTTTAATTTTATTATCACTTCATGTATCAAGTCTAAAATGTATAGTCGCTTCTCATATGTAAATCTGTGTTCGAATTCAGTGATATTTGACAGTTTTGTATCATTACAGGCTGATTATCTCACATGACAATTAATGAATTCAGACATAAGTTGTGTCTGTAAGTTACGTTCGGGTTTGCACATATATATATATATAAATTTTATATTCTGTATTTGATAATTTTTTGATAATATTATCGAAGTTTGTCAACTTGTAGGTGCTACTTCATCAATTTTCTGTTTTGGGTTGAAAACCCAACAAAGGTTTAGAAATCGCAAATATTAATTTTAATTTAATTTAATTTAATTTAGTTGTTACTTCATACTATAACTGCTGTAGATCAACTATTGAAACTGATTTGGTGAGATTGATGCTTTATCACAGACAAAATTTTCTTTTGTATTGAATGATTTTTAATCTATATTATTGGTTTTTTTATAGAATACAAGGGAATATTAATTTCACGGATTTATCTATTATACAGTAACTGTATAATTGCATGAGCATTACAAGGGAAATGATTTTTTAAATTGATTTTTGTAGACAGTTGAATTGAAGTCCAATAATTAATAACAACTCCGTAATTATTATACTGAAACTATACAGCATACTGAAATTAGCTCAACCCTAATTTCACACTCACAAAGAAACAAGTATTCCAAATAGAAATTATATTCCTGATTGCAAAATTTCCTAAATAACGGTACATGCTAGCTAGCTAGCATTTACAATAACTTCTGGTAGGATTGATAAATATATAACTATATGACAATGCAACTCAAATCTAAAACAAATCAGTACCCAAATTAGAGATTTTGTCTAAGTTTAGAAGAAATAACTTGATGACAATGATGAGATGACTTTACTTCAGTGGTAAAACCCTTGTAACTACATCGTATCCTATTTCTTAAATCATTTAATTTTCTTTTTATTGTATATCCATGACTTGTTAATGTGTTCGAGTTTATTTTATTTTTAGTTAGAGAAGAGTGAGCAGCTGCAAATGCAATGGCAGAATCTTCTTCGACAGTCTCGAGAAAATGGGGGGACATGAATCTTGATATTCTTATGAAAATATTCAAAAATTTACCATTGTCGGACTTGTCGAAAACCGTCTCCTTTGTATGTCATTCATGGAGATTAGCTTGCATTCAGATCGTATGTTGGGGAAGAACAAAATTGCTTGATTTGAGGTTCATCAGGGATGCACTAGAAACAACAAGTGAAAATGAAAAACGTGATTACAAGGCTATAAGGTTGATGAAATTTTTAGAGAGCATTATGCAGTCAAATGATGGATATGGGGTTTCTTTACAACTTTGGAAGTCCTCAATTCAAATCTTTTTTGTTCCTAGAGATCTCCAAATTTCGGACAAACATCTTCTTTACATGGCAGAAAGGTACAATTAAGCTATTCCAAACCCGAAATTCCTATTCCTATTATTGTTTTTCAGTGAATGAATGTACGAATGTTACATTGCAGAACGGTTAGTGTGAAGAAATTATTTCTATTGAACTGCTCTTTGGTGACCGGAAAAGGATTCGAAAAGGTGATGTGTGAATGGAGAAGCACTCATTGTATATTTCTCGAAAAGGTTAGACATCAATATGTCACAGAGTTTATTAAAGAGGTGATCAAAATCTGTTCTGATCCAAATGATATGATTTATGTGAGCGTCAATGATCGTAAATTTAGACTTTTGATGGAGCGAGGAATTAAAGTAGGTTCTTTAATTGCATACAAAGATAAAATAGATGGTTTTTTCTCTCGTCCCCTTAGACCAGAAGCAATTTATTTTTACAATTTTTACATCAAAATTAAAGAAAGAGAAACCAGCTATGGTGGTGGATGTTGAAATTCCATATGATGTAATTAACAGTTGATTGAAATTATATTATGTTGATTTTGGTGGTGGATGTTGAATATCCATATGTAATTGACAAATGATTGAATTTATTTTATGATGTAATCAACAATTGAAGATATTTTATGTTGTAATGACAGATGATTGAAACTATTTAATTACTTGAAGCCACAACCTCGGTGATATTGTAAGGCATATTGTAGAGACAATCTCTCATCTCTTCAGTCTCATGAGGTGTGACGGACATATCACTGAGAGAATTTCGTGCTCGTTTGTTTGAGCTTTCTACTGCCTCAAAAGGTCTACGAACGTCATTTTAGTTTTTTAGAGTTGTTTGGTTGGGCTTTTGAGATTGTCTATTTTAAATTGCGTATGGGTTAGTAGAGTTTAAACCTCTACTAAGTAAAAGCTTTTGAGGAGGTGTTTCTTCAAATAGACATTTAAAAAAAAATAAAATTTACCAGCCAAACAACTATAATTTTTTTCTTTCAAAACTCTATTTCTAATAGATCTGTTACAAGTAGATCTTTTACCGATACGAGTTTTTTAAAAGTTCAACCAAACAAGCTCAAACATCTCTTTAGCCTCATGGTATTGTAGGCGTGACAAACATATCACTTGTACAATTTCAGCTGGCTCTTCAGTCTTATGGTATTTTAGGTGTGACATATATATCATTGGGGATGGATATTGGTGAAATGAGAATGGATATCAATTCTCCATCTCAATCCCTTCCCCCATCCCCATCCCTATCCCCAATTTGAGGAAAATGAGGATAGGGGAATTTTGTTCTCATTTCTTGTTTCCCCCAATTTCATCTCTTCAGTCACATGATACCGTAGGTGTGAGTCTGTGACAGACATATCAGTGATATTCACCGAGGCAATCTCATCTCTTCGGTCTCCTTGCACTGTAGGTGTGTGACAAGCAAGTACGTCACTGAGGCAATTTCAATTTCTCTTCAGTAATATTTGAACACCTAATTTGATAATAGTGCATTAATAATTCCTGTAATAACTAATAAGCAACATGTGATTCCTTTTAGAATTCATTTTTATGCCTTTTCATCGTGATTCTTTAATTATTTTGTTATCTTCACCGGGTCATAAAACGCAGAGACTTCTTTTATTGCATAAACATAGTATTATAAGATTAGATAGAGGCCCTAGAGGCTAGAGCTGATCGTAATAAATAAATAAATATATATATATACAATAATTTTTACATAAGTGCGGACCGATAGAATTATTTAAGGACATTGAATATGAGCCACTCGTTTTACATATTTTGACTTGGTATGTATGCACTTGTCAAAACTCTTTTATAAATGAATGACTCACATTCAATGTCCTTATATAATTCTATCAGTGCGCACTGACAGGAAAAGGACTGTATATATATATATATATATGAAACTTTTCTCCTCTGTGCGTACCGATAAATATATATCAGTGCGTTGTATATAATTGCGTTGTATATAATTGTTTTGACTCAGTCTGCATACACTTGTCAATGCTTATTTATAATCTATGACCCATATGTAATACACTGATATATTTTATATCAGTGCGTACTGACGAAAAAAAGACTATATATATATATATTTATTATTTTTGTATTCAGAGCAAATATGACATTTTTTTTGAACATATAAGATCTAATTTATTATATATTAGACACATCTCAAAAGGATGTTATTGGCTTTGATACACAGATTTATGAGTAGTCGAATAATAAATGAGAATGTTTAGATGGGTGAATTCATAAAGAGTCAAAACATTTATCATTTTATTGTTTTCGTCACTTTTTACCACCAGTACCACTACAAGAAAATAGAGCTATAGGGACGAAATTTTGTTGGGACGAATTTTATTCGTCCCAATAGAACGTCTGTTGGGACGTAATAACATATTCATCCCTAAAAATTTCAAACCTAGAGAAACCTTTAGGAAAGAAAAAATTTGTCCCAATAGAACGTCTATTGGGACGAAACAAATTATATGTCCCTAAAAGGACAAACCCGACGAGACCTTTAGGAACGAAAAATATTTGTCCTGAAAGATTGTCTATTGGGATGAAAATAATTATTCGTCCCTAAAAAATGCAAAAATAACCAGACATTTAGGGACGAAAATAATTTGTCCCAATATAATGTTTATTGGGACGAAATAAATCATTCGTCCCAATAGGTCCCCAAGTCTATAATTTCTTCTTTTTTTTCAAAAAAAATGTCAAACATAATATTTGTTGTTGACAATGATTTATCGGGGATTTAATTTTTCTTTTTTCTTTATCATTATGTTTTTTAAGTTTTTCCTAAGAGACATATTAATATTAAATTTGCTTCACTTTTATATTAATTCAAAAAATTAAGAATTTATATATATATATATATATATATTATTTCCATGTACGATTAACGATAGACCCTTTGATCTGACAATATATGTTTTTAAAAAATAGTTTAATTGTACATCACTTCTTAGTAGTGGTGGCAGTGCACCTCCCTTTACACATAAGTGGTGAGGGGGTTCAAATCTCACTAAACGCATTTTACAAGCATGTGTGATGAGTTTTCTTCCCGGGTTGTGGGAGGCAGTTATCTCCCATTATAGGAGTAGATAGTTCTTGTAATATTTCAAAAAAAAAGTTTAATTAAATACTACAATAAATGTTTATTATATAAAAATAAAATTTAAATTATTGGAATTAATTTACAATAAAAAGTTAATAACAGATAGAGTTTATATATAAATAGTATGTTATTATTGACAAATTCGAACCTTTAGCAAAGCGGATAAGCTTTGAAGTCTCTGGCTGAGAACCAAATATTTATTGTGAAGCTGGGGGTGGGTCAGTGGGCGGGTCGAAGCTGGTATAGTGGGTGTGGCTGGTGGGTGGGTGGGTCGATGGATAGTGGGTTCTAAATTTTTTTTTTCTTCAAAATTCGTCCCTATAGATATTTTGTAGGGACGAGCTTTTATTTAAAGGGCCGAAAATTTCATCCCTACAGGTGGTCAAAGGGGAAGAAATACAATTTCGTCCCTATATATTATCAAATGGGACGAATCAAAATCGTCCCTATAGATAGTCTTTAAGGACGAATTTTAATTTTCGTCCCAAAGAAGCTATTGCGACCCACCTGAAGCGACGGATTTTGGGACGAATTTTATTCTTCCCAATAGGTAAATAGGGACGAAGTTTGGGCTATTGGGGAGAAAAAAAATCTCTCCAATAGCCCTTCTTCTTGTAGTGCACTTTGGGACATAAAAGCCCATAATTTTGAAATTTGAAATGAAAAAAGAAAAAGAAAAAGAAAAAGTAATCAAGTAAAAACGAGAAAAAGCCTTAATTTTCTTTTGTTAGGGTTACAGTAATATCAAGTAAAAAACGAGAAAGAGAGAGAAAGGAATAGAAGAGATAGCCGTCGTTGCCGCTCGCCATTGCCTCGCATCTTTCTTGCCTCACTTTCGGTCGCTGTCGCCTAGCACCTTTCTCACCGTCACTGCAAAAACGATTCAACGATCAAAAAGTCAAAAACGATTCAGTCTTCGTTTTTAAACAACATCTACCTGTTAGGTTTTAATTCTCCTCTCAATTTCAACTTCTGGGTAGTGCTCTATTTGGCTAAATTCAGAGTTCTAAGCTCTGTTTCTTTCATCTTACTTTCCCTTTTTTTCAAATTTAGATTACTTAAAAAACTTTAGGTGATAAAAGAAGTTGCGATTTAGGTTTAAAGGGTTTTTGGGTACTTTTGTTACTTTTCGTCTGTGTGGGCGTAAGGCTACTGATGGTGTTATGGTGATTTCTTAGTACAATAAAAAAGTTTGTTTCTGCTATTTAGTTTGTGTCTTTGATATGAGTTTTTTTTTCCTTTTTTTGTATCTGTTTTCTAAACTCTGCAATTTCTCTGTAATTGTACGAAACTTTGGTTAGGTAATCATATGAAATTTTTTGGTTAGTTTAAAAGTTTTATATAGTTTCTAAACTCTGCAATTTCTCTGTAATTGTACTAAACTCTTCAATTCTTTTCCATGGGGGAGTTATGTGTATATGATGACAATCCACTACCTCCGACAAGGGTTTCGGTCCGCAAATGCACCATTGAAGCACATCGCGCACTATAACTTGTATAGCTTCCCTTGGGCATTAGAGGTGAGCTTTCAGATATTATATTCAAGCATTTTGTCAAACTTTGATTTATGAAGTTAATATATTTTAAAATTGTAGATATGGGCAATGGAAGCTTTCAAATTGCTGAGTGATTTGGTGGGGAAAAACTTAGTCCACAGACATCCTCGTTTGAAGAATTGGAGAATATTTAAGAGGCCTCACGATTTCTTTAGAAAATTTGCTAAGTATGAAAAAAAAGTGATAGTTGTGGTGTCTTCATATGTCGATACACAAACATGATGATGCGACTTAAATGTTTTTGGGGATGAGGAACCAAAAATGTGCCCATATTTAGGGAGGAAATGACACTAGAAATATTTGCAAATAGTGTACCGTCAGATTGATAACATTGTTGATGCATCATCATTGTATTTAAAGTTTTTGAAATATATGAAATTGTTTAAGTTGGTGCCTAAGTTGTGAAGTTTTTCACTTTATCACGTACAAACAAACATGTAACTTCAAATTATATTGGCATATAACTTCTAGCATGTAATAATACTGGAATTGAGGAAATGGAATCAGTATCTTTCATCTGTGAAAGTCAATACAAACTGGCATGTAACTTCATTTTCAACTGGCATGTAACTTCAAATTATACTGGCATGTAACTTCAAATTATACTGGCATGTAATAATACTGGAATTTTAATTTGGAATCAGTGTTTTTCATCTGTGAAAGTCAATACAAACTGGCATGTAACTTCAAATTATCTTTGCATGTAACTTCTGGCATGTAATAATATTGGAATTGTAATTTGGAATCAGTGTCTTTCATCTGTGAAAGTCAATACGAACTGACATGTAACTTCATTTTCAACTGGCATGTAACTTCAAATTGTACTGGCATGTAACTTCTGGCATGTAATAATACTGGAATTTTAATTTGGAATCAGTGTCTTTCATCTGTGAAAGTCAATACAAACTGACATGTAACTTCATTTTCAACTGGCATGTAACTTCAAATTATACTGACATGTAACTTCTGGCATGTATTAATACTGAAATTTTAATTTGGAATCAATGTCTTTCATCTGTGAAAATCAATACAAACTGGCATGTAACTTCAATTTCAACTGGCATGTAACTTCAAATTATACTGGTATGTAACTTCAAATTATACTGGTATGTAACTTCTGGCATGTAATAATACTTGAATTTTAATTTGGAATCAGTGTCTTTCATCTATGAAAGTCAATACAAATAGGCATGTAACTTTATTTTTAACTGGCATGTAACTTTAAATTATACTGGTATGTAACTTCTGACATATAATAATACTGGAATTTTAATTTGGAATCAGTGTCTTTCATTTGTAAAAGTCAATATAAACTGGTATGTAACTTCATTTTCAACTGGCATGTAACTCATGTTTAGATTGCATCATTTGTACCAAGCCAAATCTAATTCAATAAGATTGTGATATTCCGAAGATAGATAAAAAATAATCAAGATTACTCGGGCGCTCCATGATATTTCAAAGATAGATGTAAAATAACCACGGTTGGATTAGATTATATTCCGAAGATAAAAATATAAAAACAATTAAGGTAACCCTGCACCCAATGGGATCCTGAGTCATATTCAATTCCCCAAAAAACTATGAAGATTAACCAAATATATATTTTAAATTTCACATGCAAAATATTATTATTATTTTTCTGTGGAAATGGTGAGAAATGTCACCTTTTTGTCTCGCTGTTGCACCAACGTCACCGGTTTAATAACTTATGTTTAAAAGGCACCTATTTTGGTGAACTACCAAAATTGCCCTTAAATAATCAATTTTTAATTGTGTCTGTACTTCCATCTCCACACTTGAAACGCTGAAGGCAGGAACTCCTCTGTTTCTCTATCTACAATAAATTTCAAAACTACTCTACTCAACGTTCTTCAGTAAGCACAACAAGGTAATATGTTTGACTGAAATACTGTTTTTGATCCTTCATTTTTTAAAAACGTTCCTTTTGTAAACATGAAACTGGTTTTGTGAATATTGAATCTGTGAAATTTGAATCTCCGAACCTGTTAATAAAAAGCTCGGAGCCTGTTTGAAAATGCTCGGACCCTGTTTTAAAAAGCTCGGACACTGTTTGAAAAAACTCGGAGCATGTTTGAAAAAGCTCGAGCCTTTGGACAAAAGGCTCGAGCCTTTAGAAAACAAGCTCGGAGACATGAAAAAAGCTCGAGACTTTGTAAAAAAGCTCGGGACTTTGTGAAAAAGCTCGGGACTTTTGTAAAAAAGCTCGGGACTTTTGTGAAAAAGCTCGAGATTTTGTGAAAAAGCTCGGGACTTTTGTGAAAAAGCTCGGGACTTTTGTGAAAAAGCTCGGGACTTTGTGAAAAAGCTCGGGACTTTGTGAAAAAGCTCGGGACTTTTGTAAAAAAGCTCGGGACTTTCTGAAAAAGCTCGGGACTTTGTGAAAAAGCTCGGGACTTTTGTAAAAAAGCTCGGGACTTTCTGAAAAAGCTCGGGACTTTCTGAAAAAGCTCGGGACTTTTGTAAAAAAGCTCTGGACTTTTGTAAAAAATCTCTGGAATTTGTAAAAAAGCTCGGACTTTGTAAAAAAGCTCTGTACTTTGTAAAAAAGCTCTATACTTTGTAAAAAAGCTCGTAAAAACCTCGGAAACTATTTTAAAAGGCTCTGAGCCTTTTCCATAGCTTTTATGTTTGTCATAATGGTTTGTGGTGATGAATGTTACAGGATAATGAATCGGGTGAGAATAGTAATATCTTACAACGGTCGATGGAAGCAGTTACCCGACGGAAGTCAGAGGTTTGTTGGATCCGACAACCAAGGAATGTATGTGTCAAAGAATATGAGTTACGAAGAATTGGTGTCGATCGTGCATACCGTTGTGAAGTATGATGTAAACAAATACAATGTTGATCTACAGTCAATATCAATCGTTCCTGGCGCTACATGTCGCACATTTGTAAGAAATGACGATGATGTTCAGTTTATGCTAGGGGAAGATCAGGTGATCCCTCAAGTATGTGTTAGTCTAATTGAGAGGGCAACTAGGAGATGTGATACGGAATGATATTCCTGCTCCTGAAAATACCCAACCATTTGGATCCGCTAGCGGTAGCAACCAAGTGTTCACACAAAGGAGTGCCACTGAAGGTGGGGAAAACATATGTGCTGTCCAACCGGTAGTGGTCGACCATGCAGATGTTTGTGAACCTCAATTCGACGATGTGTTTGGTTGTCGATTTGAGATGAATGATGAGCGGTACAATGAGCAATACAATGAGATGTACAATGAGGAGAACACTGAACCGAACCTTGGGCCTAACCAGGAGGTGGATAATGAGGCAAATATTGATCTGGTAGATCCTGTAGAGAACACTGATGAAGATCATGTCCAAATTCAAAGACGTGGAAGACGTGTAGAAGGAGTTAGTTGCACCGGAGCAGATATGCCTGGTACTTCCGAGGTCCGGCATAATATATCTACAGATGATTCTGATAATACCACAACGTGGGTTATTCCCGGAGCAGATTCATACTCGTTTGGGATTGGTAGAAGCACAACCTTGGTAGCAGAAGAACCTACATGCATGATTTATAAAGGTCAGTTCTTTCCGACAAAAAAGGATCTGAAGAGACTAGTTGGCCTTTTCACAATGCGGCGAAACTTCGAATGGAAGGTGAAAAGGTCCAATAAGACAACGTTACATCTTGTTTGTTTGATTGACAACTGTACATGGAAATTAAGAGCGGTGAGAAGAGATGAAGGGACGTACTTCCAAGTAAGAAGTTTTGTCAATGAACACAGTTGTCCATTGGAGGAGATTCACCGTCGCCACCGACAAGCTAGTGCAGTTATAATTGGAGAAGTGGTTGCACCTAGACTTCAACAACAAGATGGTCGTCTCATGCGTCCCAAGGATATAATCGCCGATATGAAAATAATGTATGGCATCCAAATCATGTACAGTAAGGCATATCAAGCCTTGCATTATGCATTGTCACTGACCTATGGGACACATGAAGAAACCTTCCAACTACTGCCGTCTTTTGGTTACGTGCTGGAACAACAAAATCCCGGCACAATCACTGACTTACAGTGCGCTGACGACGGTAAATTCCTTTACTTTTTCATGTCATTAGGGGCCTCAGTTAGAGGTTTTCAGAGGTGCATGCGTCCGGTTATTGCAGTTGATGGTACCCATTTGAAGGGAAGATTCGGGGGTACAATGTTTGTTGCAACTGCCCAAGATGGAAACGAACAGGTGTATCCAATTGCTTTTGGGTACGGCGACTCCGAAAACAACCTTTCATGGGAATGGTTTTTGGATTGCTTGAAGGGTGCCCTTGGTCATATAGATGATCTGGTTTTTATTTCCGATCGACATGCAAGCATTGAAGCAGGGATTTCTAAAGTGTTCCCTTATGCAACCCATACCATATGTTGTTGGCACTTTGCTGAAAATGTGAAGAAGCGATTTCACAGAAAAGATGTTGCCAGCTTAATGGGCAAAGCCGCTAGAGCGTACACTGAATTCAAATATAACCGGTACATGGGTGAGTTACGTAACCTGCACAAGAATGCGTTCGATTATGTTGAATCTGCCGGTCCACACAAATGGTCTCGTGTACACTGTCCCCAACGAAGGTTCAGGGTGATGACAACAAATGTTGCAGAGTGCATAAACTCATGCCTTAAATTCGCACGACAACTCCCTATGTTGACATTGGCAGAGTTCATTAGGAATATGTTACAGCGTTGGTTTCACGATCGACTTCGAGCTGCACAGTCCATGCGTCATCTGTTGACCGACGCATCACATCTTGTGATGCTACAACGGGTCGAGAAGTGCGGTTATATGACCGTCAATCCAGTGGACTGGAACATTTTCTCTGTCAAACTGTCCGGAAAACAGTGGACTGTTGACTTAGCCCGGAAGACATGCACATGCAACAAATTCCAAATGGATCATTTTCCGTGTTCTCACGCACTCGCAGCGGCAAGGTACATTAACAGTATAAAATTATACCCTATATTAACCAAGCGTGATTGTCACTTTTTTCATTGGTTTTGCAGGGAGCGGAATTTGGATTTCACATCGCTGTGTTCGGACTACTACAAGAGACAGACACTTATTGATGCATACTCAGTTCCTATTATGCCTGTTGGCCATCCTTCTTCATGGGTAGTGCCGTCCGACATCGCTGAGCGGGTGGTTTTAAATCCAAAGACCAAGAGACAATCAGGTCGCCCGATGGAGGGTCGACATGCATCGTCTTCCGAGAGGACAACCACCCAATCGTGTAGAAGATGTGGACAATCAGGTCATAATAGCAGGAGGTGTTCTAATCCGCCCTTGATTAATGAAGGTCCGAGCAGAATTGTTCCCGAGGAATACCGTCGTAAGTGTAGCGTATGTCATCAAGTTGGACATAACAAACAGACGTGCCCACACAAGGAATCTGCCGAGGAGTGAACCGAGCCGTTCATACTTATTGTTTAATTGAGTTGGGGTGTTAATTATTACTTGTTTTATTGTATGATATGAAATGCGTGTGTTGTACTTGTAAATGAAAACACTTTAAATTTTAAACAAAAAATTTATAATTTGAAAGTTCATTACTATAATTGTTTGTACATCGACAACTACAACATCTAATGTGGCTTGGAGTTACAAAAAATCTCCACAGCCATCTTCTCCCGTATGGTGCACATATCTTCTTCTGACCAGTCGAACGTCATCCTGTTCGCCAGTACGTACTCCATCAATCTCAAGGTATGAGCACCACAGTTACCCCTGTGACTCAGCACATGAACAACCGTTACAATAGAAGTTGAATAAAACAAACTTAAAGTTTAAATGATGTTCGTACAGTCATACCCTATAGTCTGTTGGGGCACATGTGTTGTAGACACCATGCTTACCCCAAAGGGCCTATTCCGCTTCTGATACTTCGCCTCGCCCGTTGGTCTGGCATCGTGAAACCCCACCTGATGCAACATCGAGGGTATAAACCACCGCAATGGAGCGACTTGCTCTTTCCTGATCTGTAGGGGGACTTCCTGTCTGAACGGGTCTAGCAGGTGGATCTTCCCGACAGTAAGGTCAACGCTGGCCACGAGCCATTTCTGGCCACCAACGTTGCACGGAATAAGGACCTGTACCAAGTGTTCAAGATATTGTTATGGTCAAAATAAGAATTTTTAATTAAACACATTGAAACCATAACTGTATTTTGCTCACCGCGTCAACCTCGTGCCATGGTCGGTTCCCTACCGGGAGCAATCCACGTACCGTCATCAGATCTTCAGGGGACCACCTGTACTTCAACACAGACCAGTTTTTTGGGGCTTTGCCCACAGCATCGCGAGGCATGATTCTCCGCCACTGAAACTCCAGCATTGACTGAAAATAGACAACGAACTGAAACGTTAGAAACAGGATGAAACACAACAAACAGACGTGTGAAAACAGTACATTTGAAACACTTACATAGAACTGAGAATCTAGTAGGTTCATCCTCTGAATGTAGACAGTGGGGAATGCTCGTTGACGCTTCCGTAAAATATGCAGGTACGCGTCAATATGCTGACAATATAAACATTATACATTGTTAGTATTCTTCCATAAGTTAAACAAACTTAAAAGACAATCAAAGTAAGGAAAGTACCGTGTCCTCCAACTCCATAAAGTTGGTTTGCAACCGGTGGAACCAAGTCACAGGCACGGGGGTCATCAGATCCACATCACGTCTGTGTAATTTTCAATTATTTAGGAATACAACTAATTTAACTTAGGTGTTTCAAAATAAATTCACAATATTTTAATACTTACAATTCTCCCGTCACGTTCCTCTTGTAGGCTTTGTAAGCCGCAAGCTGGTCAGCGTCTACCAATCCATCGGGCCTGAATGTATGTGCTGATGACATGGGCAGTGTCCTTGGCCTCTTCGGCCGACAGGGGTCAGTGTATGGGCTCATCAACTGCCAGCCTCGTTTGCGCATCCGCTGCTGCCTATGCTGACTGTGGATTGGGGGGTGTTGGGAGGAGGAACTCTGAAATGGCTGATCACGTCGAGGGCTCCGGTGGGATGGGTTGTGTCGGGATGGACCGCCAGTGTCACTAGGGGTGAGGTGTGACGGGATCGAGTAGAGGAGAGCGGTGTCGGATGGACCGCAGGGGTGCTTCCTATGGATCGCCTGGTCAGGTCAGGAGTGTGGACTGTACGGGAGGAGGGACTCTGACCCAGTGGACTGAACGGGTTCGCTGTGTGGTCCTGGATATAAACAGGAGGATCCACATCCTGTACCTCCATAAGCAGCGGATACTCTAATATCGCCTGGGTAACTGTCTCCCCAAATACTCCTGTATCCGTGCCACCAGGGACTTACATCTGCTGGTCTCGTACTGTATCTCCAGCTGTTGGACCCTGTGTCTGAGGTCCATCAGCCTCCGTCGTAGGTCCGGTGGCTGGGTCTGTCCCTCCGTCTCTGTTTGTACGGGAAGAGTCTTGATCATGGGAGGGTGGACCATCCCTTCCAGACTGTGATGTCGAACCCCACCGCCCCCGGAGAAAGTCCATCACCTCCCTATGCTGCCTATCCCATTCCCGATCACTCTTCCGGATATCCTCCCGTAACGCAGCGACTGCATCCATCACATCTTGGATTTTTTGTTCCAAACGATCCTGAAACAAAATCATTATTGTCAGTACTAAAACCCAACACTTGTTTCAACATAAATAATGCATTACACCATTTTTTACATACCTGGCGATGCCCTCCAACGTCTTCTCGTGAATGTACTCCACTGGGCATCGCAAAGCGAACCTGTCTGCGCCTAAGAGGACTCCCAGCGACAAACTCTGGGACCGAACCCTCCGTATCCGGCCTGTGCCTGAGGGGACTCCCACCGCCAAACTCATGGTCGGAACCCTCCGTATGACTGGGTCCGGCAGTCGTATGATGTAAGGGATCCGGTACCGAGCCGTCGTGTCCATTGGCAGCCATATATAGACTGCCTCCCTCATTTATGCCCTTGTAGTACCGTGCAACCCTCTCAGCTGCTGTCGGCACCAGTGCAGTCCTCGCAAACATCTGAAATCGTGGTTAGACCATTCTATTTGTATAATCGTAATATGTAAACACTTTAACACAATAGATCCTTACCCTGGCTAAGAAAATTTTTCTGTCCAGCTTGTCCGACCTTGGTTGAGTTTGCAACTGCCATTTCAGAATACGGGGGGACAACTCAATCTCCCTACGTGTCCCAAATCGGGTCCCAAGCTCGGGGATAACCTCATACGTAAATACCTATGTAAAAGAACAAGTTATTCAGAATCCAATCATTTATTCCGTAACTCATGGAAAAAAAATTTCAGGTTTTCAAACGATACAAATTCTAAATTCTCACCAACAGTGTGTGAGCTAGACCGTAAATGTTGTACGTCTCCACCGTGTGAACGTCAACGCCCTTTTCATGCTGTCGTCTCTCATACCGCACACGTCGACCGTTTAAGGCATTCTTGAATCCAATAATGGACTGCCTATACACGTGGGCACCCCACGGGAATGCAACAAAAGCGTCCAAGTCCTCGACTAGCCGGATCTGCCATAATGGAACTTTCTGTCTCTCGTCCAACCCCATCAATATCCAGTTTAGCATATGAAGGAGGCACAGCTTCACAGCATCGTACTGCTCCTCAAATACACCGATCCGTAGAACAGCTTTCAGCTGTTCATAATCCACATCAGCTGCACCATTGAAATACCGTTGTTGTATCCCGTTCTGAACCATCTCATACCTCGTCGTGTCGGGAATCACTCCAAACTTCAATCCGGTGATCAGACAGAATTCAACCTTGGAGAACCGGACCGAACGAGTACCTAACAAAAATCTCATCTCATCCTGCGGCCCATCGTGATGTAGCTAGCGCAATAGCAGTCGATGGACTACGCTACCCGAAAACTTCATCCCTCGATCCATCCTCAGGAAATGACCAAAACAAGACTCTGTATACCGACGTCGGTCTTCGACCTTGAATTGTTCTGGTACACTGTCTAGTGCGACGTCGATATCTTTAAGGTCGCTGAAATGGTCATGCCGAGTTATTTTTCCATCGTACCATTCATCCTCTGGAGTTTTAAGCAAATCCTTTAGTTCACTACTCATCTGCATTTTCATAGAAAGAATGCATCAGTAAACTGTAAAAGGCTAGGACATAATAATATAAAATAGCAGAGAAGCAGTTTCAAAAAGCTAGGACTCATATTGAAAACGCTCGGACAGTGTGAAAAAAGCTCGGACACAGTTGGAAAATGCTCGGACTCATATAAAAAAAGCTCGGGCACAGTTTGAAAAAGGTCGGGCACAGTTTGAAAAAGCTCGGACACTGTTTCAAAAAGCTCGGACACGTGTTGAAAATGCTCGGACTGTTTAAAAAGCTCGGACTCGGTTTTAACAAGCTCGGACTCAATTTAAAAAAGCTCGGACTCGGTTTAAACAAGCTCGGACTCAGTTTAAAAAAGCTCGAAAAATCTTTCAAAAAGCTCGGAAACTGTTTCAAAAACCTCGGACACGTGTTGAAAATGCTTCGGACTGTTCAAAAAGATCGGACTCAGTTTTAACAAGCTCGGACTCAGTTTAAAAAAGCTCGAAATTTTTTCAAAAAGCTCGGAAACTGTTTCAAAAAGCTCGAACACGTGTTGAAAATGCTCGGACTGTTGAAAAAGCTCGGACTCGGTTTTAACAAGCTCGGACTCAGTTTAAAAAAGCTCGGAAATTTTTTCAAAAAGCTCGGACACGTGTTGAAAATGCTCGGACTGTTCAAAAAGCTCGGACTCAGTTTTAACAAGCTCGGACTCAGTTTAAAAAAGCTCGATATTTTTTCAAAAAGCTCGAACACGTGTTGAAAATGTTCGGACTGTTCAAAAAGCTCGGACTCAGTTTTAACAAGCTCGAACTGTCTAAAAAAGCTCGGCAACTGTTTGAAAAAGCTCGGACTCAGTTTCAAAAAGCTCGGACACTGTTTAAAAAAGCTCGGGCTTTTTAAAAAATCTCGGGCACTGTTTCAAAAAGCTTGGAAATTGTTTTAAAAAGCTCGGCTACATTTTAAAATAGCTCGGCTACATTTTAAAATAGCTCGACAATAGTTTCAAAAAGCTCGGCCATTTTCAAAAAGCTCGGAACCAGTTTGAAAAAGCTCGAAAACCCAGAAAAAGCTCGAAAACCCTGAAAAAGCTCGGAAAACGTTTTAAAAAGCTCGGAAAAAACTCTTAAAAAGCTCGAATAAGCTTGAAAAAAGCTCGGAATCACCTTGAAAAAGCTCGGGAACCCAGATCTTCAACGGATTTACAAACCCTAACCTAACCCACAACCATTCTCAGATCAACAAACAAACATAATCTACAAGTTTAATCAACAACCAACATCAAACATGAACTTATTACAAACAAAATCAACAACATAATCTGACTCAACTTACCGTCGATTGAAGATGCTCTCGTCTGAACACCCGATAAACACTGTTGTCCTACCGCCGGTTACTTCGACGTCTTTTTCAGACGGAAAACCACTGATCTTCCAACGCCGGTTCTTTTTCCAAGAGATGTTTTCTCTCTCTGGTTTTTCTCACTAGGTTTGAAAACGACAAAAACGACCAAAACTCACTTGGAAGGGGTATTTTTGTCTGGACACCTATATTGGTGCCTTTTAAACATGAATTAGTAATGTGGTGATATTTGCACAACACCCACCACAAATAGTGCTATTTATTTTTTGAGCCCTTATTTTTCTCCGACTTGTTTCACAATGTCTGCTTCATATGTGATTCATGGATATCAGTAACTTGGCAGCTCTTATGTGTGTCTTATCTGCTAGCGTACAAACGTCACTACGCGGAAGCGTTGTCGGATATATTCACAAACAAACAATAGCAAAAGAATTAAGATGGAAGAAGAAAATAAATCCAAACACACACAACACATGAGTTTTATGTGGAAACCCAAATCGGGAAAAAACCACGGCCGTCAGGATGCCAAGAAATCAATCCACTATGAAGAAAATTGTTACAACTTCACTCTCAGGATTTTTCTCTCTCTAATACCCCAAACCCAATTACACCCAATGCTCTCTTTGAGATCTCTCTAATTAATTGCTAATTTGCCCCACCACACATAACCTAGTTATTATGGTCTATTTATAAGTTACATGGAGATAAAAGATAAAAAGAAATCATATTCCTATATGTATAAGACATACTTGTTCCACATAAATACTATTTTCTATTTATGACAAGATTTCTTATAAGGAGAAATCATTTTCCTTCAAGCATATGACTTTCCTATTCCGATAAACATAAGAACTTCCAGAAGAAAACATTTCTTTTTTCGCGCAACATTCCTAATCTGGGCAAAATCCGTCATTACCGCGGTCTGGGTCGTGGTTGGCCACCCTCAACCTGGACCGCGGAAAGCTACTGATGTCCACCGCTCAGAATACTGCGGTTGGTGCATTTGCCTCCGCTGCGGTCTACGCCGCGCTCTACTCACTGGAATGCACCGCTGTCTACACTGCTCTGTATGCACTTGTCCGCAGCGCGGTCCAAGTAGCGGTTCTCTTCAGAATCTGTTTCTTCAGTTCTTCTTCGGTCTTCAAGCCTCTCTCAAACTCGATCTCCTACTTCCAAATGATTCCATGTCTCCAGGAAGTCTCCATATTGGTTGAATTCCGTTTGGTAACCATTGGAAATTCAAGCCATATCCAACATTATCATACGCTTGATTTGAGTTGCTTCAAAGATTTTCTTGGAGATCATATAGTCCATCATTATCAAAAAGAATCCTATCTAAAGATTAGGAGGCTTTTAAAGTATATATTGGAGGGAAATAATCAACATGGGGCTCTTTTCGAGGATTGGAGATTGTCTACTCGAATCATTATAACTCCTAAAGATTTTCCCATTTCGGAATTACATCTCCGTTACATTGCAGAAAGGTACGCACATATGTTGCACGGATACTCCATATTGGGGAGGGAACTCGTATCGAACTCGTATCTTGTCCGGATACACTCCCGATATACTAGGATACATATCTGATACACCATTTGACGTATCCGTTGACTTTTTCCCAAGTTTGACTGTGGGATACGACTAGGATACATCGGGGATATGCAGGGATACGGCAATGATACATTGAGGATACATTTGGGGCAAAAATTTAATTATTTTAGTTTAAAACGGGGTCAAATTAAGATTTTATAAAGTTGAAGGGTCAAATTAAGATTTTATAAATTAAGATTTGGGTTTTGTAATGTGTTAGGACTTATATATGTTAGATTATGCTTTCATTTTGAATGGATTATTGGATTATGTTTTCATTTTGAAAGAATTATTGGATTATGTTTTTTGATAATATGTTTTGAATGGATTATTGGATTATCTTTTCATTTTGAAAGGATTATTGGATTATGTTTATTGAGAATATATTTTGAATGGATTATTGGATTATGTTTTTATTTTGAAATTTGAATGGAATGGATTCTTGGATTATGTTTATATAGAATATGATTTGAATGAATTATTGGATTATATTTTTTTAATTATAAAATAAAAAATATATTATTTTAATTGACGTATCATGTCGTATCCGTATCCTAGTTTTTAGAGATTTACCTTATCTACGTATCATACCGTATCCGTATCCCGTATCCGTATCCGTACAACCTAGATACGCACGTAAACAATATATTAATCTAAACCCCTCCATTGATTTAAAAGGTTTCTTACTTTATTAATAGCAATCACTATTTTTATGATTAATTATTCTTGCAGAACAGCCGGTATCCATAAATTAGTTCTATATCACGGTTCAATGATTACGCGAAAAGGATTAAAAGAAGTACTAAAAAAATGGTGGAGGAGAGTAAAGTATTTGTATATTCAAAAAGTGAGATCTCATTGTTTCATTCCATTTATAGAAGAGATTAGAAAAATCTATTCTCCAAATGATATATTTTTAAAGGTATGGATAGACGATTTGGATTTAGCACGTAAATATGATGAGAAGGAATTGAAGGTTGGCGGTTCTTTCTTTTATTTAAAAATAAATAGTTTGTTTCCCCTTCCATTAGAAGAAATTCCATTTTTTGGTTTATATGCCGTTTTTAGCCATTATTAAATGTTATTGTTCAAACTAGCTAATTATATATTTTTATCAAGAATGTATTTGTTCATTACGCTTAAGTTTTAGTTTTCCATGTGCTTATTTTCGATTTTTTTTTTGTTATTTGAATTTATTATATGTTTGTGTTTGACTGGAACCACATCACAAATACATTGCTTAACCCTATATATATACAATTTTTCTGTTATTAGTTCGAACTGAGATATATCAGTTTTTTATAATATATATTTATATATATTGCTTAACCCCATCGAGGTTTTGCTGAGAGACACTTTGGAAAATGTAGCTATAAAAGTACTTATAATATAAAACTAGTTATAAGTCATTTGATTTTAATACAAGTTAAAGTTTGGATAATAATAATAATAATAAAAATAAATTAAATCTCTCATAATGACCATTAACTATATAAATCATGATATTTCAAAAAAAAAAACTATATAAAGCATGTATAATAGTTAAAATCTTTGAATTTTAGTGAACTAATATAGATAATAGGAACTTATTATGGAAAACTTTTAATTACAATTTTTGACTTTTGAGCTTTATAAATATCTAATAAGCTGTCGTTTCTTGTTTTAATAGCTCTAGTTTCATTTGTATGGATGGTAACAAGTCGGATTGGGGCAGAATTGGTATGCCCCAAACCCTAACCCCGATTTTAGCAAATTGACCTGTGACTCGAATGGGGTTTTGATTTCGACTTGGGGGGAGTGTCCCAAATCCGACCCGAACTGATCCGTTTCATAAAAAAAAAGTTCAAACAATTAAATATATAAAATTTTCCATACATTTGAATTTTAGAACAGGAACTTAAATTTTAATATTCATTCAAATTTAAATATATTCAAATTTAAATATACACTTAAATTGAAAAATATATTTAAATTTAAACATGTATACGCTTAAATTTAAACAAAAAAGACACATAAATATTAAACTTTAAATTTTAGCATATACTTCAAATTCATATATAAATTTAAATTTAATAGAGTATACATATAAATTATATAAGCCTTAAATTCAAACATAAAATCATTGTTCTAGTAATCGGTCACTTAGGCCTTAGGTGGACTTGGCTGCCACGAGGAAGGCTTATTTAGCCTTCCTAGACGGCCAAGCTCCTCCTTGATTCCACCGGTCAATTTTTTTTTTTTTTTTTCAAAACGAACACTACATAAAATACAATTAGACAAAGGATTTAGCTACAATACATGAACTTTATTGTTAAGGGGTGGTTCTGTGAGAAAAAAGTTAGTTTCTTTTTGTTTTAATTTTTAAACCCTTAATTTTTGTATACCATTGAATTGAAATCTAAAAACTATAAATTCATCCGACAATAATACAATCATGTATAGAACCCTTAGACAAATAGATAAAAAGATTAGAGTTTGTTATTTCTTTTATATTTTTAATATTTTAAAACATAATTATATAAATACCAGATCGGGTCATAGTGATTTGACTCATATCCGATCCGGTTACAAACCGGGTCAATAACATTTACCACATACCCGACCTGAACTCTATTCTAAGTGCTCCAAACCCGTCCCAAAAGGATCGGATCCCTACCGGTTTGGAGAGGATTGGGGATTTTTGCCATCCTATTCATTTGTCCTTGGAGTTTGAGGAATCATTGGATGAATACTGAATAGTTTGGAGAATTAAGATTCGTTCTATGCAAGTTCATTTCTCTCGTATTTATAGGGAAGGTAATTCTATAACGGATTGTTGGCTAATCTAGGCTTGGCCTATGACAATTTTCTTTGGTGGCATTCTCCTCCGATTCAAATATATTCTTAGCTTCAAAGGATTGTGGCAACTTCCTACTTAATTCCTATAGCCTTACATCTTAATCTTGTTATTTCTTTTTTTTTTTCTTTTTCTTTTTTTTCCTTGAACTGCCTTGTATTTGTTCACTAATATATATTCCCTTTGATCTAAAAAAAAAGGCTTTAATTTATAAATATTCGAACACGACAACTTCTGTCATGAAATTAAATAATTAAAGAGTTTACAAACGTACATTTTTATAGCAAAACACCCACAATCTTAAAAGTTTCCAACTTGTTGGGTTATTATAATCCATTCCACGACGAAATGATATTTTATTCAATTTCATTCAATATCCCATTCATTTGTGCACATTTATATCGCAATTCAAAAAGAGTTTCTCTCCGAAAAAAGAAAAAAAAAAGAGTTTTACAAAATTTGTTATTCTTTTTAGAGTAATTCTACTTTGCCCAATTTGGTGTCCAAATAATGTGACAACAATACAATTTGAATGAATAGATTATAATGTTACCATATTATAAAATCTAGTTTTTTTTGGATGATTGAAATCCCTATAAATTCACACATAAAATTTATAACTTTAATAGATATACAAAAATGACCCCTTACATATACCTAAAATTTAAGTGAGAGATTTGCATGAAATTTGTTAGTTTAGTAAGGGAGGATAAATATGTGTGATTTATTTATTTTTACTAATTCATCTAATTCATTAGTGGACAATACGTACAATAGTTGCAACCCTGATGAATTTGAAATTGAAGTTGAAATTGAAATTTTTTAAAGGTCAAATTAAGAAGAAAATTTATAATGAAATTCCAATGGATGTGATATATATATATATATATATATATATATATATAAATATTATAAGGGTTCAAAAAATAAATAGCACTTTTTAGAGGTGGTATTTCAACAATGTCACTGCTTTAATAACTTATGTTTAAAAAGCACATATTATGGTGAACGGATGTGATATATATATATATATATATATATATATATATATATATTTTAAAAAAGCTCGGAGCATTCATAAAACAGCTCGGGCCTTCATGAAAAAGCTCAGAGCCATTTTTAAAAAAGCTCGGAGCATTCATGAAAAAGCTCGGAGCTATTTTTAAAAAAGCTCGAAGCATTCATGAAAAAGCTCGGAGCCATTTTTAAAAAAGCTCGGAGTCATGAAAAAGCTCGGAGCTATTTTTAAAAAAGCTCGGAGCCATGAAAAAGCTCGGGGCCTTCATGAAAAAGCTCGAAGTCTTCATGAAAAAGCTCGGAGCCATTTTAAAAAAAGCTCGAAAACATTTTTAGAAAGGCTCGGAGCCATTTTTTAAACTTTTTTTCGAGCTTTTTTAACTTTTTTTTCGAGCTTTTTTAACTTTCTTTCGAGCTTTTTATTAAAGGCTCCGAGCTTTTTAGAAAAAGCTCGGAGCCTTTAGAAAAAGCTCGGAGATTCAAAATTCCCAGATTCAAACTTCACAAAACGACCTTCATGTTTACAAAATGAACGGTTAAAGTGTTACAAGACTCATACTCAGAAATGCAGGATAAAAAAGAAGTATTTCAGAAATATGTTATCTTGTTGTGCTGAAGGATGTCGAGAAGTTTATTTTCAGACAAGTTTATTGTAGAGAGAGAAACAGACGAGTTCAGTGTTCTAAGTATGGAGATGAAAGTACAAAGACAATAAAAAAATGATTATTTAAGGGCAATTTTGGTAGTTCACCATAATAGATGTCTTTTAAACATAACTTATTAAAGCAGTGACGTCAGTGCAACTCATATCCAAAAAGGTGATACTTCTCACCATTCCCACATATTATAATTGAGTTGCATTATTTTTTAGTGCTCAGTTTTGTTGTTGTTGTTGAAATAATTGAATTCACTAGAATTTATATTGTTGGTATAAAGATAAAAAGGCATATCACAAAAGATCTAATATCTTTGGTTTATGTTTTAATTATTTCGGGAATTTGAGAAGGAGATGAATCGAACGCAAAACATGGGGCTTAGCAAAATCTTAATATTATTTATCTCACTAGTCACTTCAAGTGTCCAAATTTGATTAGTTAAGATGTATCAAACATTGATATTGTATAATTGACACACTATAGCTAGATTTTATCTCAAACAAAGATAGGTATCAATTTAGTCTAAGACTTTATCTCAAACAATGCTACATATCAATTAAGTCAAGTCCAAGAGTTTCAATTCAAATAAAATCCTTCTAACTCGTTCACAAAAAAAAAAAAAAAAAATACTTCAAGAGTTTCAATTCATTTAACCGCTGTGTCTGATTCCAGGTATCTCATATGTACGTATATAATACTTCAAGTTTTTATTTATTTTATTTGTAATTTTACTGGCTTTACTAGCTCATTAAACTTCAACCAGTCCATTATTGTATGTATTGCATTTATTTATAAATTCTGCTTTTGGGTTACGGATGAAATTTTTTAAAATTGCATTAGAAACTCTTGTATACTAATTTGGCATTACCTAAACTAGCTAGTACGTACATTTATCCCACCAATTAATCAACTCTTTAAACAATTTGTGAACCCGCAGATTACCTCTTAGCATATGTGGTAGTGTGCATCCACTTCCACATTAATGGTGTGAGTGATTCAAACATAGCATATGTGGAGAGTTTTCACTCTAATATTGTGAGAGCAGATACCTCATATAGTGAAAATAGATATCCAAATTGTACATGTACTGTTTGACATGTGTAAACTCAAGCTTTTTAAAATCATCATCATACTCACAAATAATAAGATTTTGTTTTCATTGAACAATTATTTGTTATTGTATTGTGTTATTTATTATATGTCAAAGGAGGCATCAATATTTTGTCACATACAACAATAAGAGAATGCGTAGTAGTACACATTTGGATGATTCTTTGTCGGTTGGCTCAAGAAATGGGAGGGCTTGTATGTTGATATTCTTCTGAAAATATTCGAACGCCTACCGTTCTCCGACTTGTCACGCAATGTCTGCATAGTATGAGATTCATGGCTATCAGCCTCTTGGCAGCTCTTATGTGTAGACTATCATGAGCTTGATTTGAGTTTCTTTAAAGATTTTCTTGGAGATCATATTGTCGATCATTATCAAGAAGGGAGTCTAAAGATTATGAGACTTTTAAAGTGTATAATGGAGGGAAATAATCGACATGGGACTCTTTTTGAGGATTGGAGATCATCTATTCCAATAATTAAGATTCCTAAAGATATTCCTGTTTCGGACAAACATCTTCATTACATTGCTGAAAGGTACATACTTGAACTATATATTCTAAACCCCTCCATTGATTTAAAAGGTTTCTTATTTGTAAATTGTAATCACTATATGAGATTTTCTGATTATTTTTACAGAACAGCTGGTCTCGACAAATTATTTTTATACGACGGTGCTATGATTACATGAAAAGGATTAAAAGAAATACTATATAAATGGAGGACAGTTAAGTATTTATATATTGAAAAGGTGAGATCTCACTGTTTCACTTCATTTATAGAAGAGATTAGCAAACTCTATTATCCAAATGATATATTATTAAAGGTATGGATAGACGGTTTGGATTTAGCAGGTAAATATGGTGCATGCGTGAGGAAATTGAAGGTTGGAAGTTCTTTCTTATGTCAAGAAATAAATTCTCTTTTCCCTTCCAATAGAAGAAATTCCATTTTTTGGTTTATATGCCGTTTTTAGCCATTATTAAATCTATTGTTCAAACTAGCTAATTTTATCAAGAGTGTATTTGTTCAATTTCGCTTAAGTTTTAGTTTTCAACGTACTTATATTTGAATTTATTTTTTGTTATTAAAATTTATTATGCCTTTGTGCGGAATACATTGCTTAACCATTTTTTATTAGCTTATTTTAGATTTTGAGGGGTATTTGTTTGTTTTTTCTTTTACATCTTCTTTGACGCTCCCTCTCTATGCTTCTGTTGTTGTTCTTGTTATTATAATAATAATTATTATTATTTAATATTTCCAATATACCGCTGAATGATTTACTTGACCACTAGAGCCGGCCCTGGGTTGGTGCACCAGGTGCAACCGCCCCGAGCCCGAGCACAATGTTTTTTTAATTAAAAGTTGATTAAGTTAGGTCTAAAAAATGATTTATTAAATGAAAAGATTATGGTGCACCAAGTATAACCGTTTTAGGCTCCAAGGCTCCAATTTTTTTGTTAAAGCTAATGTGTAGTATTGAATTTTGGATATATAAGTTTGTACCTGTTGTGAATTGTTATAGTCCATAGAAAAAAGAATTGTGACTCTGAAAAACTTAATTTATTTTTTTTAATTATATGTATATAATATATTAAAAAAAATTGTGACTCTAAAGGGTCCAATTCATTTTTTTTAATTATATGAATAGAATATATTAAAAAAAATCTTAGGGCCCATTTTTAACAACACTCTATTCCTCATTCAATATATTATGGGGCTCATTTTTTCGATTCTTTATATTTTCGTCCTGGGCCTCAAAAAAGTCAAGACCGGCCCTGCTGACCACCTGACCTTCTAACCACGAAAATGCAATGTGTCACTTTTGACACACACTCTCACACTCCAACATCATTTATAATAAACTTTTATTTTTATTTAATTTATAGGCGAAGTCTGGCTAGTGGCAACTCATCTCTGTTTGACATATGAGACCTTGACTTTCACTTTATTTACATATGTGCCCTGCCATTTTTTTTTCGGGCATCCTTAGGGGTGCGTTTGGTATGCGGGACGGGACGGGACGGGACAAGGTGGGACAACTTGTTCTTGTCCCACGTTTGGCGCGACTTTAGCACGGTACAGAACGGAACAAGGTGGGACAAAAATCACAAAAAATTGTCCCACCCAAGACCCTAGGACAACTTGTCCCATGGCATGGGACAAGTGTCAAAAAGACCACTTTACCCTTTAAATGTTCAAATAATTACAAACATATCCAATATATTATATTATATATATATTATTAATATATATAAATTATAATTACATATAATATATATATATATTATAAAATTATATATAATAATATATAATATATTAAATATATTTTTATATATAATGATATAATATATCATATTATTATATAATATTATTAAATAATTCTAATATATTTCAATTACAATATTACTATTTGTGTAAAATATAATAATATTGTAATTGAAAACAAGAGGTCATTTGAACCCTTTTATTTTTGTTAAATATTATAATATATTTCAATTACAATATTTATTTAATATTGTTAAATACGATATATAAAAATTGTTTAATATATTGTTTAATATTAGACAAAACAAGGAGGGCACTCTGGTCATTTGAATCTCTTGTCCCGTCCTGTCCCAGCCATACCAAACGTATAACAGTACAATCCATTGTCTTGTCCCATACATTCCAAACACATCATGGAACAACAGTCCAGTCCTGTCCAGTCCAGTCCAGTCCAGTCCCCTTACCAAACGCACCCTAGGTGTTGAATAAGCCTTCTCAAGCAAAGCATAAACTTGACCAAGATCCAACAAAGTTCTACATGCAAGCCCAACTACAGTCCAAAATTTTCCTCACAATTTTAATCTAAAATTATTATCACTTCTAGTCTAAACATTAAAAAACATTACATTAATGTAATAGATTTGTTAATTTTTTTTAAAGACAAATTGCACAAATAGTCCCTGACATTATGCCTAATTTCTGTATATGCAATTTTTATCTGAAATTGCACAAACTACCTATGCTGTTAGTTAGCTGCCATGCCTAATTCCATACTCAGGATGGAGCTATACAAATTTACAAATTTGACTTTATTATAGAATGATTCACCTAATTTAAAAAAGGGTCGGACTAAACCAACTTAAATTTCTTACTTAATTTATTGACTTCTATATCACAACCATTAGATTAAGAATAAATGAGTAAATTAATGGTTGAAATTTTAAAGTCAAATTAATTCAGAAATTAAAGTTGGTTTAGTCAAACCCTTAAAAAAAATAGGCAATGACATCTAATTTATAACAAAAAATTATAAGAAGCTTTAAAAGCATTCATAATAGGAACAAAAAAAATTTAAATTTAATTTATTCTTTAAAAAAAACATCCGACTAGACCGATCCCTTAAAAAAAATCTTGTCCCATTAAAAACGAAAGCAAATTGATGTGTAAAAAGTTGGATTCTCAATGCAGTTGACACCTTAGAAACGGAGAAAATATTAATTTTATCAGTAGTCCTAGATACACTCTCTCAACCCACTCTCCCAATCCACTCTCTGTTTATTTGCTGACATGTGGACAGTATTAATTTTTTCACATTAAATTTGTAGTCTTCATAAATAGCATACTTTTTCATTTTATTTACAATATAGACTAACATCTTATTTCCTATCTTGCCCTTCTTCTTTAACTTTAATATTGTCATTTAATATCAGTATATATATATATATATATATATATATATATATATATATATATATCAGGTGTATTTCTTTTTAAGACTCTACAATTTCTTTTATTTCTTACGTGTCTGGTCCCAAATTGAATTGCTCCGATATTTCTTTTCATCAAATTTTCATTACCAAACACTAGTTAATTAGAGTTAAATAGTTTAAAAATATATTATAAAAACTTTATATAAACCGAATTTTATTATTTTAATTTTTAACATCTGAGGAGAGGAATATGAACTTCAATTATCCTTATTTGGTCCGCCCTAATTGTATATGTGTTTAAGCCAAAATCCTTACCTTTCAAGATTTAGCTAATGAAAGAATTTTTTTTCTCTATATGTGATTTAATAAAAAAAATCTGGTTAAATTGATAAGCAAATTAAGTTAACTTAACGCAAATCAATTTTAAATTAAAAGATAAAAAATATGTAGGTATTGTTTAACAAAAGATTTTTTTTCTTTATTTGTTATTTTAAATTTAGATATAGACATTAAGTTTTAATGATCTTGTCTTATGAATTTTTATAATATATTTTAAAACTATTTAACTCTAATTTGTTTTACTATTTATTTATTTTATGCAACAACTATCAAGTTAGCTAGTGATGTAAAAAGAAATGTTTGAATAAATTTGGTAAAAAGAGAAATAAATATATGAGCAATACATATATTTAAAAAAATAAAAAATAAAAAACTGATATTAAATAATAATATATTAAAGTTGAAGAAGAAGGGCAATATAGGAAATAAATTGTTGGTTTGCATTGTAAATAAAATGAAAAAATAGACCATTTATAAAGACTACAAATTTAATGTGAAAAAATTAATGATGTCCTCATATCAGTAAATAAACAGAGAGTGGATTGAAAGAGTGTATCTAGCACTCCTCTAATTTAATTTTATTTGGAAGGACCCGAATTGCTAATATCAAAAATGCGAGAAAAATTTGTGTGGGACGGTCTCACCTCTAGGTAGTGAGACCAGCCAATCAACTTGTTTAATTTTTATTGGTAGTATAAAAACATAATTGAAAAAGAGTGGTGCTATTGACACACCCCTTATTGATCTATTCATGCCCCATTTTTTTAAAATTTTGATTTAATTAAATAAAATTAAATGTTTTTATTAAATTTTTTGGTTTATTTCCAAAACTACCCATTTTACTTATTTTTAAAACTTAATACATACTATATATGATCTCTCTATCTCTGATCTCTGTGTCTGTATACATCTCTCTCACCTCCATTGATTGATTTATTTTTTTTTCTTCTTATTTCTTTTTTCTTAGTTTTTTTTTCTTCTTATTTCATGATGGAAAAGAAAAAAAATAAAATAACAGGGTACTTCAACACAACAACAGCTTGATATCATTCTAAAGAAAAAATAAACTTCAAACTTATATTCAGAGAATGAATTGTTTCCAGATACTTACTATCATTGTCAAACAATTCTTGCTTTATGTCATTTTCAGACAATTCTTCAAGATGTTTGATATTGTTCTTTGATATCGTTCTCAAACTATTTTATAATATTTTATATGTATGTAATATGCAGATTTTAGAGTTTAAGGGGTTTTTTTTTGAAGAAACAGATTACTGGGTTTTTTTTAAAAGGAATGTGAGATTTTAATAGATTTACTTTATAGAAAATATATTTCCTAAATTGTATGTCTCTTTAAGTAATTTTGATAAAGGAAAAAAAAGAATATTATATAAATAAAAAAGTGGGGCATGAATAGATCAGTATGGGGTGTGCCAATAGCACCACTCTTGAAAAAAATTAAAGTTGTACACAATTGAGAAACTTGATTGGACGGTCTCAAGTCTCAACATATGGCGATGAGACCGTCCCGCACAATCAAGCCTTGGGCAGCCATGCTCCTAGACAGGCCAGATGGAGTTAACACCAGTCAATTATTATTATTATTTTTTAATTTTTTCTTCCAAAACGACACCGTCTTGTCTTATTCGGCTTCACCATCTAGGCGCGCCGGTCTACCGTACGAATGGCACCTAGCGCCTACCAAAACATTGCTCATATTCAACTCTTCTACTACTTTGCTCTGTCATGTCTTAACTAGGTTATTAAACTTACAATCATACACTTATATGTAATAATTTGTTTTAGATATGACTAATCTTTTGTATTATTACTAATTTGTGAGATATCTTTATTGAAAATCCCTCACCCTTTTGTCCCTACTTCATCAAATTTCTGTTTTAAGATTGACAAAATAACCCTAATTCAGAAACTTATTAATTTTGTATGACCTGCACTAACCATAAGGTTTTAGTGATAATCTATGATCCCACTTGAAAACGGGTAGGATCCCGTACCTGATAACTTCTTTAATGCACTACATCATCATCTTGCTTACAAATAAATTTTTTTTTTCTATTGAATGAGATATATTTCACATACACCATTGTTTTTCTGTACACAACAAATTATATTCTAATTACGCAAAATTCTTAGATGGACACTTGAAATACTTGAAATAGACTAGACTCTGAAAGAATTGGGTAAGCAATCACAGTGGCTGCAAATAGGATTTGATTAGGCAAGGATTCAATTGTTTATGATTTTGTTTTTCAATTTTTCAATATATAATTTTTAACAATATGTCAAGCGCGGCCAAATGAAATCAGATCTTGTTGCAAAGGGACTCAATAAAATGTTCATGAAATAATGACGTTATGGATTTAGCTAATGTTACGAACGTGCATATTATGTAGCATGACTTTGAAATTATTATTGCATGTTTATTCAATAATTTACAGAACAGGTATAGTAACATGTCCCTAAAATTATTTTTGCTGATTTATTATTTCAATAATATGTGGAGCCCTGACCAAATGCAAAAATCTGCATGATCAGTTGTTTCAAGTAGAAAATCGGAGGACTTGACTATTGATATTCTTTTGAAAATATTCAAAAGTTTACCAATCTCAGTCTTGTCTCCTAAAGTCTCTGTAGTATGTCATTCATGGCAATTAGTTTGTTGGCATATCTCTTACCTTGGCAAAATGACATGCTTGATTTGAGTTTCATCATGCATGCTCTTCAAAATGCTGAGTCAATAACCGGAAAAGGGCACCATCAAAAGTCTATAAAGTTGATGAAATTGTTACAGCTTCTAATGGAGGGAGATGATGGATAAGTTCTTTCTTTGAATTTCTTTGAAATATAGGATATCATCATCTATTAGACGTATTTCCGTTCCTGGATGTCTTCAAATTTCAGACGAACGTCTTATTTACATGGCAGAAAGGTACGTACGTCGTTTCTGAAATATTTTTAATTTTACTTTCATGCAAATGACTACTTATGATTTCGATTACTTCATATATTTCTCTCTAACTGGATCAACTTTCAGAACGATTCATCTTGAACAGTTATATCTAGAAGACTGCTCAATGATTACAGATAAGGGGTTTGCAAAAGCAAAATAAGCAACCGGAAAAATGTTATAGTTCTATGGCTTAGAAGAGTCGGATATCGATACGTCAGTCAATTTACTGAAGAGATTGGCAAAATTAGTTCCCAACTTGTAATATTTATATGTAAAGGCAATCTTTGTGTGAGAATAGTGAGAGGAGCAAAAGTAGAAAAACAGAGTAAAGCAAAAAAGATAAACTTGAGAGAAAAGAATATGGGATATTTGTATTGAGATTGAATCAATGGATAATTACCAATACAAGGTTCTTATATATATATATATATATAAGTTCTGATAATTGATCAGGAATTAAGAGAACCGTGTGCTTTAACAATTTTGTAACTGATCAGCTCACATGGCAAGAATTTGTTATTGGCTGATGTCAGTTGGGAATCTTGTTAGAGAATCTGTTATGAGCCGGAACTGATATTTGGACAACTAAAGGATCACAGCTCAATATGAGCACCATTCATCTCTATATGATTGCTGTCATCTAGTTGTTTGCTGTCATCTAATTCCTCTGTAGAGTTATTGTTATCAAGCTGATGGATATTTGCTTGATGATGTCTAACATCCCCCCTCAAACTAGGCTTGGTTGTTGCCAAGACTAGTTTGCTTCTTAAAACGACAAACCTACTGATGCCAAGAGGTTTAATGAGCAAATCTGTAATTTGATCTTTAGTGGGGATATATCGAACATCTAACTCCTTCATTTCGACCCTATCTCTGACAAAGTGCAAGTTTGATTCAATGTGCTTGGTTTTGGAGTAGAAGACATGATTCTTGGCCAGTGAACCAACCCTTGTGTTGTCACACCATAGTATTGGTGGTGTGTTCAGACTAACACCAATTTCGGTCAACAGAACTTTTAACCAAACCATTTCAGCATCAGCCTGAGCTAAAGATCTGTATTCAGTCTCACAACTTGATCTTGCTACAACCTTTTGCTTCTTAGAAATCCAAGATACAAGATTTCCACCTAGATACACACACTAACCACTAGCGGACTTTTGATCATCTAAGTTGCTTGCCCAATCAGCATCAGAAAATCCTTCTGGAGACAAATGTTGAAGGTGTTGTAATGCCTTGAAGTGAAAAAAAAATTGATATAGTACATTTAATGTACCGTAACGCCCTTTTTCAGGCTTGCCAGTGCATAACGGTTGGAGTGGCTAATTATTGACTTAGCCTATTCATAGCAAAATAGATGCCCGATCTTGTTAGAGCCAGATTACCTACTGTGCTTCTGTAAGTCAATGGTTCTGAGAAAGGATCACCATCACACTTGGTGAGCTTAGTGCATGTTCTCATAAGAGTAGGACAAGATGAAAAGTCAAGCAATTTCGTCTTCTTTAAAAGATCAGCATCATACTTCTTTTAAGTAAAAGAAATCACACTGTCATTCCTTGTTGCTTCAAAGCCTAAGAAGTAGCTGAGCTCACCTAAATCTTTAAGAGAGAAGGTTTGATACAGATCCTTTACAGCGTGATCAACCATATCCTTGTTATTCCCAGTTAACATGATATCGTCAACATAGACCAATAGCAATAGCAGAGCTGGCTCCTTCCTGAAAACAAACAAGGAAGTGTCTGCTCTTGAGTTAACAAAACCCCAACCTTTCAATGCAGCTTCTTGCTTCTCAAACCACGCTCTTGGAGCTTGTTTGAGCCCATACAAAGATTTAACTAGCCTGCACACATGATGTGGATGATCAATACTCATATAACATTCCGATTGCTCCATAAAAATTGTTTCTTGGAGTTCACTGTTGAGAAAAGCGTTGTTGATATCGAGTTGCCTTATGTTCTAGTTGAAAACTACTTTTAAAGAAAGAATAACTCTAATTGTTGATGACTTTACCACTGGGCTAAAAGTCTCTATGAAATCAATCCCGGCTGTTTGGTGAAATCCTTTTGCAACAAGCCTTGCTTTGTTTCTTTGGATTGTGCCATCTTGATTATACTTCACTCTATACACTCATTTATTCCCAACAATATTCCTGTTGTCGATTCTTGGGACAAGAGTCCATGTCTGATTTCTTTTAAGAGTTGTAAATTCGTCAGTCATGACTTATGGCAGCCTTCTAATAAGAGCTTCAGTGACATATAAAGGCTCTTTTGAGAGGTTTTCAGAGAGATAAGAAATCGACTTCACTTGTATGGGTGTGTGGACTGATGTTGAGCTGGTTTTGCAACACTAGTTTCAACTGGTTGGTGTAAAGATGAAGTAGAAATGCTGATATGGAAAGGTATAGCAGGCAACTGTGTAGGATCACATTGTAAAATTTCTAGTTTGTCAGAAGCATAATCTGACCTAGAATTCGACACAACTTTATTACTTGACAAAGGTATTTTAGCAGTAGACGCAATGGAGAGTGTTAGGCTAGACTGCTGTTGAACAAAAGAAGAGCAAGAAGAAAACAAACTATGGTAAGGAAAATCTAACTCATTGAAGATTACATTCCTAGATATATACACTCTACCACTTGGATGTAGGCATTTATACCCCTTGTGTGTGTCATCATAGCCAAGAAATATACATTTGATAGAATGGAAGTCAAACTTATGTTGATTGTAAGGTTTTAGAAAAGGAAAGCATGCATATCCGAAAGTTTTGAAAGACTTGTAATCTGGAATGTGTTTGAACAGCAGCTAAAAAAGAGAAATATGATTGAAGAGAGGAGTTGGCAGACGATTGATGATGTAAACAGCTGAGTTAAAAGTCTCCCACCAAAAAAGGTATATGCATTTTGGCTTGTGCAAGAAGAGTAAGTCCCACCTCCATAATGCTTCTATATTTTCGTTCAGAGGTTTCTTTTTGTTGGTGGGTGTGAGGACAAGGATGTCTAAAGGCAATTCCTAGCTACTCTAAATGTTTGGCTAAGGGCCTATAAGCTCCCCAATCACTTTGTACACACTTGATTTTCCTATCAAAAGCTAGCTCAACATGTTTTTGAAAAAGAGAAAACACATCTTTAACTTGAGACTTAAGTGTGAGAGGATATATCCAAGTATATCTTGAGTAGGCATCAATGAAATGGACATAGTACTTGAATCCTCAACTTGATTTGTGTGGTGAATGGCCGTAGACATCTATAAAAATCATTTCTAAAGGGGCATGGTAAGTGGTTTTGGATAGATTAAATGGAAGTTGATGGACTTTCCCACATTGATAAGCATCATAGAAGTCAAGGGAAGATTGTGCTATGCAAGGCATGTTTAACTTTCTTAGGACTTGTTTAACAATTGCAAAAGAGGGATGTCCTAGCTTGTTGTGCCAGATATGCAACATATATTCACGATTTGTGGATTGTAAGTCATTGCAAACATTTATTCTATTTACATGAAACACTTGAGGTTGTGATAAAATGACTGCTGTTTACAGCAACTTTTTTACCAACCTTAAGACTAGAAGCTATACAAGAGGTATTTACAGTTTTGCAATGAGTACAGTCAAACTTTGAACAAAGACATGGTGAATACACACAACTACATTTTGGACACTTATTTGACGCAAGATTACTTGAATGCAAGGAAGGTCTGGATCTTTGAACAATTTGGCTCTTTAGCTGTGAAAATATCCATCTGATCATGCCATTTTTCAGTCCCCCTAGCAAGAAAACTTTCCTCGTTTTAATGTCCTTGATCATATAAAATTCAGAATTAAATTCAACAACTACATCATTGTCTTTCGTAAATTGTGAGATGTTGAAGAGATTCTTGGTTATGGCAGGGACATGTAATATCTTATTTAGAAATAAATGTGTTTGAGGTATTGTGTGTGAGCTGATAACGGAGGAACCTACATGTGAAATGTTGAGTTTAGCACCGTTACCTACTGGCATCTTATCAGTTCCTTTGTAATATGATCTCTGAGTGATATTCTGAGCATCAACAGTGATGTGATTAGTGACATCACTATCCATATACCAGGATGGATCCATAACAGTGCTTGGTGGGGCAATAAAGGCTCTAGGACTTACATTGCTAGCTGAACTGTTTTGAACCGATCCTGAGCAATATTGCCCAGTATGAGCCTGAAAGTTGCTCATATTGTTGCTAGATTTACTAGCTCCATTGTAACTCTGACCATTGCCATTTCCTTATTGTGGTTGATGCATACTTTGCATACTAAGCCCTTGGAATGATTGATCAAACCTCTTGAAACAAGAAGATACCACATGACCAGTTTTTCCACATAACTGACAAACAAACCTTGAACCACCTTTATTTCGACCACGTCATTTGCCTCTTATATTGTTTCATCTGAAGTTTGAGTAGAGTGCTTGAGCTTGATTGAAATCAAGAGTCATAGCTGTGTAGTGCTAAGCAAGTCTGCTCTCATAACTCATAAAAGGAACTGGGCTTCTTCTATCGAGATTTGTCTTTGCTTGGCAGTGATAGTAACTACAACTGTGTCATACTTGAGACTAACGCCACAAAGAATCTAAGAGATTAACTATTCATTTGACAGAGGTTGGCCTGCTGTTGCGAGACTTTCACTGAGAGTCTTCGTCTTCAATATGAACTCATTGATTGAAATATTACCTTTCTTTGTGTTCTGAATTTCATGTCTCAATTGAAAAGCTCTAGCTTTGGATTGTGGAGCAAAGAGATTCTCAAGAGTCTTCCAGATATCATACGTAGTTGTAAAATGAGTGACGAGACCAAATACCCACTCACTTAACGTTGAGAAGAGCCAACAGACGAATAGATGATCTATCTTCTTGGAGGCAAGATATTCTTCATTCAACGATTGAACAACTTCATCTGAATCTTCATGACTATGTTAAACATATTTCGGTGGACACTTGCTAGGATTTAGAACAAAATCTCCCAAATCGAACGCACGAACATCGGCCAAAACTTGAAGTATCAGAAGTTATAGTTGTTGCGATCAAGATTGATCAAAAGCTTGAAATTCAGATTTATTGGTCACTTCTGTTTCACCAAATCACCATTGTTGTGCTCACTAACAGCTCTTGACAGTTCACCTGAGCTAGTATGTGAGGTCGCCCGTCGCCATTGCTGTTAGTCAAAGCTGCCATGATACGATGTGAAAGAAGAGCAAGAGTAGAAAAACAAAGTAAAGCAAAAAAGATAAACTTGAGATAAAAGAATCCATAATATTTTTATTAAGAAGGAATCAATCGATAATTACCAATACAAGGCTCTAATATATATATATATATATATATATATATATATATATATGCACACACAAGTTCTGATAATTGATCAGGAATTAAGAGAAGCACAAAACGTGTGCTCTAACAATTTTGTAATTGATTAGCTGACATGGCAAGAATCTGTTATTGGCTGATGCCAGTTGGGAATCTTGTTAGAGAATCTGTTATGAGTTAGAACTGATATTTGGACAGCTAAAGGATCACAGCTCAATATGAACACCATTCATCTCCACATGATTGATGTCATCTAGTTGTTTGATGTCATCTAATTCCTCTGCAGAGTTGTTATCAAGCTGATGGATATTGGTTGATGATGTCTAACAGGTACATTCTTAGACAAAGATGAAGTAAATAATTTCTTGCAAATAGAAAGAATTAAAGATTATAATTTATACACCTTTCTTTAGGAAATAAATTGTGACCTCTTAATTTCAAACAAATTTGACCAAGAAAGTTGTGTTGTAAAAATTTCTAGGTGACGCAAAACTTCGGATTGATATATTTTCAATTTTTTTGAAAGGGACTCCAGATTGATTTAATTGTAAAAGACAGTTGACAAAAAATCTTTCAAGTAGTTAAGTGCTTCTACGTTATTATTATTATTATTATACATTTTATTGTGTTTGATATAATTCTTTGCACATAACAAAACTAGTGTGGGATCCCGTATATTTTTTCATGCGGAATCCCAATGGCACCGGTATGAAATGTATATATATTTTTTTCATTTTACACCGATGTCAATTGGAATCATGGACATAAAAAAAACATATAGAATTCTCGCACCATATAATGTGGTAAGAGAGATGCTAGCATTGGCCTCTCAATCCACTCTCTCAACACTCTCTCTTTATATGATGACATGTGTACACATTCTACTTTTTTAAGAACAAATTTAGAATCATATAAATGCACTGTTATCTTTTTTAATGTTAGTTACAAATCTACGTTCCCAAATTACCCTTTTTCTTCTATAATATATAAAACCAGAATTAATATGTTAAAAAAATACCTATAATTAATATATATATATATATATTAACAGTACATTCAAAACCATAAAAAAAAGCTAAAAAGAGATGTTTTAAATTCATTCTGAAACAACTATTTTATTCTACATGTAAAATAAACAGTTTAATTAATATTTGATATAATATAATAAAATTGCAACGGTGAGAAGACTAATTAATCTGCAATTATAATATACAATTTAATTTGTATAATATGTAGTTTAATTGCATACTACATATACATTTATTTATTTACATATTGTTTTTTTTAATATTACAATATTTTATAATGTTAAAGTTATTAATTCTAGTATTTTAAGCTTTTAATTCCAGGTTTTATTTATTGATGAAGAAAAGGGTAATTTGGGAAGATATTTGTTGGTTTGAATGGTAAATAACGTTAAAAAACAGTGCATTTATATGGCTTTCAAATTCAATATCAAAACAAGTAGAATGTTTACACATGTCATCACATAAAGAGAAAGTGGGTTGAGATAGTGATTTTAACATCCTTCAATGTGGTAAATGACATGGGAGAAAAACTTAGGTGCATCCGATGCACCACACTGGAATCTGATGGTGGTGCATCGGATCCACTCACAGAATGACACGTGTCTATTATTACTTTTTTTCCTCCTTCCACCTCCTTTTTCATTCTTCATCTTCTCCATACCAATATTCTCACTCAAATTTCAGACCAGCCTTTAAGAGCCGCCGCCCGCCGGAGAAATTGGGTCGACACCACCCACACCAGAAGGTGCGCGGAGGGTCGACCTTCGGATCTCTCAAGAGGTCTATCGCCAAACGAAATCGTCTTAATGGTCAAACCGTCATTCAAAGTTTGACGAAACTGCCGCCGCCGACATCATCACCGGTGAGTTGATCGACAAAACCACCGGGAAAACGTTAGTCACGAAACAAAACTAAACCCAAAACGAAGCTAAACATATTCAAGCTGTTTCAGTTTCCACTTCTGTTTCTCACCCAAAAAAAAACCCACAAAAATAAACAAAACAAAAATCATTCGACAAAAACACAACAAATCAAAATGGGTTTTTATTGAAAAACTTCTTCTTCTGTTTGTCGCTGCTGGATTTGGTCTTAATTTTCCAGATTTCCAGATTTTTGATATTTTCCATTTTTTTTGGTTTTGAATCTTTTGATTGAAAAATATGGATTATTGATTGAGATTTGTGGTTTTTTTTTTGTTGATTCGATTTGTTTTGTTTTTTGTTTACGGAATTTAATGTAATTTAATTTGATGGTGATGGGAATGGTGGATTATTGATGATGGCGGATGGTGGATTGAGGGAGATGATCTGGGTTGATGGTTCTGGTTTCAAAAGGAAAGACAATCAATTAAAAATGAGAGAGAATATGGAGCATGAGGAGTGCTGGTGACCGATCTTGACTTGGACGTGGAAAAATGGGAGAAAAAGAGTGATTTCAGTGAGTTTGATTTAGGAAATGGAAGATAAAATTTTAATTGACATGTGTCATTATGTGAGTGGATCCGATGCACCACCATCAGATTCCAGTGTGGTGCATCGGATGAACCCAAGTTTTTCTCATGACATGGTGATGACAAATTATTTGTTACATAAGTTGGATTGATTTTTGAGTTAATTTTTTAAGATCGTATAACATTAATAATAAAATTATGCAAGCAAATAAAGTTGCAGCGTCCTCTACGGCTTAGATCGTGGAGGAACGTTCTTCATGATCTTGTCCTAAATTGGACTAAATTTAGATTTCCATATCTTCATTTTTTATTATTATTATTATTATTATCATTATAACTTATTTTTTTTATTAATTTATGAATTAATATTTGTTTCATGGTTTTTTTTAGTAATTATTATTTTTTGTTTGTTTTATTTAATTAGTTATTATTGTTGAAATTATATCGGTGATGAGCGGTAGAACGACTTTAATTAGGAGATGTATTGGGTCATTTTATACAATAATATAAATTTCAATTTTAAATAGGAATATTGAGGCAATTTCAAAACTTCGGTTATAGTCAAATGTTAATATTAGTGGTTTTGGGTCGTGATATGGACCAATTTAGATATTTTTGAAAAGTCAAGGATCGATTTGGTATTTATGAAAAGTATAAAAACCAATTTGGTTAAAAATATAAAAATCATAAATTATTTGGAATTATTTGGTAACTACCCTAAAAAAAAGGAATAAATTAAATTAAGAACAACATAAGAACATGAGGAAATTGTAGGAAACGACCTTTCTCAACGTTTAGTTTCTAGGAAATAGCCCATTGGTGAAAAAATTACTCTTTTAGCCTTTTTCCCAACCACATTTACAACATTGACCTTTAAAGCCCCTCACCTGGAATTTCCCACAATACCCCCATTAAATATTTAATTCATTATAACTTGTTGAAGTTTACTACAATACCCTCCAATGTCATTTCCCACAAAAGTCATTGATGAACAAACGACGATTAAACTCAAACTCAAATAAAGTCAATGATGAACAAACTGAAACTCAATCAACAACCCAGAAGCAGAGACTCAAAGAGAGGAAGGAGAAGCAAGGTGGTTGTCGGAGAAGCAAGGTCGTCGTGGCCCTTCAATCGTAGTCTTCGTCTGTGTACCCAAACGAAAATTAAATGCAAACCCAAGCAAGAACCCAGAAATAGAAGCCAGGTCACCGGTCGATGATTAAAGCATAAGGCCGACGGTGGGCATTGATCGAAGCACCCCAAACCTTAGACGAAATGCAAAGAGAGTGAGACAATTTCAAGGTACTAATTTCTTCAAACTACTACAATTTATGGGAGATTGTTCTTGTTTGTGTTTTCGATGGGAGATTGTTTTGTTGTTTGTATTTTTGGCATGTTTGTGTTCCGTTGTATGTGTATTGGGAGGGTGTGTGTTCTGTTTGAAGGAGGGCAAGCATTTAGCTATTGCTGTGAACTACACTGGAAAGACCTTTAGTGGGATGCAATTCAATGTTAAGAATAACGTTTGCAGACTAGAATGACTTATTTTGCATGCATGTATTATTTTTTTAAGCCTAGTAATCATTGTAATAGACCTAGTACCGATGGATGAAGCTTGTAATTTGATGGGCTAGGTTTGGTTTTATGGTGAATGTATATGTTTAGCCTATGAATGATTGTCATAAACCTAGGGCCAATGGATGGATGATGCATGTAATATTTTGAGCCTAGGAGGCTATGAACGATTTTCAGAAGCCTAGTACTGATTATGAGCCTGGGACTGATGATACATGTATAATTTTGAGCCTAAGACTTAATTTCAATTCTAATGCAGTGTCAATACATGTATAATTTCCACATACTATAATGCTGATACATGTATAATGCTGATTTTGAGCCTGGAATTATTTTCATTTACAATGCCGGTACATGCATAATGGTACACGCATAATGCTGATACATGTATTTCATTTTGAACCTAAGTTTTATTTGATTTTTTTTTAATTTTCCAGATACCGAAAAATTCAAATGAAAAGTTGTGGCGGTTCCCAGGGCATGAGAAATGGATTCCAGTCAGAGTAAACAGTCAAAGCAAGATGTTTATGATTAGAGTCTTGAAGGTGGTCCTCCAAAAATTTGGGTTTGTGGAAAAATTCAAGCAAGGCCCTTTCGGCCAGTATTTGGATTTGAAACAACTGTTGATAGTTTACGGGCACCTAATTCATAATCTTTTGAAAAGAGAGATTACTCACCCCAATGGACAAAGACCAGATGAGATGTGGTTTGGGTTAGGGAAGTTAAAAGCTCGTTTTGGTCAAGAAGAGTTTTGTCTATGCAGCGGATTGAAAATGGGACAGCTGCCTGAAGGTTTTGCCAACAACAATGAAGTAGAAGATGATTCAAAGCTTAGAAGAATTTTCAAAGGAAAAAAGCCTACTGCTGAGGTATTGTATGCTACGTTGAAGAGAATGTCGTCCGAAGAGAGTGAAGATGTGTACAAGATGTTGAATATCTATATGGTGAGCCAATTCTTTGGCATGGATGACGGACGGACGGACGACAACTATCTTGGGGTGGTTGTTTTCATTAGTTGAAAATGAAGATGAATTCAAAATATTTCCATGGGGTTCTTACATCTTCAGTTTTACGCTATTTTTTCTGAAGGATATACTTAACAAGCGCCTCCCCAAACTGAGAGGTGAAGAAGAGAATGAAGATAAGAAGGGGAAGATGAAGAAGAATAAGAAGACAGTAGAAGAAGAAGAAGCGTTGGAAGAAGAAGAAAAAGATAAGAAGAAAAAGAATAAGAACAAGAATAAGAAGTCATTAGAAGAACAAGAAGTGGAAGGGAAAGGCAAAGGGAAAGGGGAAAGGAAGGCTGCAGGGTGAGGAAGAGAAGAAGAAAAAGAAATCCAAGTATTATACCTACAACTTTTCCGGGTTCCCTCTAGCACTTCAGGTAAGTTTTATAAAAGTTGAGCATGTTTTGATTGTTATGTTAAAATTAAGAAAAATATTGCTAGAAAGCTAGTTGTTTTGGTGAGGGATTGGTGATGTCCAGAATTTATTAACAGCAAATTCCCTGTCCATTTTCTAAAAATATGTTTTCCATTTCACATCTTCGTTGTATAGGTATGGGCCGTGGAGAGAGTAATTTCTGTAGAAAATCTCGTTGGTAAAATAGTTGCCACAAGGTATCCACGGTTCAGTAGATGGAAATTCAGTGCAAAGGTTACAAATATTGAATCCAAATTCAATAAATTGGTGTGTACTTAATTACTCTTTCTTTTTACTTATATAGGGATAATTATTTGTAGAAATTCCCTAACAATTGTTTGTTCCCGATATGCAGAAGGCTTTATTTGAATGGGAGGTTGAAACTTTTGAGAAGGGTACAGATTACTTCAAATCCCTCAACCTTGAATATGTGTGTGGCCCACTAATTGATAAGAAGAGGGAGAAGTTGGCTCTACCTCGAAGTGAATAGGAAGAAGATCTTGGTTCCGACCATAAAGGTGATGATAATCAGACAGGCAATGACAATGATGGGATTGACTGTTCTGTTCAGAAGAAGGAGATAGGAGGTTCTTTCGGGAGAACTAGAAGCACATTTTCTAACTAATATCCCCCCCCCCCCCCCCTCTTCTAAGAAGCGACTATTCTCCGATAGAAATCCTAAGGTATGGTTGCATCTACACTGATTGGTTTTAGTATATTCTAACCCTGATACTGTCCATCGTATGTTCATAGAAGGTGAAGAACTGTTGGGTGTTCCACTCAGCCCTTGTTCTTCTGTTCCATCTTTTGTTGCCCCTTGCCTACCATCATCATCACCACTCTCATCTTCTGTATCACTGCTTTCGGAACTATCGTTGTCATCCACAACTGCATGCTTGGTAGTAGATACTGGAGTAGCCTGATCATTGGTTGCTGATGTAAATCCGGGTGAAGCATGGGATGCAAACGGATTATTGCTGCCACTAACTGATTTATAGTTTGGAGTACCTGACGGAGACCATGGATTCTCGATCAGTTTAATAGGAAATATCGTACATGCCGATTGGATTGGATTTGCTGGAGGTCGAAATTCATGTTTGTTGACAAATTCAACATCAATTGTGGCCCAAACTTTTTCCTTATGAATAATCATAAACTCTACATCGCCGTCACTCATAATAGACAATGTAACCGTATCACCATCCGTTTTCACATGCGAAGTTAGCTTCAACTCAACTTTGTCTCTACTAACTCATGTCCGCTGGTATATCGTTTCCACTAATTCATCGTAGGCTCCGTTGTATTTTTTTTTTGTTATGCGTACTGAAAACGATATAGGCCCAGTAAACTGGTTACCCTTCCAATGCTCAACGCACTGAACTAACATTCAAGTCATGGTATCCTTAGACCCTGGAAAAAAATATTAAAAACAGTCAATAACGGTATTAAACCTGAGCTTGAAACATTTATGCTGGGCTCAGTCCATCTTATTTCCAGGGCTCACGAAGTTCTTACCCGGGCTCAAAACATGGGTTCTATATAACAATTACAGTATCAAACAATAATTAACTGGAAATCGGGTTTGTGTATATAGTACAATTATGTTAGGCCTAGGTACAATTATGTTAGGCCTAGGTATGGTTCCCCGGTCATTGAGTTTTCCTTCCTTACATGAAATTAGGCGTTATTCCTAGGCTTAATGTCCCAATTCCCAGGCCTAGGACATTCCTCCTGGGCTTAGTTCATCGTCTGTTTTCAAAATCAATAATAGCAGCTAGTAACATATTTCCTATAGTTTAAGGCACTGGGGCATTCTGTTTCTTCATAAACATATTTCCTAGTTAGGCACTAGCAAATTATTTAAGTTTTCTCTACTACACATTTGAGTTCTATGGTCACTAGTAATGTGTTTCCTATGCAAATTTGTCATTTCAATCTACTGCTGCCTTTTAACCTCTGCTTTAGTTCCATTTCCAGTTATTCATGTGATAGTTTAAAGTTTGACGGAACAATGCTTAACTTTAAGGGAAGTTCTGTCTAAAATAGAGAAAAGTTTGGTGTAACAGACATTTCATCAAACACATTAACTACACCCAACAATATTACATACACAAACACCAATTCATGGTCAACAAATCCAAAACCCTCAATCCCTTATTCTATCCAAAACATTTCAAACTTAAACAACATTAAAGATCGAGAGGACGATGGCATTTCGAACTTCAATGTCATTTCGGGACTTACATTGACTGTGTATGCTCGATTTCAAACTTGACAGTGTAAGCTCGAATGAAGGAGGTGGCAGCACTGTCAAGCTCGATTGAAGAAGGTGGCGGCACTGTCAAGATTCCTGTCGCTGGCAAGATTCAGTTCGGGAGCAGGTTTCCAGCGGAGAGGTCAATGGTATTTGAACAACAGTCGATTCCGATCGAGAGTGAGGACGATGGGGTTTGAAATGGAAAGAATGAGTGACCGATTGGATGGATTTGTTGCACGGAAACGATGGAGAATGTTAACCCAAGTCTGAATGTTTTGGTTTTCTTCGGTCGACTGAAGGAGAAGAAGACAAGGGTAGTTTCGTTCTTACACTTTGTAAGAGGTGTAATTTCGATATTTTGCAGGGTTAAGTTGTAGAGGGTATTATTGTCTTACAAAGGCTATTTCCTAGAAACTAAACATTAGAAAATATTAGATTTGTAATTTTTTCATTAATGGGCTGTTTTCTAGAAACTTAACATTGAAAAATGCTAGATTTGCAAGGGACCCTAAGAACATATGAAAAAAAAATGGAGATCAGGTGAAGAGAAAAATGAGTGACAGACGCGAGAGACTAAAGAGAGAGATTGCTTTTATTGATTTTAGCATCAGCAGACAACCAACGATCAAAATGAGAGAGATCTATATACAGTGATTTTCATCTGATCACTTGTCCACCCACTTGCCTATTTACATCATGATTGTATCACACCGAATTAATTGCACCACTTGACTTACGTAACTTAATAGCTAAGCAAACCGAAGAAATGGGAAACCCACATCCACGTGTGATGAAGTCAGTCAAGAAAGAGGTGAGAGGCGGTGATGCAAGTGGAGTAAATCTAGACATGACGCCGGTTCAGTTCGAACCGGAGAACCGAACTGGAACCGGCGTCCAAAAACCGGAACCGGACCGGGAACCGGTCCGGCCTGTTCCGATTCCCTTTAGAGCGGAACAGGCCGGTTAGAACCGCGGTTCGGTTCCGGTTCGAACCGGCCGGTTCCTCCTTTTTAATTTTTTTTTTTGGTTTTGTTTTATTTTATTTAATTTTTAATTTGTCATTTATTTATTTAATTTTATTTTACGGGTGACACAATAAAATACATTTACCAATTACATTTTTATATGATTAATTTTTTAATGAAATATGATAAATAAATAAAAAAGGGGGCTGGTTCCGGTTCCGAACCGGAGGAACCGGACCGAAACCGGAGGCCGGTTCCGGTTCCAGTTCCGGTTCCAGTCCCTCTGGAACCGAAACGGCGTCATGTCTAGCCACTTTATTAAATTAATCAAATCTTGGAAGGGGTGATGAGCTTCATGAAGTCTCCAATCAGCAGGCTACTTGGGTCATTGGGTGTAAGATTTTCTATTTAATTAAAACTAGTAATAAAATAGGATTCAATTAGATAGTTTTTTTTTCTACAAGACAAATTCAATTAGAATTTAATCATTCATCATTTCCTTTTTCTTTTTCCCTTCGGAGTAGACGGTATATATCTCTCACTGAGAGAATTTTATTCACGAAGGCTCCTCTCTCCACAGTCCACAAACGCTGCTTTTTATTTTTATGTACGTATAAATCTACTCTACTGCAAGTTCTTATTATTTTTCTTTTATAGTTATATTTAATTAACCTTATTTTTTTATTTTTTTATTTGGTTAATTCTTCTTTCATCTTCAACTCTTCTATTACTTCGCTCTGTCAAATATATGTATTGATCAACCTTAACTAGGTCATCAAACGTATAATCAGTGTATTATGTATTTTTTTTTATTTGGGTATTATATATTTTATATATATATATATATATATTTGACATGATAGCTATATTATTGAAAATCCTCAACCTCGGATTATGAATTTTCTTTTTTATATAACCGATATCATTATAGGTTAGGTGTCTGCCGGAATCTATCGAACGAGGTTAGGCTTTCTATGCACGATCATGAGCAATCTGACGAGCGAATTGACATATTCTTTTAACAAGAAGAGAAAGATTAGCCATGAGAAGATGCAAAAATCTTCATCATCATTTGACTTGAGTAGAAGATGGGAAGACTTGAATACATATATTCTTGAGAAAATATTCGAAACTATACCACTCTCAGACTTGTCTCACAAAGTTGCCTTAGTATGTCGCTCATGGCAATTAGTTTGTTGGCACATCTTATGTTGGCAAAATGATCATATGCTTGATTTGGGGGTCATCATGGATGCTCTAATTGGAACAAATGTTGACTCAATAACTGGAAAATTAGGGCATGGTCATCAACTGACTACAAATTTGATGAAATTGTTAAAGAGTCTATTGGAGGGAGATGAAGCTTGTAGGTTTTCTTTGGAGCATTGGAGATCATCTATTCTACACATTAGGGGCGCGTCCTGTAAGCTTTTTTCGGTTGTTGTCTTTTAAAAATAAAAATAAAAATGAAAACAGTGTTTTTGGTTTCAGTTTTGAAATCCAAAAACACGTCTGGTAACATATATCGAAAGTTGTATTCTGAAAATGAAAACATAAAAAACGCGTCTGATAGGTTGACCGAAAAATATCAATAATATCAATAATTCATCACAAATAATTATCAATAATTATCAACTGACTAACTGAGTCATATTTTTTATTAAATAAAATTTTAAAAGATTAAACTTTCTTTAATTTAGCATCAAATGATAATGAATTTTCCAGATCAAGTATTGCTTTTTTTGTTAAGGCAAATAAATTAATTATAATATTATTCTCAATTAATCTATCAACAAGTTATTATTATCTCTTAAAATCAACAACAATTGATAACAAAATCAATCCCAAAAACACTCGGCTGAGAATCTTATCAAACACTTTTTAATTACAAAATCTGGACATACCCAGAAACTTAACAAAGAGAAAAAAAATACTTTTTTTTTGATATAACAAGTCACACAGCTGGGCAACCAGTAGCACAAACAAACACATGTAAACAAACATGTAAACAAATAAAAACAGGCTTATTAAAGGCAAGTAAGTATTCTCAATTGAACACAAAGCAAAACAATATAATAAATAACAAAACACAGCCCAGTTGAAGAACATAAGGAAAATAATCTAAGGAGAAGGAGGAGATCGGAAGACGAAGAAGAAGCAGCAGCAGATCGGAAGAAGCAGAAGCAGCAGCAGATTGGAAGAAGAAGCAGAAGCAGCAGCAGATCGGAAGAAGAGGCAGAAGCAGCAGCAGATCGGAAGAAGAAAAAGAAGAGGAAGAAGACCGGAAGAAGAGGAGATCGGTGGGTCGATCTGCGTTTGGAGAAGCAAATCGGCGACGAAAGCACAGATCGGAAGAAGAAGAGCTCGACGGCGAAGAAGAAGAAGAATACGAAGAGAAGAAGAGAAAAAAAAAGGAGGTGATCTGTTGTACGAGAGAAGAAGAAAAAATAATAAGTTTTTTATTTGTTGAAAAACAAAACGAAAAACAAAATGAAAAACAACTTTTAATTAGTTGTTTTTCAAAATTTTCATTTTTAACACTGATTTTGTTTTTCATTTTGTTTTTGAATTTTAAAAACAAAATGAAAAACGGTTAACGAACACGAATTTAAAATTGTTTTCGAAAAACAAAAACAAAAACATCACCTTTTTGCTCTACCGGACAGCCCCTAGGATTCCCATACATCTTCAAATTTCAAACGAACATCTTGTTTACATTGCCGAAAGGTAAATTGCTTTAAAAAGTTTTTGTTTTTGTTTTTACCTTTTTATTGAATGATTATTTATGATTTTAATTACTTTATTTGTCTCTTCTACATTACAAGAACAATCGAGCTTAAACAGTTATTTCTAAACGACTGCTCGATCATAACAGTAGAAGGATTTGAGAAAGCAATTAGTAAGTGGAAAAATGTCAGATATCTTTGTCTTGAAAGAGTTAGATATGAATACGTTATTGAGTTTACGGAAGAGATCGGCAAAATTTGGTCCCAACTTGCAATGCAGTGTATATGCATGCCTGCTGCAGGTACTCATGAAACTCAATCAAGGCAAGATGATGAGCTCTATAACAGACAAAGTATGAGATTGAGGTTTTCTGGTTCTTTCAAAAACAAAAAAAGAGTGAACAAATTCTACAAAGATCTCCTCCAAATTGAATCAATTCAATATTGTAATTTATATGCATGTCTTTTATAAATAGTTTCTTTAATTTATCCAAGATTGGACGATTGGATATTTGAAGATCGGAGTATGCGACTCTCGAACTTGAAAAATATTCAGACCGAATAATATTCAATATTGTAATTTATATGCATGTCTTTTGGAGATGTTGAATTTCCTAATTATGATGTTTTAATTAAATTGTCTACATGATCAAAATTCTGATTATTTTTATATAAATGTAATTGACAGTCGGATCCATATGAGCTATTTTATTTATACCCTTTAGTGTGTCAGTGTGTTTTTTTTTTTACAAGTCTGAAACCGTTTGGGTAAGGGATACGTCGGGATGTAAGAGATCAACCAACCCTGAAAACAACTCCCACATTAACAAAGGGATCTCCGACTTCCTTCTCATGATAACAATAATATTATACAACCTAAATAATACGGCACGTGATTTGTCATTCTCATGTAACTCACCACACCCCTTTGTATTATATGGTAAAGACAAATGGTGTGTTTGTTACATGGGAATGGACTTAGATTACTAATCTCAATCTAATCTCAAGTTTGTGGTCTACGTGACTACATGAGATTGTATTTCTCCAATCATATGTAGACAAATAGTCCTGTTGTGGCAGGACTATTGAGTCGGGACAAAATGTTGTCCTAACTTTTTGTTTTTTTTTTTCTTATTTTATTTAAATTACTTATATATATAAGATATTAAATTTATTTAATCTATTTTAAAAAAATTCATTTAATATACTTTATTCTTTTTTAATATTAATGTATTTTATTCTAATATTAAAAAAATATTTTTTTTAATATCAATTAAAAGAATAAATGTTATTTTATTTCAAATTAATTCTAAATATTTTATTTAAAAAAATAATTTATTCAAAAAATAATACTTTTAACCAATTTTAATTTAAAATATTTAAAATAATTTTATTTTGTTTTTTTTGAATTGAATTAGAATGATTTTATTTATTTAAAAATAATTTTAATATAATTTTTTTAAAATTAATTCAATATAATTTTTTTAATATAATTTTACGTCGATCTCTCATAAAAGACAATTATTTTCAATTATTTTTTATCCAATCCAATTTTATACCAAATAAGAGACGTTATTATTTTATTCCAATCAATATATTGCACCAAACACATCATAGTATTAATTTAGGTTACGTTTGGCTACCATGGTGGAATGGTAATGGGAATGAGAATGAGAATAAAAGGAAATGAAAACTGAGTTTTTTGTTTGGTTGAAACTTTAGAATTAGTCTCTAAATCAGTATTATTTTGTTTAGTTAACAACAAAATGGAATAGAGTTAATTGTATTTTGACCAAAATACCCCTAATTACAAAACATTTATAATAACATGATATATTATGGATAATAATAATAAAATATAAAAGTATATATAATAATATATTTATATATAATATATATTATATTATATATTATATATTATTATTATAATATATATTACATAATGATATATATAATATAAATATTTTAATATATATTTATATATAATATAATATATCATATATATTATATATTATATATTAGTAATGTAAATATTATATATTATTATATATAATATAATAATCTATAATGTATACTACACATATATTATAATACATATATATAATATAATAATAAAATGTAATATATTTTTTGGATAATAATAATAAACTATAAAAGTACATATTATATATATAATTATATATTATATAATATATATTATTATAATAATTAATATATAATAATATATTATATTATATATATTTATATATCCTTATATATATTATAATAAAATAATATATTATACATATATATATAATATATTATTTTTGGAAATGAGGGTATTTGTTGGAATAGAGTTGGGGCATAGGAGGGTATTTAAGGAATACCAATTTTAGTTTGGAATTGGATGGGCATTCCATTGGTTTTTAGATGGAAAGCCTATTTCACCAAAATGGTGGAATAAACATTCCAATGGAATACTCATTCCATATATTTTAACAAACCAAACATTAAGAATGACTTTCTTTCCATTCCATTACACCCAACCGAACATGACATTAGTCCAATCATATCCAATACAATCTAATCATATAAAAATAGTCAAATCATGTTCAATCAAATCTCATACTCCAAACTAGGCCTAATTGTTCTCATATCATTTGGGTTAGAGATGTGGTTCTCTAGACACCCATTTATTGAATTATTAATGCCCTATTATAAATTTGTTTAATATTATATTTATATCTTTTACTAAAATTACCTAAAAAGATATACAATTTAATAATAACTTTTATACAAAGTGAATTCTAATAAAACCACACACCCACAAACATTTTGTTTACTTGATTTAAAAAAATAAAAATAAATTAAACCCTATTTTTTATAATCTTACATACAACCTCTTATAATATTAAATTATGATTTGGTTGTGTTGAAGAAAAACTCAAATTCAGGTTCAACCATATGAAGAGATGGGGAGTGACTTTTTTATGTCTTTCGTTTCATTAATGCGATATAATGAAATGGAAAAAGAAAAAAAGAAAAAAAGAAGAAGCATTAATTAACTATATTGGTTGAGCTGGAGATTGGCAAACGAAATGAAAGAAAAAAAAAACAGGAAAAAAAAAAAGAAAAGAAAAGGAGAAAAGAGGTACTTTGGACTAGTAAAAAGCTCTTGGAACTTTTGGTTTGAAGGACTTCAATTGCTAAGTGCCAACAGCAAGTCAGCAACATGCATGAATGGCCATATAAGGGTCCATGAAATTTGGTAAAAAAGACCGGGGCAATTGTGTGGAAATAAATAAATTAAAATTTATAAACCCTAGGACTCTTAAAAATAGGACATTATTAGATCATAGGTGCCAATAGAACAAAAGTAATTCTAAACACGCTGCATATTTTTAGGCTTCATTTGGCAAATCATATTAGACTGTATTGGACTATAATGTATTATATTTGACTGTATTATTATTAATACAAACATGTATCTTTACTATATCGTATTAAGTTATTCCTATATGACTTTTTTATATTTTATTATATTATAAAATTATAATATATTTTTTTAGATACTTAATAATTAATTTTAAATATCCTTATTATGAATAAATTAATAAATATTTTTATATAAAAATCAATAAATATTTATTTTAATTAAAACAAAAAAATTTAATAAAATTTTCCTATGAAGTTATAAAAAAAATATTAAAAACATAATACATATTTTATCAATATTCCATATTTATAGAATAAAAAATGAAAAAAAAAGTGTTTTTTAATACAATACAATCTAATACCACCAAATATAATTAATTAGTTAATACGGTGGTTATTGTATTAGACAATTAAAACGTGTTAAATTAGTGCAATGCAGTGTTTAGTGCAAACACTGCATTGCACTAATTTAGTAAGTTTTAATTGTATAATACAATACAATGCGGTCAAACAAACGAGACCTTAGACACGTCAACTCCAACACATACCTTTGTAGCCATTTTCTGCAATAGGAGCTCTTGTTCTACTATAGATATATAATAAACATCAAAGATCACATCATAATTGTTTATATAATTACCGATGATGTTTGCTTGACTTATGGCACTGTTTCATGAATTTGATGCATTGTGAGGAATAATCATCAAAATCACAATTATTTATAATGGTGAGACCAACTTCATTAGAAATCATTCCTTGAGACCAAAAGAATTCATATGTTGCTGGAACATCTCGGGCAAGTCTGAGAAGTGGGTTTCCAATTACAACTACTTTGATATTGAACTTGAAACCAGATGAAAAGACGTTATGGCTTGGATTTCTTTCCCCAGTAGGAAGCAATTCGTTTGAGCTCTGGGAACTTCTCAAACCATTTCAACATAAGTCTCTTCGGGCAAGCTAGATATCATTAATATGTTTTTATTTTAATTGAATTGAATAAATTGAATTTATGTTTAAAGATAGAGTGTCAAAAAATAAAAATGATAATTTTGTAATAAAATAGATTGTCTTTAGAAGTTTTTTATATTTAAATTTTTAGAATGAAACGAATTTGAAAAATGAGTGTTAAAAGATAAAATTGGATTGTAAGGAGAAAATCTTAAAAACTAATTTATTAGCTTGGTTTAACACAACCTTGACTTTCCCTTCATTTACATACGTGCCCTCACTTCTTTTTGACGGGTCTCCTTAGGACCTTAGGTGATAAATTGGCCATCATCAGCAAAACACAAACTGGATAAAGATCCAACAAAGTTCTAAATGTAAGCCCAACTTAATAAACGGTCCAAAATTTATCTTCCAATTTTAATTTTAAAAATTGTAACATTATATATATATATATATATATATACAATTTTTCTATTGTCAGTTCATCCTGATATAAAATATATTAGTTTGAAAAATGTAGACCATTAGATTTACATACTTTGACTCAAAGTGTATGTACTTGTCAAATCTTTTTCATAATCTGTAGTCCACATTCTTCGTCCTGATATATATTTTATATCAGGACGAACTGACAAGATATATATATAAACCATATGTCATATCATTTTTGAAACATTAAAATTCGGGCAGACTTCACTCTTTTGAGAAATTCTTTATACAGTCATTTTTCTCGTCATGCATAATGATATTATAAAATTAGTTTCCGAAAATTATCATCAATTTTTGTTATATCTGTTGTATGGAAGCAGGTTTAGTAGTGACTAATTACCGATGACTCAAACGGTAAAATAATAATGATAATAATAATAATTGTAGAATAATGAAAAACAAAGTAGAAACTTAGTGACTCAAGGTGTTTGAAAGAATGCTTCAAAGAATGGGATGATCCAAAATACCATATTTAGAATGATTTGAGTGTTTGAGTATTAGCTCTAAAGAATGAGAGAAGTTTGGTTGATGCCATTCACATGCTAAATTAAGCTTTGGTTCTATATTCTTGTACTTGATAGGTCTTGTTTTAAGACACGATTGCTCATCCCATGGTTGTGGTTTGGGTGATGAATTGATTTTAGTGAATTCCTTAATCAATAGAATGAATCATTAACTTGAATTGAATGATCTTAATGTATAACAATCAACTTGATGCACATAGTTGTTTGGTGAACTTATTTCCATTTTTAGCCATCCATCTTAGGGAGGTTAAAGAGAGAGGGAAAGAGCTTTCTTTTTTAATGAGAGAGTTGAGTATTCAAGAAGATCGGAGACTCACCGTGATCATCTAGTGGTAAAGACATCCGCTTGAGAACTGAAAAACCCAACGTTCGAATCTCGATATCGGATGGGTTCTCATTTCTATCTATTTTGTATTCTTTCTCTGTATTTTTGTCTCTTATTCAATGTGTACTTTCATTCATTAGGAAGATTGATAAAACCGAATCCTTGATCTAGTCATTATAGACCACCTAATTTATCTTGTGCTTGTGTGGTTATATGGATATTTTAAGTGCCTAATGCTTTTACTTGACTGGCCATCTTGTGAATGATTATTGGTTGTACGCGATGAACTGAGAGGAGACGTGTTCAACGTGCTCAGATAGATATTCACTATATGATCAGAAAGTTAGAGATAAAGTAGTATGGCGTACATGGCTCATGTGTGTGTGCCAATGTACTTAATGGATTCATGCATATTGTCCGGGTTCATCGAGAGACAATCTTTGGGTATGTATGGATGTAATCTCTAAGACATCGAGAGATATTAGAGAATAATTTAGGGGACACGAGCCTATAACACATACTTGCACATTAGAGAGACTAGGTGAATTTGGCACTTAACTAGGAGGATTGTTACGGTTGAGTCATCTTTTTAGTGTAAGCATACATTTCATGTATCTCACCATTCCGTTCTACCCATGTAAATATTATTGTACATAAATTATGTTTTTCTAGCAATATTTACTTTTAATGCACAATAACACACACACACACACACACACACACACACACACACACACACACACACACTTATTTGTGTTTCGCTAAACTAGTGACGGTTGGCGGATTCCACCTCCTTGTGGGAACAAACTTTACTTATCATTGTACTACCTCAACTGCCTCATATACTTGCGAGCGCCCGTTTTGGAGCGGTCAAGCATTCCTTGGTCGTTCTGATTCTCTAGCTGCCAACAAGAGGCTAGACAAGCGACCCATTGAGCAACAGTTTATGGGGAATTCCAAATTAAGTGAACAAATGAGAGAGTTCAAAGAGCGCAACTAAATACTGGAGAGAAGGATTGATCTAGAGGATTTGAGTCAGACTCATATCCCTACTGTTGTTGCCACTAGACGATAGACTAGATATGTGTAGCAGCCAACATTGGCCAATATCAACCTAGTTCGCGAGTTATATACGAACATGGTGCATGAGCCGTGTGCGAGCAATGTGTTTTTGGTTAGAAGGACTCCAGTTGTGGTTTCTATTGATAAGATCAATGTCTATTTTGAGTTGCCACATGTGGAGAAAGTGGAGGTTACCTATTTGAACAGGTTTGTTCTTGGGAGCGAGTTTAGCTTGGAGGGAGCAGTAAGATGGAATGGAAACAAATTGTTGAGGAACCATCTGCACTTGGAGATGGTTTTCTAGTATCTTTTTGTATCTGCACTTTGAAGCCCTCCCTACATGGATCTGAGATGTTCACAAAGGCTTCCCAGTTGTTGTATCTGATCAAGAGAAACACTTACATTAACGTGACCCGGTATATATGGAAGGAGATCCGCATATGTGGTCGACATGATAGGTCTTCCATGATCTTTCCTTTTTTGATCACGGTGATATGTGCAAACGATGGGTTCGTTACTAATGATCTTGATGATAGTGTTGTTTTGGTGGCGCCTGACAGCCAGCTGATCCTGGGTACTTGGAATGGATTGGCCGATTCACATGGTCCACAAACCATAGGTGATTACAATGTTCGGAAGCACCAGAGGAGAGAAAACAGGGATGAGATACAGTTTGACATAGATGATGTATAGATCATGAACCAGCAGATGCAAGAACAGTAGTTTTCAGTCCATCTGGACCCGACTCAGCAATTCGGTGGTTATTATACGCCTGATCGTATTCCTGAACTTTTTTCCAATGCAAGCGTCGAACCATCACATCAGAGACCTAAGTGGGTAGATTACATGCTACTCCCGATAAAGGGCTACGTTGACACAAGTTTCGAAGACATGAAAAATGAGATAAAGGAGAAGCTGAACAATTTTGATGCGTGGCTGGAATCGCTACAACTATTCCACTATCCACTATCCACCCCAGTGATTGATCCGGAGATCCGGAGAGCCACTATCCACTCCACCCCAGTGATTGATCCTTATTCTACTCCATATGATACTGGTTTTGCTACTATGGATCCAGGGATTAGAGGCTAGCAGCATGATAGAGCCGATTTCACTACACCATAGAGTGGTTACGATACTGAGTTTTTCAACAACGATGAAGATTGATCAGAGACACTGCAGACGGACCTGAGTTTGCAAGAGGATATGTTTTTGTTTCCCTTTTCTTTATTTTCTTTTCATTTGTTTTTCTTTTTTGTTATTTGGATACCTGTCTTGTGATATTGTGAATTTGGTATTTTATCTTATCTATTTGATTGTTTTATTTTTATTTATTTTTTGTGTTCTTATTACGTTTCCATATCTTTACTCTTTTGTCTTTCACTTCAATTTAAAACATATAGGACAGTGTTTGGTTTAGGTTTGGGGGTGTGGTATTTTATGTAGTATTTTATTTTTGAGTCAATTTTTTTTTAAAAAAGTTTGTTTTTAGAGTCTGTCTTTTTTGTAAATTAACCAAGATTGAGATACTTTTTTGTGTGCCTTAGAGATGAGTATGCATTAATCACTGAGTTTAGACTAACATCTTGCCACTTAGAGTAGTGTATTACATTTTTTCAAAATTTATGACATGCTCCTGATGTGATAGTGGATATGATGCTTAGTTGGATTGCAATGATTAATAGTAGAGACTACCCATTTGAGTTCACTAAGCCAAAAAACGTACATAAATGACATTATCTGAGGACTGTTTGTTTCTACTCTTTAAACACTCACTAGGTTCTGAGCATTAGATCCAATCTCTATAGGTTGTACATTGAGCATTACAGAACATTCGTCTTAAAAGAACTCACATGTTAATTTTGATCTATAGCAAGATGAACCAATGGAAGTGATATTAGACTATGTGTGTTTGAACTTACTTAAAAGACCTTAAACATTTCCTACATTTGTGTGCGTGCTCTATAGCCCTGTTTGAAACCAAATACTGAATAAGCCTTTTTCTTTCTTCACCACATTAACTATAACCCATATAAGCCTATATTATAGTCATACTTTATAGCTTGGGACCATGCTTTAAGAATTTGAAGAAGATGTGATAGTTCTACACGTAATTTTGTGCCTAATTCAATCAAAGGTCGATGAAGGAAATAGTTGAATTCAATCCAAAAGTTTAAGGCTGGAAGTTGATATTTTAATATAATTCTCTAATTCTCAAGTGTTCAATTAAAAAAAAAAGAATAAAAAAAGTTGTCACCAAAACAAATAGTGTGTTGAGAGAATCAGAGAATAGATTGTTAATGAGTGTAATAAAGTCAAGAAATTGTAAAGTTTGTTTCTACTCATAAGGAGTTTGATAAAGAGAGGGGATGGTGGATTTTGAGGACTTGAATAAGTGGTGAGTGTTAATATTCCACTTACAATGAAAACAATGAAGACAAAAAAAGATTTATGCGAAGACATAAGGTAATTGAAGACTCTCATGGTGTGGTCCTAAGTTTTTGAATTCCTTTTTCTCATTCTTTCTTAGTCTTCACCCAATGGCCCCATTACAACCCTAATGAAAAGTCTAACTGATCTGCTGATTATCCTTGCTATGAAAGTAGAAGTGAGTCATGTGTTTATTAATGCTTGATTCTTTTTATGAGATCTTTTGCATACAAATTAAGCGTTCTTTCAATGATATATTCATATGCAATTATAACTTGAAATTTCTTGTGCATAACTTGTTTCGCATATGCTTGATGAGTGTATTTACCTAGGTTCTGTGTGAATTAATTAACGATATCTTGTGAGAATTAGAGTCGAAGTGAATTATATCTATAGCGTTTGACGAATGTGTCTTTGAAGCTAGAATGTCTTGAGTTTGGGCTTTTCATTAAAATTAAGCATTGCATTCAAATTTGTGACATAATTTTAGTCTTTACTTATTGGCTTTGGCATGCATTGTTTTAAAATGGGCACACTAAGATTGTATCTTGGATGACTGATTTTTACAGGATATGTTTATGGGTGTCATAGTTGTACTCCTCCTACTAGGGACACCTAGAGGTTTAAAGGCTCGTAGCATACGCTCAATGCTATCGTGTTCCCTACAAAAGTGCCTTAGATGGGATTTTTATTTCCAGACTTAGTTTTTAATTTTTGTTTTCTTAGTTTTACTCGTGGACTAGCAAAAGATAGTTTTTAGGGTATGTTATCGGTCATTATTTGTATTTGTTTTTGAACCCCATTTCCTTTATCAATTGTTTATTTCTCGAGCCATTTAGGTATTTAATTTGTTTAGTTGAGCATTTTCATGTTATTATTCCCAAAATGTGTGTTTGGAGACTTTCAAAGGTCCAACGGAGGTTTGGAAAAGGTTGAGGGATTTAATTGTGTTTTGTAGCAATCTGTTGTTGCAACTGCGGTGCCTTACACAACAGACACACATCGGTGAAGACCAATGAATAACGCTATATGAAATGCTATCTATAATGCCATGCAATTTCCACAACGTTTTAATTCCAGACGTAACCGTCATGCAAACCGCTACCAATCGTTCTCCAATCCGTTGTCTATTCATCAACCGTTGTCTAAACCAGCGGTAGGCACAACGGTTTGGCAAATATGTGTCAAAAGAAGACTTCTGAAATCTGGCACATTTTCAAGCATATAAATACATCTGATTTTTAGGGTTTGTGTAAGGAGACACCAAATAGACGACCAGACTTTATCACCACACCATACCATACTCCTACACACAATTCTCTCTCATCCATCTTTATACATAGAAGATTTGAAGACGAAGAAGATTTCATCATTGAAGACTTGAAGAATTCATTGAAGGCCTCAATGGGTTTTATCTTTTCTATCTCTTCTCTTGTTATTTTCATAATGTGTAACTAATCCCGTCACTAGGGAATCAATGTGAACCTTTTGTGAATGCTCATGTATGAATTAATTATTATTTCATCAATTCAATTCTTGATTTATTCATTATGCTTAACTTCTTGATTTCTTATTTGTGTTGATATTTATTCACACCATTGATCAAATGGTGGATGATTATTTGACATGAATTTAGGGTTAAGAATGATTTGAGAATTAGGGTTAGAGTATAGATCAAAATCTAATCCTGATTAATGTTCACTTGAATAAGTGAAATTTATCTTTAGCGTACATCAAAGCAAAGTTTAGATTTTGGTTCTTAATTCTTATATTTAATGGGTTTTCAATCATTGTTCACACCATATATCAAATGGTGAATAAGAGTTAGGAACACGTGACTCATCCAGCGATCAATACGATAATAGCCATATTAAAGATAAAGAATAGACTTTTGAATTGATTGAATTTTGTTTATAAGTTAATTCTATACATTGAGTGTTTATAAGTTAATTCTATACATTGAGTGTTTATAAGTTAATTCTATACATTGAGTGTTTATAATTGTGAATCATTGATAACCTATTGCTTTTTCTCCATTGATCACGAACCAACTTTTTTTCAATTACTTTCTTAAGTTTAATTTAATTTAGTTTTAGTTTTACAATCAACAATCTCTTGGTTACTATTGGTTTAATTAGAATTAAAATTAGTTTTAGTCGATAAATCACTTTTCTTCGTAGGAACGATCTCTATTTGCCGATGTACTTATCTCACGATTCGTGTTCTTATGAGTTCAGTTTTTATAACACGATTTTACCCATCAGATTAATAAATCATTATTTATCATATCTTATATATATATATATATTGATTTATTTATCATATCTTAATAATGAATAATATCTTATCAATATTATATAAAAATGGTTTAGGATTTATTAAATTTTAGTTATTTGATCATATAAAATGAAAATACAAAACAATTACTAGGAATAAAGGTATAAATGTAAAAAAAAAAATTTGAACCATTTTATCTTTATAAAACATACAAATGACACTATATTTAGAGGCCATAAAAAGAAAAAACAAACATTTCATTCAATTTTAGGTTTCAGTTACAGTTAATTATTCGGATAAAAAAATAAACGATCCCTTAATTTGTATGACCAGAATTGTTTTAATAATTACATATTAGAGTAGATCAAAATTTTCTTGGGCTAGATGAGCTGTTTCATCCATTTTATGTGAGACTCTCTATGACTCTATCTGTGTCTGTTTATTTTGTTCAAAATTAGTCCTGGCGGTTTTATTTTCATTTTTAATTATTTTATTTATTTAAGCATGCATATAATTAGTCTTTTCAATCTCTATCACGATCCAATAATTTTTTTTTGTTATCATTTGATATCTTAAAGAGCTTAGAAAAAATTAAAAAGTAAAGCTTATAATTGGTTTTGAATAGAAAAAAATAAAGAAGAATAAATCATAAATTATTATTTGCAAAAAAGATCATTTAAATACTTCTTGGTTTCGACGAAATGAGGTTTGTCCACCGGTAAATCCTTCACATTTTCACTACGAGGTTGAGGGTTCGAGTCCTCCCTTTCCTAAAAAATCTCGAATTTAAGTAATAGTGTAATACTTATAAAAAAAACTTCTAGATTTTTAAAATAAAAGTATAACAACGTTTATCTCTCCATCCACGTTAGTGGTATCAGGGTTCGATTCCCATATATATATTTAATTTACAAACATGTGTAAGAGAGTTTACTCTTTATTTTTCTAGGACTAGAAAGAAGGGATTTTATAGTAAACTGGAAAATACATCAATTGAGATAGTGGTGTAAAAGGGGGCCGGCCCGGCCCACATCAGCACGGCCCCTCGGCCCTTTTTCCTAAATGGGGGCCCGGTACGGCCCCTCCGTGCCTTGCCGGGCCGGCACGTGGGCCAATTAGGCGGGCCAAATGGACCTGCCCACATCCAATTTTTTTTTTTTTTTTTTTACATATTATTATTTTAGTATAATAAAAAAAATGTTTATAATAATATATTATATATACATTTTTTATTTTATTTAATGAATTAATTCAAAGTTTGAACTTTGGTGTCTTGGTGGAGAGATTAAAGAATAATAGTTATATAATAGTAAATTACTAATAAAGTATAATAATAGTATATTAGTAGTGTAGAATAGTAGAGAGAGAGTAAGAATGAAATTAAGAATAATTGAAATTGTATAGAGAGTTTGAAAATGGAGAGATTGAGAGAATTAGAGAAAGTAAATGAAAAGTGGAATGTGTGGGAGTATTTATAGAAAAATTAGAAAAGTGGGTAAAAATATAAAAGACAAGAGTTGAGGGGGTAAATTTTAATTTTTATAGTTTTTTAAAAACATAACTGTTGGCTGACGTCAGCCATGACGTCAGCCAACGGTTATTTTTTAAAAAAAAAACCGTTATATTTAAAAAAAATTAAAAAAATTAAAAAAATTAAAAAAATAAATAAAAAATTCAGCGTGCCGACCGTTGGGCCTGGCACGCCGTGCTGGCGTGCCGTGCCGGGCCGGCACGCCGTGCCTAGAACCCTGACCCGGCACGTGCCAAGAATGGGGGCTGTGCCAGGCACGGCCCGCCATCCTTGGCAGGCTGGCCGTGCCGGGCCCTTCAGGCCGGGCCCATATTTACACCACTAAATTGAGATCATATTCATTGAAATTTTTTATATAACTTTAAGAATAATGATATACAACCCAAATAATTAACGCAAATGATGTGATAGATGAGTTGTCATCACCACACACAACATGGGATGATGTGGTTAATAAAAAAAACATTTACCACATCATTTAGGTTGAAATTTGGACTAAATTTTTGGGTTGTCTAGCATCAGTGATAACTTTAATTAAAGTATAAAAATTATTAAAGCAGCTAGCTCATGGAGATTAATCTATAAAATATATATTCTTCTTAATTAGGTGACCTTTACCTAAGATTGTATCAAGTCGTATATACTATTCCATAATTATCAAAATCTTTACTACAAAGGATCCAAATTTTAATTTCAAATTAATGAGTGCTGTGTGACTATTGCCTAATTAAGAAATAATTAAAGGACAAAAAAATTAAATATCACTTCACATCCTTTACCTAACAAATCATACAAAAATGTCTCACCTAATTTTCAGTCAAATTTTCTGGCCAATGATATATATATATATATATATATATATATATATATATATATATATATATATATATGAAATCATTTATGTAATGATCTAAGTGTTATGATTTATATTTATGTGAAATTTTGAAATGTTGGATGTAAAGGGAAAAAAGTTGGGATGTTGGAACTTGGAAGAAACTAAACTTTGCTAAATTCGGAGTAAGCTCGTGGCTTGAAACAAGAATATAAACCCGATAAAACTTTTGAACGCTTGAGCATCCCATGCCAGCTTCAACAGTTAACATTATAATAATACAAAAGTTGCTTATGATTTGCTTTAACACATAAAATTTGTTTCCTTTTATGGACAAAACGAAGATGGTTTAATAGTATGTCCATCATTTCTACTAGGTCATCCATCTTCGAAACACAAATCGCACTAATTAAAAAAAAAAAAAAAAAAATTGGATAACTCTAACACATGACCTTTTTACAGTATTTATTAAACCATTGTAAACTAACAACTTTCAAGTCCAACCAATATTCATTTTCAAAAAATAAAAAACAAAAAGTCCAAAAAACTCAGCCCTTATTTACTCTTTTTGAACTATAAAGTCCAAGTTGAAACAACAACAGCCCATTTTGGGTTACGTAATGGTCCAAGGAGCCCGTTGTTTTCATTATGGAAATTTCTTATCTATAAAAAAAAAAAAAAAAAAAACGAGTTTCTCTCTTGAACAGTTGAACCTATCCAATTTATTCTCAAAACATATTTGGGATTTGAATTTCCTCATATAGGTACAAGAGAAAATGCTATAATATAATTAAGAGACTTGACTTTTCTCATATGGTAAAAGAAAATATTCCAAGGAAACCAAACTTATTCTGTCATACGAGGACAACCAACAAAGATGAGTACCTCACAAAAAAATTTAGGTAGCTCAACCGTAAGTCTCTCGTAACCTTATATTGAGATTGTGTATTTAATTTGTATTCATCTTCCTAAATCCCAAATTTATACTTTAAATACATTTATATTAGAGTTGTAAATTACAATATTGCAGTCTTATAGAACATTTAAGTCATCTCTGTTCGATCAAAAACAACATAGGATCCATAAACTCATAAGAAAATATTAATGTATGAGAGATTATACAATTTTTAATATAATTAATAACCCAAAATCTGATCATACAACAGCTGTTCAATTACACAAGACCAATACCATCTAATCTATGATCAAACAACACATTATTACTGCAGTAACTGTCCCTCTCATCTTCAGTGCCACCCCCATTGACAAAGTTTGTAGATGATGAATTCAATGGAGTCGAGCTCCTTGAAGGCTCGGCCGATAGAAGAAGCGAACCAAAACTCATGTGGTTTGGGACATTTTGATGATGATGATGATGATCACCATCAATAATATTGTTGTAATAATTAAGAAACGATTGGTTTTGATCATCACGATGATCATAGCCATAGTTTTGTAGAACATCAGAGCCATTAAAGCTTGTAGGGTTTGAACAAAACTGCTCCAAATTGGCTTGTGTGAATTGGGTTTCATTAGTTGGAACATTATTATTCATGCAAGCCTGATCAACTGGGTATTGGTGGAGGAGGTTTTGTTGGAAGGACTCTGGTAATTGATTTTCTTGAAAATTGTGAGGAGGATTCAATGGAGTGGTTGCTGTGGCTAAGTTCAGAAAATTATGATCTGGGTTTAAAAGAGATCCGAGAAGATGATTTGAAGGGTTGATATTGATTTGATGATGATGATGAGAGTTGGTCATGAGAATGGAAGAGTAGAGTTGGAGGAGATCTAAGCGTGGGCTGTGAGTTACAGGGTCGATTCCCATTCTCAATAGTTTCTTCTTGATGTGAGTGTTCCAGTAGTTTTTTATTTCGTTGTCGGTTCTTCCTTGTAACCGAGCAGCAATTGCAGACCACCTAAGCGTCGTGAAACACGAGAAAAACTTTAGACAATATTGAAGTGTTTGTGATTCAAATTCAATGACAAGAATAAAATAATAAACGAGAAAAACACCAATGATTTTTGTGATATTTTGACTTACATGATCTTAAAAGAAATAAAATATATAATTCAAAATTTATGCTACAAGAAGTCCATGAATTAGGTAGTATAGATATTTTTTTTTTGGAAGTCTGACACTGATTAGGATTGGAGTCGGTTGGTAACCAGTAAGATCAACCATTAAAAACACTACCAACACTACCTGAAAAGCAACCCTCACCACAATCACAGGGAAGAGGTCTCCTCTACACATTTTATGTTTTTTGTTTTTATAAATAATAGTGTGACTCAAATCTATGTCATAAATAATAGTGTGAAAAATGCATAACTATTTAAATAATGAGGGAACATAGTGTTGAAACTTAAAAGTTCTTTTCAACTTTCTACAAAGGAAAATAAATAATATAATAAGAGATCGAATATATTATTTCTCTTTTAAGTATGGCCAATAATTTCTAAGGAGAATTTTATAATTACTATATGTGTTTGGCAAAATTTAAATAAGGTTTGTACTGAATTTCAAAAATCTGAAGAAGGATTTTTTAATGAGTTTAGGGATTCACCCAGATCCATATAAAAATTATATTATGTCAATAAAATTAAATTTGCCTTAATTTAAAACCCTTGAAGATAAAATTAGACTACTATAGTAATATGGTGCCATAGATTCAATGAATTATGTTATGAAGATTAAAATTTATCAAATGCGGGAATCTCGCACGTAGATATCGGTGCTAATTGAAACTTTTTTCATCAATGTCGATCTATTTGAAATCTCATATGAAAAAATATGCTGAATCTCGTACATTAAAATATATATATATATATATATATATATATATGTGTTGTGGATCTCATACCTCATCAGTGATGTCCGAAGATTATTCAACCTTTACAATATAAAAGCAATTCAAGTACTTATTGAAAGTATTTTAGTAAATGCTAAGAAGAAGAAGAAGAAGAAGAAGAAGTATGTACTCACTTATGGTGCAATGAACTTATGTTATGAAGATTAAAATTTATTAGAATTCCACACGTAAATATCGGTGCTAATTGAAACTGGTGTAAATCTATTTAAAATTTCGTATGAAAAAAATATACCCAATCCCGTATATGGAAAAAAAAATCATATTAGATCTCGTACTTCATCAATGATGTACAAATGTACAAAGACTATTCAACCTTTACAATAAACCCGTACGTGGAAAAAAAAATCATATTGGATCCCTTACCTCATCAGTGATGTACAAATGTACAAAGACTATTCAACCTTTTCGATATAAAAAGCAATTCAAGTACTTATTAAAAATAATTTAGTAAATACTAAGAAGAAGAAGAAGAAGAGAAGCGAAACTGAAAAGATGATGTATGTACTCACTTATTTCCCAAAACTCGATGTAGTTGTATAATGATGTCTTCTTCTTCAAGTGAAAATTCTCCTCTCTTGATATCAGGCCTCAAATAGTTTGTCCACCGAAGTCGACAACTCTTCCCACACCTCTTTAGTCCTGTACACATACATTCAAATTCATGAACACACAGAAATTAGTAATTTATATATGGAACATATATTATATAGTCCGTTAGATCTCTAATATCGGTTGTTGAATGATCTAGCTAAAGTTGCTACATCGGCAACAAAAAGCTTGATATTAAGAAATATAATAATACCTGCATTCTTGGGAAGGAGTCTCCATCTACCATGCCCATGTTTTTGAATATACTCAATCAGCTTCTGATCTTCCTCCACAGTCCATGGACCTTTCTTCACTACTCCTCCATTACTATTATTGTTTCTCTCTGGAGATGATGATGACTTCCCCATTTCAACCAAATAATAATATATGATAACTTAACAAATACTTAGAAATTCAAGAGTGTTAGAAGTTTTGGATCAGAAGAGAGAGAGCAAGTGAGATATATGGTGGTGGGTATATTTTATATATATGAAGAGAAAACAGAGGAAGCAAAAGCAACAAAGCTGAGAAAACACAAACAAAAAAAAATGGAGAAGTCAATGGGATTTGGTACCGCCCAATGTTCCATCTCTCAACGTACGTGTCTTCTTCTTAAGAATACACAAAACGACATCGTTTTTATATTTTTTTCTACCTTAGATTGATTGTAAAAGTAAAACTTCTTCTCATCACGTAAGCTATAAACACAAACACCATTGATGCAAATTTCCAGACCAGGGGCATTCTGGTAGTTTCAAGTTGTTGACCTTGTCTGTGATTGGCCGGAGAGCGTCTTTGTCGATGACGTGGGAAAATGTGATTGGGTGTTGGAGAAATTATTGCACAACCCGAGATCAGAGAAGTGGTTCTGGTATTTTGGATGTTGTGTCTCAAATTCTACAACAGGGTGACACATATAGAGACAAATCGTTTTCCCGTGGAAATAGAACATTCTTACTTTTTCAATACGTATTAGCTGTCACCAACTGATGTTTGACACGTCAGCTGATTATTTGTTCTGAAAACCTTTATTTTATTTACAAATGGGGACCACCTCTTTGCATCATTGCATGGCTCTAATGGGCGACGCCACCATGTATAGCCGAGCTCAGCTCCTAAATAAAAGCAAAAAATCCATATATATATATATATATATATATAAAATCCTTTTCTCATCGGTGCGTACTGATATAACTTATATCAGTGCGTTGTATATAGATCACTGATTATAGAGAAGTTTTGACAAGTGTATACATTTTGAGTCAAAATATGTAAATCTAATGATTCACATCCAACGCACTGATGAAATTATATCATTGCGTGCTGACTTGAAAATTTCTGTATATATATATATATATATATATATATTTATAGGGAAACGAATACAACTAATTATTAAGTTTCATTGGCTGATTTTCGGTTGAGCTTAAGTTTTATTTTTATACCGAGTTTTTCAGGTGTTATAATATAAGTTATTAAGCAATAATAAGAAAAAGTTGAAATTATCTATTAAAGTTGTTATAGTCTTATAAATGTTTATAATAAATGACCAAGTTATTGAATTTATTAACCAGTTTTATGTTTCGTAGATACTTTTTGGGTGTTTATGTTAACCTGCTCTTATATTTTTATTCTCCGTAAAAGATGTCCTATTATACTAGTTTCGTAAATAATATTTTTTTTTTAAAGTAAAACTATCAAGTTAACTAAAATAGATATTAAATATTCAAATTTATTTTCCAATAAAAACCCAAATGTAATATATACCATTTAGTTAAAATAATAAATTTAATGGTTAAAAAAACTACAATTAACAATAATAAGCAAAAACAAGCTTCAAAAATATGATTAATAAAAATATTCAAAATGACATTATAACATTTATAAAGTCAAATAACAATTATTCACCTTTTTTTATAATTTAAATTTATCATCACATTTATTAAGCAAAATTAACTTATAATAGCAACAAAAAAATTTTAATAAATTAATTGAAATAAAATATATATATAATGTTATTATGGACGGAAGAAATAAATAAAATTATTTGGAATAGGGTAATAAATAAAATTAACAAAATCCTGGATGAAATAATGGAATTTATATATTAAAATACAATAATGGGAGGGGTCAATGGTTATAATTGTATGCATTACTCATATTGTTAAAATAATACACAGTGTTAAAACAATTTTTTCATTGGTTGGGGCCTACCTTCGCCTCTTTATATATATATATATATATATATATATATATATATATATATATATGTTTTTAGAGGATAATTTTTTTTTTTATATTTTTAAATTTTTTTTAACATTACATGGTTACATAAATCTATTTTTTTTAGATGATGAGGACTTAAACCCGTAACTTCATGATACAGGTGTGGAGGATTTTACCACCGGACCAACCTCATCTTGTCTATTTTATTTTAATTTAGAACTAATAACTTGAATGAAGCCTTATTATATTTTCTTATTAGTACTGTTTTGAAGAAATGTTAACCAAACCGTTAGCATTAACGATATATTGAAAGTTGTATGTTCCGGTGTGCTCCTTTTTACATTAGTGGTTTGTTGTTCGAGACACTTCAAATCTTACCATGTTAATACATCCCGATTATAATAAATGTATATACGTACCGCGTATATAATGTTTGATCTTATAAAGTTTTGGCATGTCTATAACTTTTGGTATCAAATTTTTTTATAAAAACAAATACAAAAACAAAACAATTTAATGAAGGTCAAAGATTTATATCAGCAATATTAATCAAAGAAGCTCCGTTTAATTCGATAAAATGTGGTTTTAAAATCCAATTCAACATAATTTCTAATGAATTGTAATTTTATATATTTTTTCCAAATATAATAGAATGGATCAATTTATCAATTTTATCTTGGAAAAAAAAAAGTAACTATAAATCAGTCTATTCGATCTAATTTGTATAGACTATAGAGTGAACTAAACATGCAAAGAGATCAGTGAACCTAGAAACAGAAAATCTTATCTTCAATAGCTTGATACTGTTTGCAAGGTTCAATCTAATCTCCTTATATCAAATCTGAATTCATTTCTTGATGGGGAAATGTAACAAGTTCTTATCAATAATTGTTAAAAAATAAAAAATAATTGACATACTATTATATTGATTATTTTCTCCAATTTATTAGGTTTATTCAGTGAATTTGAACATGATGTGGACTCATCATATTTATTTGTATTACTATTTTTGTCCCAGATATTTTATTGGTCTTCAAGTACACAATTTTATCGAAATACTTCTATTTACCAACTGTTCAAGAATTGATGAGATGATCAATCAACTATTAACGTTCAAATGGGATTCCTTTTTTTATTTATTTATTGACGTTCAAATGCGATTCAATTGATAGCAACAAGGCATGAAAAACAACCTAATTCTTCATTTGGAATCATATGGGAAAGCTAGCTAGTCTCTAGCGCTCTGTATGCGACCCAAGGCTCTAGAGCGCTCATTTAAGTATATCGTTTTGTGTAGTATGATTAAATATCTATCTCAAATGATATGATTGAATCGATTAAGAGTAAACGTCCATTGTACTAAATAATAACGAAAAAAGGGGCCCGCAAATGGTATGACTGTATGACCCCTTTTCAAATTACAAATTTACCACTAAATTTGTACTTAGTCGTCCCCTAAATATTTTGAATTTATATAATAGTCTCTTCGGACAAAGATTTCTGCTGGCTCTGCCCATGATATTAAATCATGCATATCTTCTAGTCTAATACGTTCACGTTTGCATCTATATTACTTCAAGAACTGATGAGATGATCAATTAGCTATTAACGTTCAAATGGGATTTTTTTTTTTTGATTGACGTTCAAATGTGATTCAATTGATAGCAACAAGGCATGGAAATCAACCTAATTCTTCATTTGGAATCATATGGGAAAGCTAGCTAGTCTCTACTCTCTAGTGCTCTGTATACGGCACCCAAAGCTCTAGAGCACTCACTTAAATATATCTTTTTGTATAGCATAATTAAATAGCTATACATATAATGTGATATGATTGAATCGATTAAGAGTAAATGTCCATCGTACTAAAGAATAACAGAGATAGGGGCCACAAGTGATGTAACGCCTTTCAAATTACAAATTTATCACTAAATTTGACTTTAGTCGTCCCTTAGATATTTTGAATTTGTATAATGGCCTCTATGGATAAAGATTTCTGCTGGCTCTGCCCATGGTACTAAAGCATGCATCTCTTCTAGTCTAATACGTTTCACGTTTGCATCTATATATTACTTCAAATGTCTTTTCCCACACAACTGTTTTCTAGTCAAACAAGAATAAAAGTACTGTTGTTGTCTTCTTTACTTTGCTTTTATGCAAGACTCAAATGCTATAAGCCTATAAAGCGTGGTTTCTAATCTCTGGATATAAAGATTCCATCATATTCTGGCTAGGATATGACTACAGCTAATCTAATGTTAAATCGGACCTAGCGCAATCCTTATGACTTGATACACCAGTACACTGTTCTTGAATATCATTCCATTTTGTAGTTATCTGCATACACTTTTTCCATATATAAGGATCAGCTATCTGGATACACAGCATCGTAGAGAAAAATAATTAATAAATTAAATGACAGAACATAAGAAAAATGTGCAGTCACAATGATACGCTGTCCAATTACATCCTGCCAAATATATATGTATTTATCGTTATAGTTGTTAGTTTTTCAAGAAATTAATATGATTACACAGTAGACTATTATTAGACAATCTGTTGATTTTTCAAGACGTATATATTAATCCACGAGTACTAGTCTAATAATTATATGTACTCGTCTAATAATTATATTCTACTATGTATGGATACATGTATTTTTTATTTTTTATTTTTTTTGATGAAAATCAACAATTGTCTAATGATAGTCTACTTACTATGTATAAAGGGAATGAACTGCGAGACAAGAAACGTAAAATAAATGCGTCACAGTGATATATTATCCGATAACATCCTGCCAAATATGTATTTATCATTACAGTTGTTACTTGTTAGTCTTTTAAGAATTATACATACATAATAGCAATTATTAGACAATTGATTTTTCAAGATGTATATATGAATCCATGGCTAGTCTAATATGCATACATGTGTTGAAAAATCAACAATTGTAGTATAATAATATAGTTAATTATGCAGAATATTTCTTGAAAAACTAACAACTATAATGATAAATATATATTTAATTAGAAATAAGTTATTTGTTAATAGCTCCTTTATTAAATTTTTTATTTATTATATAATAGCAAAAATTTTAATTAGTCATTAGTTTTTTCAAGATATAAGACTAATATTGTTCCATAGAAGTATATTTCTCTTGTGATCTGTTGCTGTAATTTATTTGAATTTTTATTTTTAGGATGATGCAAATTAAATTGTATATCAGTGTTGTATGCCCGTCACACTTGTCAGATCGAAAGTTGCCTTATATCTCAGTCAAACCGTCACATTCAAAATTTAGACACCCGTTGGATCGAAAATTGTCTTATACCAGTCAAACGGTCAAACCTTTAAAGTGAAAGCACTAGCATTTACAGTTGCATAATTGGTGCTAATTCGATAATTCCACAATCGAGAGCGTGCATGCATTCACCGCTTTTTGTACAGTTGACTTCCATGTGTTTTAGAATTGCTTTTGAATAAATTTATATATATATATATATATATATATATATTTAAATCTGACGCTGAACATGTAAAATTATACTGAACTTATTAAGGTCAATTACTTCATATATGATCCAGATATCTACTTTCTACTTTTACGTGCGATAGATCTAAAAACATCGACTCCCATAATACTTTTTCCATATGTAGGATCTGCTATCAGTATAAAGCATCAAAAGTAAGAATAATTAATAAATTAAGGAGTCAGAGTTGTGAGACAAAACATAGGAAAAATGTGTCACAGTGAGATGTTGTTCAATAACATATTGCTAAATATGTATTTATCATTTTAGTTATCAGTTTTTCAAAAATAATATGATAAACAATAGACTATTATACATATATTAGACGATAATTGATTTTTCAATATATATATATATATATATATATATATGAATCCATGACTAGTCTAATAATTATATTCTACTATGTATGCATGCGTGTATTGAGAAATCAATAATTGTCTAATAATATATGATTTAATATGTATATGCATATTTCTTATAAAAAAACTAACGACTAATGAATTAATGATAAATACATATTTGGCCGGATGTTATTGGACAATTTCTCCTATGTTTTGTATTAGTATATCTCCTTCTATTAATTTTTCTTGTTTAGGATATGTTGTAAGCTGCATAGATATAGCAAAATTTTTAATTAATTATAATTAGTTTCCAATGAAATAGAAGGAATATTGTTCCAGACATTTCTCTTGTGATCTGTTGCTGTTTTATTTGAATTTTTATTTTTATGATGATGCAAACTGCACAATAGTGCACATGGATGGCTTTGTATAGTACTCGTCATACATTGTACAATATAACATCCTACATAATATGTATTTATTGAGAAAAACTTGTGTGTCACAGTCTCACTGTCAAGTGATGTGACCATCTAAAAAAATTGAGTCACATTAACATATTTTGTATTGGAAATATAAACATTTTTATATATGGTTCAATTTTATTTGATCGATCTCATCACATGACAATGAGACCGTCCTATACAAGTTTTTCTCGTATTTATCGTTAGAGTTAGTTTCTCAAATATGCATACACAATAGGCTATTATTAGATAATCATTGATTTTTCATGACATAAGTGAATTCATGACTAGTATAATAATCATATTCTACTATGTATGATGCATGTATATATTGAAAAATAAACAATTGTCTATTAATAGTTTACTAAGTATATACATATAATTATAGTGATAAAGACATTAATTTGGTTTAGGATGTTAACGAACAAGTATCAATGTGACACATTTATCCTCTGTTTTGTATTAGTATAGCTCCTTTATTAATTATCCTTGTTTATGATATGTTGTGAGCTTTATACATATAGCAAAACTTTTGATTAATTATTAGTTTCAAGAAGAAATAGGACTAATATGGTTTCATAGAAGCATTTCTATTGTGACCTGTTTCTTTTTTTTTTTCTTTTTCTTTTTTCTGTTTTTAGGATGATGCAAAGGTATATGGATGATGTTGTATGACCGTCACATCAAAATTTATACACGTTGTTGGACTGAAAATTTTCTTATATTTCAGTCAAACTGGAGTCACATTCAAAATTTATACACCTGTAACCAGTTGGATGGAAAATTGTCTTATATCCCAGTCAAAGTGAAAGCACTAGCATTTACAGTCAGGGCGGATCCACATATAGATCAGGTGGAGTCCGTGTCCTACCTCAATTTTTTTTAAAAAAAATTTAATTATATATACTTTATATATACATATTCTTTAACAACAATATTATAAGGTTACCTTTAGTATAACTGGTAATAGACTTTTATTTTGCCTTTGTGAACTGAGTTCAAGTCCTATCTAAAGCTAATGTACTTTTTTTAATTCAATTATCTTGTAATTTTTTATATCGTTTTTATTTAACAATTTTTTTCCAATTCATTTCTCAAATTTTCATTTCTTCAAAAACAAAACAATTCAATTTCTTATTTTATATTAAATTATTTATTATTATTTTGGATTTTTATTATTTCTAATAGTTTAAACTTGACATACCCAACACGTCCAATCAATAAACCATAAAATCTCAAATTTTACTTTATTTGATTAAAATAGTTAATCTATTATTATGATTCATTTTCTTTTATCCATATTATTTTTCTTTATTTTATAGTTTTAATTTATTTAGAATCAATAAATCAATAATTTACCAATAATTTGAAGAATAAAAAATTTAAAAACATGTATAGTAATATTTATTAATAAATTATTTCTATTTAAATTTAAATTGAATTCATTATAAATGAAAAAAAAATCTTATTATAAAATTAGATTGTAATTTATTCTTTTGTTTTTTTTTTCCATTATATATGTTGTTTTTCTTGTTATTATTTAATTTTAACAATTTTTCTTGTTTTTATTTCTTTTTGAATATAAGATTATTTAATTCATCTGTGTAAGTGTTCTATTTATTTTATTTTATCTAAAAAATCTCATTTTATTATGATTTTAATTTTTCATTATTTGTTTTTATATATATTCAAGTGCCCTACCTGGTTAAAATTCTTGGATCCGCCACTGTTTACAGTTATGTAACAACCACTAATTCGACGTTTCCTCAATTAAGATTGTGTTTGGTAGGGATGAAAAGGGAGAGGAAATAAAATAATGGAAGGAAAAAGGAGAAGAAAAGGGGGAAGTATGTGTTTGGTATGAAGAGAAAAATGGAAGGAAGGAAAAAATGGAAAAATTAATTTCCATATGCTTTTGAATTGATTTTGAATAATTATTATATACACGGATTGACTGTATATCTACTCTTATAATCGTAAGACCTAAAAATATCAACAATTCATAATAAATAGAGAAAATTCCTCATATATAATGGGGTTTAAACTCTCACCGCTGATGTGGATGAGGAGGTTCAGTATGTATAAATAAATTCAGTTTGCATCTATACCGGAAGAGATCGAAGTTCCACAGTTTGGTATTTTGCCTGTCAAATACAGATTGGGATAAGTTTGAAATATTTTGGCAAATGAAATAATATTTGATGAAAAGATCATGTCATATGGTCATGCATGTATATGATTCCTTCAAGCAATCCCAACCTCAAACATGGAACGTGCTCATGAATTTTCATTTTTCTATTTTTGTTTTTCTCTCAATTTACTCCTCAAATTTTGCAGTTTTTTATGAGAAAAATATGATTAGCTATCCCATTATCTAAATCTTCCAAAAGAACATAAATTATCAACTCATCTGAGCACTTGACCATAAATTAATGGTATAATGTATAGTTATATGTCGACAAATCTTTCAAAATGAATGGGAAATCAAATTAGAAAATGATTATTATTCGTAACTTTGAATGATTATATTTTTAACAGTTAAATTAAATTTGTTAAACATCATTTTCTAAATTCCAATTCTAATTTTTCAAAATTTACGAGAGATCTTTTAAAAGAACAAAAATTGTAACTAATCTTAGCTTTTGACCATAAATTTATGGTATATGTAGCATATAGTTACGTGTCGACAGATCTTTCAAAATGAACGAGAATTCAAATAAAAAAGGATCATTACCCATGACTTTAAGTGATCGGATTTTTAATCGTTTAATTAGATTTGCTATACATCATTTTCTTAACTGATTTTAATTTTGTAAAATTTATAAGAGATCTTCCAAAAGAACAAAAATTATCAACTAATCTTAGCTCTTGACCATAAATTAATGGTATAATATATACTTACGTGTCCACGAACCTTTTAAAATGAATGCGAATTCAAATTAGAAAAAGGTCCATAATTGTGATTTTAAGTGATCGTATTTTTAACTACTTAATTAGATTTGTTAAAAATCATTTTCTAAACCGATTCAAATTTTGTAAGAACTTACAAGAGATCGATCTTTCAAAAAAAAAATCTCAACTAATCTTAGCTCAACCATAAATCAATGGTATAGTATATAGTTAAGGATCGACAGATCTTTCAAAATGAATAAGAATTCAAATTACGAAAGGATCCTTATTTGTGACTTTAAGTGATAGTATTTTTAGCCGCTTAATTAGATATTTTAAACAACATTTTCTAAACCGATTCTAATTTTGTAAAATTTACAGGAAATCCTTTAAAGAAGAAAAATTCTTAACTAATCTTAGCTCTTGATAATAAATTAATGGTATAATATATAGTTATGTGACGACATATTTATCAAAATGAATGAGAATTCAAATCAGAAAAGTATCTTTATCTGTGACTTTAAGTGATCATATTTTTAACAGCGTAATTAGATTTGTTAAACATCATTTTCTAAACTGATTTTTTTTTTTGTAAAATTTACAAGAAATAGTTTTATTTAATTTTCTTTAAGAAAACTAAATAACGAAAAATGACTAAAAAATACAAAAATTAAAATTAAATTAAAACTAAAGTGAGATCAATTACACTTCACTCATTTTATTTTCAAATCTTATACGATTCAATTTTTCATTTCATGTAATACCATCGTTTCTAAATAACATTATCAAAACACCTCTATCAATTTGTTAACATTTTTTTTTTGGAATAAATATTTAGAAAAGGATAAATATTAACATTTACAGATTTAATTGACATGTAAACCTTATTAATTAAAATCATGTACATATAATTAAGATGGTCTTGATTAGCTCTATGAATCTTCATATAATTCTGAAATGACCCATGCATATTATTCGTTTTATATATACAGAAATTTTCAAGTCAGTACGCACTGATATAACTTCATCAGTGCGTTGGATGTGGACCATTAGATTTACATACCTTGACTCAAAGTGTATGCACCTGTCAAAACTTCTTCATAATCTGTGATCCACATGCAACGCACTGATATATATACAGTCATTTTCTTCTCAGTGCGTACTTATATAACTTATATCAGTGCGTTGCATGTGAACCACAGATTATACAGAAGTTTTGACAAATGCATACACTTTGAATCAATGTATGTAAATCCTAATGGTCCACATCCAACGCACTAATAAAGTTATATCAGTACGTAATGATTTGAAAATTTCTGTATATATATCCATATTAAAGCCATTCAAAGAGTGAAATTAGTATACACTAAAGCCATTCAAAGACACTCAAAGAGTGAAATTAGTTAGGTCCACGTTTTACAGTACATTGCTGATCAATCATCAAGCTCATCATTTGATCAAGAGAATTCAAGTATTCAACTGATGATATTTGGCCCTCACTAATTCTTGAGTGAAATTAAGTTACTGTTTAGGTCAGCAGTCTGAGTCAGCACTTACATATGTGAAAACGATACATGTGGCTTGAAATAATTGTGCTTTCTCTAAAAATGATTCACAATAATATTTCACATAATAAAATCCTCCACGTGTATTGTGTAATTAAGGAAGCATCTCGAATATTCGTAAAGTTATGTATATTTAATTTATAAATTTAAATCTAAAATAATAATAATGATATCGTAAAGTAAGTGTGAGAGGTATACCATTTGACTTACTTCATACTGTCAAAATTACGATAATAATAAATAATTAATGATTAAAAGGACGTTTACATAATTACAGTGTGGAATTAAAATAAGAAAATTAGTAATATTATTGTATACAAGTTCACTATATTTAGTAATTAATTTTTGAGACATGTGAAGTTTCGAGCTACATGAATTGGTAATTTGATACTTGTATGAATTCATTATGAATAATGCTAGGATATTTAAATTATTTGTTAGTGATGATGATTCAAATCTCAGTCATAAATATTTACAGGCATGTGTGAACATAATTTTTTTTTGTCAATGTATGAGAGTAAATATGTGAACAGTCAATATAGTACTTAAACTCAGTAAATCTTGATAGATCCCTAACCCAATCATTGGTAGATTTCAATATATATATATATATATATATAATTTTTTTTATTTTAATATTTTAAAAATAAATTATAAAAAAGTTATCAAATGAATCCTAATTTCCAATTAATTAATAATACTAGCCATGACTTATTGACTTAGTGTGTATGTTTGGAATGGTTTTTGTAAAAGTTAAAAACGTTTTTTTAATATTGGAAACTGTGTTGAAGTTTTATTTTTTGTTATTTGACATAAATCTTTAATACATAAATTGGCTGAACTACCATTTATAAAAGCTATTTTATGTTTACTAGAAGAACGTCCAGAAATTGGGTTTTTTCAAAAGCTTTTTTTGAGTTTTTTTTTAACATATGAATTGTCTCAACTACCTTTTATAAAATTTAGATATTTCACCCGTACAAATATTTCATTATAAATACATAAACAATCCCTTTTTTATAATTTACGTAACCAAAAGCTACTTTTAAAAATACATTATCAAAACTTTTTTTTTTGTAATTTATAGAACCAAAAGTTTTTTTTTTTTTAAATCTCTATTAGTAAAATATCTATTCTAAAAGAGTAGGTGCTATTGGCACACCCCCTACTGATCTATTCATACCCCACTTTTTTAATTATATAATATTCTCTTTTTTACTTTATCAAAATTACTTAAATAGACATACAATTTAGGAAAGAAATCTTCTACAAGGTAAATTTATTAAAATCTCACATTCCTTTAAAAAAAACACAGTAACATGTTTCTTCAAAAAAATAATAATTAAATCTTAAACCCTAAAATCTGCTTTTTACATTAATATAAAATATTATGGAAGAGTATGAAAACGATATCAAGAATATGGAAGAATTGTCTAAAAACGATATCAAACATCTTAAAGAATTGTCTGATAATGACATAAAACAAGAATTGTCTGACAATGATAGTATGCATCTGGAAACAATTCATTCTCTGGAAATAAGTTTGAAGTTTACTTTTTCTTTAGATTGATATCAAGCTGTGTTGAAGTACCCTAGTTATTTTTTATTTTTTTCTTTTCCATCATGAAATAAGAAGAAAAAAAAAACTAAAAAAAAAAAGAAATAAGAAGAAAAAAAAATCAATCAATGGAGGTGAGAGAGATGTATACAGATACAAAGATAAAGAGATCATTTATGGTATGTATTAAGTTTCAAAAATAAGTAAAATGGGTAGTTCTGGAAATAGACAAAAAAATTTAATTTAATTTAATTTAATCAAAATTTTAAAAAATAGGGACATGAATAGATCAGTAGGGAGATGTGCCAATAGCACAACTCATTCTAAAAACTCTAATGAAAGAGTCATCCCAGACATACCCTTATAACATTCTTATAACATTCATAGAGAGTTGGCTTATCCATCGGCTGGCTTGAAAGCTTATAACCGTAAGGTGACTTTATGTATCACTTGATTTTCTAAATATATAAATGCAGAATTATTCCACAACAGTAGTATTTCAAAAAAAAAATCCACAACAATCCTTATCAGACACGTCTGTATTAAAAATTCACTATAAACGACAAGACTAAGGTCAAATGTTTATTTAATTCATCAGCTAAGATTTGCACTAGCTTCTATGGTGAATGTATTGGTGATTAACAACCCCATCTTTTTTTTATTAAAAAAAAAACCCACCTTTCCAAAGACAGTTCTACCCCTACAAATTTCATTTATTCATGTGTTTCAATCTCACCTTTCCAAAGACAATTATACCCCTACAAATTTCGTTTATTCATGTGCTTCAATCTTATATAAGTTTCTGTATTATATATAGCACAGTTTATAGAACATCAATGTATAGTGCTCTGAAAATATTATTGCATGTGATTACAAGTGAGTAGCATGTGATCATATGTATATATTGTTATCGTATATAAATTACATGTGATCACAACAAAACAAGACTTAAATTTTAATATGGTCGTATACAAGCTGTATGCATACATATGAATTGATGTGATCATGTTAAAAAAGTCAGGATCACATATAAATTTTAAAGGTGTTTTAAAAGATGTATGGTATACCGATGTTTAATATATGAGAATATGAGATGCCCTTGTATGCAAAGTTGCGTGGTGCAACTTAAAAAAAAATTGATTATCATTATTGTGATCATATCTATTTTTGGTACGATTACATCAACTTACATGTAATCATATGAGATCACATGCAATTTATATCCAATAACATGCAATCATATGTGATCACATGCAATCATATCTGATCATATATATACCGTTGACGACCGTTGTGTTGACGACCGTTGTATAGTGAAACATTTTTCACTTTGGCCCCCTACAATTTTTTGTTTTTGTATAATGTCCTCCCCTAAATTTGAATTTTTGGTTCAGCTCTTGGCCTCTTGCATGAGTTTACCGAGATCTGTCAAAATCAAGCATTATATAAACAGATAAGATATAAAATATAACTAAAGTTTGGTTGAAAACTCAGCACACCAAGGCCGATCATTTTTCTCATATATATAGTCAATACATATTACAAATAGAGTTACAATCAAATACAAACAAACTAAAAGATAAAAAGGAAATAAATATCCTAGATATGAAAAGTTGTGGATTTACATCAGTTACATGGAAGATAACTTATGCAAATTATTCTGATAATATCTAATTATCAAAAAACTCATCAAGCATGCAGGCCATGCTTTGTGTCTGTCTTATCATCCCTCCTCAAACGCAGGGGTGAAGCATGAACACCAAGTTTGGACTGTAACATATCAAACCGAGACGAGGGCACAACTTTGGTAAGGCAGTCAGCTATTTGTTTGCAAGTAGGAACATAACGAACATCCAATGTGCGTCGAAGAACCATATCACGAACAAAATGAATATCTATCTCAATATGTTTCGTGCGGGCATGGAAGACAGGATTAGCAGCCAAGGAGCCGGCACCCATATTGTCACACCAAGCAATCGGACACCGAAAAAGATGAATATTGAGTTCTGATAAAAGAGATTGCAGCCATATAATTTCAATGGCGAGAAGTGCTAAAGCACGATACTCGGACTCTGTACTTGAGCGAGCAACAACATGTTGGTTCTTTGAAGTCCAAGAGACCAAATTATTACCAAGAAAAACGCGGTAACCAGCAACAGATCGACGATCATCAAGGCAACAAGCCCAATCAGCATCAGAAAATCCCACTAAATCCATACGAACACTGGGTTGAAAATGAAGACCATAAGAAACAAACCCTTTGAGATAGCGAAGAGCACGCTTAACTGCTTGCCAATGTAATTGTGTTGGGGCTTGAAGATACTGGCTAAGTTTGTTAATAATAAAAGCGATATCCGGCCTTGTAAAGGTCAAATACTGAAGAGCTCCAACGGTACTACGATAAAGAGTCGGGTTGGTCATGAGATCACCCTCAGAGGCAGTGAGATATTTGTTGACAGCAGCATGAGTGGAACAAGCTTTCAAATGTTGCATGTCAAGACGTCGTAAAAGATCATGAATATATTTGGTCTGAGTGAGATACATATCACTGCTATCACGTCGAACTTCCACCCCTAGGAAGTAGCTTAATTCACCCAAATCCTTAAGAGCAAAACATGCATGTAAATCCCGAGTGAAAACATTAATAAGAGTTGTGTCATTCCCTGTTATCAAAATGCCATCGACATAAACAAGGAGCAATATAAATTGCTTGCCAGACCTGTAATAAAACAAAGAGTTATTAGCTTTAGAATGTTGAAAACCCCAGTGTATAAGAGTTGTCCGTAACTTGTCAAACCAAGCCCGAGTAGCCTGTTTAAGGCCATATAAGGCTTTGTCAAGCTTGCACACATGATTTGGCCGAGTAGGATCCACATAGCCATCAGGTTGCTGCATGTAGACAGTTTCTTGAAGAGTGCCATTCAAAAATGTGTTGTTGATGTCAAGTTGTCGAACATGCCATTGAAAAGTCACTGCTAGAGAAAGAATTACCCGTATAGTGGAAGCTTTAACCACATGACTAAATGTTTCTGAATAATCGATGCCAGGATTTTAATGAAAACCTTTAGCAACAAGTCGTGCATTGTGACGAGAAACAGACCCATCGGCATTCAATTTGAGCTTAAAAACCCATTTGTTCTCAGCAATGTTATATGAGGACGAATAGGGAACTAGAGACGAAGTACGGTTTCGTTGCAAAGCACTAAATTCATCATCCATAACTTTTTTCCATTCTGGAACTGTTATGGCCTGAGAAACTTTCGTTGGTTCAACCATTGATGAATGAGAAAAATCTGATTTAGTGGCACCTGTGAGAGCCTTTGGCTTGAATATACCATGTTGGTCTCTGGTAGTCATCACGTGGGTAGGAATATGAGACTTAGGTGGGCGTGTTTTGGGTTGATTTGGTGGTGGCTGTAGAGAGTCAGAAGGTGAAAGCTCGGATATTGGTGATGTTGGTACAATGGGAGACAAGGTAGGAAGCGTAAAATTTTGTTTAGTTTGGTGTGTTGGTGATGAGGCAACATGTGAGTGATCAGGTTGTGCTTGAGTGAACATTGGAGGCGAGTTTGAGGTAGGTGATTGAGGAGGCGAAAAGGGTCCAATTGTTCCATTGAGTTCACTAGGAGGTGAATGTAAAGGTGATTGTGTCTCTGTCTCATTTGGTGCAGCAGGAGAACAATGTAATTGAGGAATACCAACCTGTGTAATATTGTTGTGAGAAGATAAGTTGTTTGAGGATTCTGCATCACTGAAGACTGGTTGTGAGCTTAAATTGTTATCAATTAAAGAGAAAAATGGACTAGTAGCAGATGTGGTCATGAAGTTTGGAAGATTAACCCAAGACATGATAATATTTAAAGATGGTGTTTCTGATTTTTGAGTAGAAAAAATAGAAGAATACGGGAATTCAAACTCATTAAACACAACATGACTTGAAATATAGACACGACCCGAAGAACTCAAGCAACGATATCCCTTGTGTGACTCACTACATCCTAGAAAAACACATTTAGAGGTATGAAACTCAAACTTGTGTTTGTTATAAGGACGAAGATATGGATAGCAGGCACACCCAAACACACGAAGAAAAGAGTAATTTGGTTTAATATTAAAGAGTTTTTCCCACGGAGAGATGCCTTTCAAAACTTGAGTAGGAAGGCGATTTATTAAATAAACTGCAGTGCTAAAAGCCTCCCACCAAAACTTGAGTGATAGAGATGCTTGAGCAAGTAATGTAAGACCTAACTCAACAATGTGACGATGTTTTCGCTCAGCTTTGCCATTTTTCTCATGAACATGTGGGCAAGGGTGTTGAAATGCGATACCCATTTGAGAAAGAAATTTTGAAAAAACACGATATTTTCCCCTCCAATCACTCTGAACAGTTTTAATTTTTCTATCAAGTTTGTTCTCAACAAGTGATTTGAATTGAGTAAAAACTGATAGTGCATCAGATTTTGATTTTAAAGGATAAATCCATGTATAGCGTGAGAAATCATCAATAAAATGCACGTAATATCGAAAACCATTTGAGGAAAGTGTCGGTGATGGACCCCAAAGATCGGTGTGAATTAACTCAAGAGGTGAATGTGTTTGTGTTTTTGATAATGAAAAGGGTAAAACATGTCCTTTGCCAAGTTGACAAGCATGGCAAAAATCAGAAATTTCATTTACTTTAAAAGTCTCATTACATTGCCTTAAGACTTGACTCAAAACACGACTCGATGGGTGGCCTAATCTTTGGTGCCACACTTTATTTTTCGAATTAAACGACAATAACGAAATCATTTGAGATGACTTTGAATTTTGTATTGGACTAGTAGAAACACTGGAATTTATTTTATTGAGAGGAAACTCCATTTGATAAAGTCAATCTTTATATCTCCCGTGAAGCAGAACCCTCTGTGTTACCTTGTCCTTCACAACACAAAAATCAGAGTGAAATTCAACAATTACATTATTGTCAGCTGTGAGTTTAGAAATACTCAAAAGATTTTTAGTTATTTGCGGAACATGAAGAATACAGGTTAAGATGAATAGGATATTTAGGTGTGTCTAGTTTAGAATATCTTATATGAGCAATACGTAATTGACTACTATTACCAACAAGTAAGTTTTTCCTTACCACCAAAATTTGATTTCAAGGACAAGTTGTTCAAATCACTCGTGACATGATTAGTCGCACCACTATCCGCATACCACGATGGATCACCAACAATATCAGGAGTCGCAATGAGGGCTGCAACTGAACTTTCTTGGTTGTTGGAATGACCCTGATTATTGAAATTATGATCATACCCGTAAAAACAAGCAGTAGCAATGTGTCCAATTTTACCGCACAACTGACAGGTTGGCCTTTGACCAGTACCATCCACGACCACCACCTCTGTTCTGAAAACGTCCACCGCGTCCACCGCGACCTCCTCAATAAAAGTTTTGAGAGCCACGAGCTCCACCACCACGATTCTGACCTTGATTTTCATTGGATTGAAAATCTCTCATTTTATTATTGGTTCCCATTCTGTTATTAGAAACCAGGTTGGCTGATGGATTGACAATTGAATTAATTGAGTTGAGTTGTTCAATCCGTGATTCTTGAGTCATCAAAATAGCTTCAACTTCTGACCTAACTGATGAAAGCTTTTTGATGTGTAATTAAGAGACTACACTGTCATATTCTCTGTCTAAACCACCCAGCACAGTGGTGATGAGATCAGGAGTAGTCATAGGTTGACCAGTAACCTCCATCTGATCTGCAAACGTCTTCATTTTTGTGAGATATTCATCAATCGTCATTGCTCCCTTACTAGTGTGTTGCATCTGATGCCGATAGTTTAGAACATTTGCCATGCTCTGATTTGCAAACATCGTTTCAAGTTTGCTCCAAACGTCATATGACGTAGTCAAGCCAACAACTTTGGCTAAAATTGACTCTGTCATGGTGCATCTTAGCCACCCCAACAGAAATTGGTCATGTGTCACCCACTCTTCATATTTAGGATTTGGTCGTGTCTCAATAGCTTGGTCAGTAGTTGGGTTTGTGGCAGAGGTGATGAACTCGGGTGAACATGGTTTCTTCCCAAGCAAATAAACATCAAGTTTATGGCCTTTGACAATGGGTAAAATCATTGACTTCCAAAGAAGATGATTGTTGCGGTCCAACTTAACCGCAAATGAACTTCCTAAAGTTCCTCCAAATGAAGGAAAGATTTTGGTTGCTGGGGATGAGAAATCTGTGGTGATATTAGTTGCTGAGGTTGAGGAATCTGTGGTTGTGATTGAGGTATTTTTGAGATCATCGGCCATTGCGATAGCAGGCGTTTGCCTTTAGAAAAGCTCTTGATACCAAGATAAGATATAAAATATAACTAAAGTTTGGTTGAAAACTCAGCACACCAAGGCCGATCATTTTTCTCATATATATAGTCAATACATATTACAAATAGAGTTACAATCAAATACAAACAAACAAAAAGATAAAAAGGAAATAAATATCCTAAATATGAAAAGCTGTGGATTTACATCAGTTACATGGAAGATAACTTATGCAAATTATTCTGATAATATCTAATTATCAAAAAACTCATCAAGCATGCAGGCCATGCTTTGTGTCTGTCTTATCATAAACGATCCAAATATTTATCTACTCGTATAACTGGAATATAGTATGACCGGCCCAGATATCTATCTAGTGTAACAATCGGAAGATATTCACTCTCGTAGTATTGGAGAAAAAAATTCTTTATACTTGTTTGTAAAGAGTATTATGAGACTTAAATTCCTCTCCGCTTTCGCTAACGTAAAATGAAATATTGAAATGTGCACACCATTTGAGCTAGGTCCACTAGGAGTATCATGCACCTTTCATTTGACAAGATGATGTTACCGTTATTAGAAATTTAGAATGTTAGACCATATATATATATATAAATTTGTCAAATACACTTCTATTATTATAAGCTTCAAAAAAAATATTTTTATAAACTTCAATAATTACTATAATTAGAAATTTAGAAGTTCCTAGATGATACATAAACAAGTGTATATATATATATATAAATTTGTTCAAGAGATTGACTTCTATTATTTTAAACTTCAATAATTACTATTATTAGAAATTTAGAAGTTCCTAGATCATTTATAAACAAGCGTGTCCATGACTCATGAAACTGACTTTACATTTATAAATTTCAACAAAATTAAATAATTACACATCATCTCTTAGTATAGACGGTTGTGCACCTCCTTTCCACACCTAGTAGTCAGGGGTTCGAGTCTCATCATACGTATTTTACAAGTATGTAGTGGGGAGTTTTCTCCCGATTAGTAGGAGCAGCTCTCTCTCCGGTTGTGAGAATTGTAGTCCATGAGACTATGTAACCTCTCTCCAATGGTGGAAGTAGTATTCCAGATCGTTGTGCTTATAGTGTCTAATTAATCTCAATAGGTAGTTGTATTTCAAAAAAAACAAATTTAATAATTGCAAGGAACCATGAAATCAGCATCATATCTTACATACGATTTGGTTGCATGGAGACCGATTTTTTTAATTTTATTTTTTGCATGGATATCAGTTTACACATATAAATTACTAATTAAGGTTATAAACTTATAATATATTTATATACATTAAATCATATAAAAAAAGGCTCACATTATCTAATCATTATAGTATGTTATCGTGATTATTTATTAATTAATTATAAAATCTAAATATATATTTAATTATTTATACATTGGTCGTTAGACTACCTAAATATTCATCAATGATTCTGTTATGATGTGTCTACATACCTTTTTTTATAGCCTTTTTTTTTTGAAGTGTTTATAAGAGTGTGTTTGCGTGGTGAGTGCATCTGTGGACCTAAATTAATTAGGATATTAATTGATATTTTTTTTAATATATTTTTTTAAATCTTACACCTGATGGGTTGACTATGTCGGAACTTGAGAAAATTAAACATTAAGTGCACAATCTTGCTATTTACTCTCACAATCAGAAAATATACTCTCACAATCAGAAAATATATATTCCTACGATAACAGAAAAAAAAAAACTCCATACACATAAAAATGTGTATGTTAGGTAGGAGTAGGCAAAAATCCATTAAACCAAACTGAACCAGTTCAATCGGTTTTTATCCGATTTCAAAGGTTGTCCGGTTCTATTCGATTCCTTTTTTTAAAAACCGGATTTATCGGTTCGGTTTCCGGTTCACTGTCAATAACCGAAAACCAAAGTATAAAAAAACCCTAAATTTTTTGTTTAGACATTCAGAGTGTTAGACAGCAGCCCATTTAATTGCTTTAATCATTTTTAATTTTTTATCATCTTATTAGATATTGTGTATATAAAAGTAAATGGACTGCTATGTCTTTGACTTATGATTTTATTTTCAAATAAATATATTTAGATCCATTATTTGTTCAATCTACTATCACCGATACCGATTTTTTTAATGACTTCTTTTAACGATACCTTATTCATGAGTGAAAAAGTGAATAATGTTAGGCCCAAACCAAAAAAACCGAACCAGTCTGGTTCAATCAGTTTTTAATCGGTTGACAATCATAATGTTTATTGGATTAGATCAGTTTTTAAAAAACCAAATATTATCGATTTTTTATCAGTTCATTCAAAAGAGTGAACTGATCCATTAAATATCCACCCCTAATACTATGACTCGAACATCCCATCACCGGCGTGAAATAAGAAGCTCACGTCACTTGAGTAGATAAAAAATAAGATGTGCTTACATGATATTATGTGGTGGTATATATCAATGCATTTTAATTTATTTTTGTCGGGTATATAAACGAAACACGTATTCATTTTATAGTAATTGTTTTTTTTCTGTATATGCACGTAACTATATATAATTATAATTTGTTTTTGTTATCACTTATCATCAGTCATCACCATGCCTTTAAATACTATAAATCTATAATGTGAACGTAGTAATATTTTTGGAATATTAAAAGTTAGTGAAACCAACTCGTTAAGGATTGATTAATTAATTATTTAAACTGTCAATTTGTTTTGCTTTTTTTTTTAATTATAGATATTACTATTAATAGAGTTGGGGTATTTTTTAGAGGCAGATTTGAATCCAGTAACTCCGTGTACAAATATAAAGAGTTTACCACTGAATCAACATCATCTCATCAAATTGTATAGCATTAATCACCACATGCTCATATATCATATGATTTTTTTTTATACATGATATCGCTATATATGACAAGCCAGACACCAAGACCCACAGAAAGAGAACCAAAAAGCTTAGGTAAAACAAGGTTAAATAATTCGGATTTAAATCTTGGTTGAGCAATGAGCATCAAAGCAACATTATTATAATGTGTATTATATATATATATATATATATATATAATAGTATAGTGTTTAATTAACATTTTTTTATTAATAAAAATACCACATCGATTAATTAATAATTTTTTTAAAGGCTAATTGGCACAGATGTCCCATAAACTCTTTAGAAATTTGAACTATGCCCCCCCGTACTTTTTTTTTCGGTACTAAACCCCCTGAACTCTCGTTTTGTTGGCAGAAGCCTGCTGTAGATGCCCCATACCAGGGGACAATAAACCCAAGTGGTTGCCAATAAAACGAGAGTTCAAGGGGTTTCGTATAGAAAAAAAAAAGAACAGAGGACAGAGTGCAAATTTTTAAAGAGTTCGAGGGTCATTCCGTGCCAATTAGCCCTTTTTAAAACAAATGCACAAGTTACAAAAATTTAGTGAACGGATATATAAATGGTGTGACATGCACAAAGCCCCTATATGATGTAAGGGGCCGTGACTTTTCAACCCTATAATTTTTTTCCCTTTAAATTTTGCACTATCACCCTTTATTAGAGCCGGTAAGGTAACTCCTTTCCATGTAAGTGATGAAGGATTCAAATCCTATCATGTGTATTTTACAAACATGTGTGAGGAGTTTTCTTTCCAGATTATAAGAGCAATTATCTCTCGTTATGGAAGTAGATATCTAGACCGTACATGTATTGTTCGATCTCGACAGACCGCACATATATTGTTCAATCTCGACAGATCCCGACATTCCTGTTGTAATAGGTCTTGTAAGAGTAATTATCTCCCATTATTTATATTTTTCTGTTAAACTTTTATCAAGTTTTCAAATTGGCCCCTCTGACCCTCCAAATTTGATGAAGCTAGATTCGCCCTTGTATATAGCATGTCATTACTGTAAAGTTTTCTCGACGGAAAAAGTAGCTTGTTATGGTGACAAGTAGAGTTACCAATACAGATTGGCTTGTCATGATTGATTCAACACGATTATTAATTGAGTCAAACCCCTTAAACAAGAACACAAAAGGACTAAATTTGAATCAACACGAACACAGCACACCTAATCCATTTATTATACGGGTCACATAGTTTAGTCTGACCAGGATACCGAATGACCGTAACTTCAAGAGGTTTTAGTTTTATGAAGGTCATAGACACTGTTCATGGAGTCCAAATTTGTGGCTTTGATAAGAATGTTATTTGGACAAGGCACCAGAGACAGAATTAATGAAGCTGAAAGCGAGCTGAATTTTCAAGTCAAACTGAAACTCCCCAAAACGTGAAACAACAGGAAATGGCTTCGATATACAAATATTTGAATACATAAAATCAATCAGAATCTGACTCATGAATTATATTTTACATCAATATTCAATTGACAATTAGTCAATTACATGCCCCAATATTTTGAAGTCTCCAAAATTTTAAGGGTTGTTCTAAGGAAGGTATCGTTCTTGATATGCAAATTTTTATAAAAATTTAAGGAAGAATTCCATGTAAATTACAAGGGAAAACTCCATTCACTTCCAAATAACACATTATGTATAAGACGAAAATTTCTTCACTTTTACCACACAAAAAATACCATTTACTTGCACAGTAGTCAGTACAAGAGAAAAATAGCAACATAAATAGCAAATTTCCTTCGAACTGGATGAATGAAGAGCAAATTTTTTACGTTTACATGTATTAAATTTAGATGGAACATAAATAGCAACATGTTTCCATTTCATGGGCCTACATAACTAAATTTTATTAGGCCAACATTGGACCATCCCACACAAGTTGACCCATTAGCAGCCCACAAATGGAAGACTAGACTCTATCAAGCATGAAAAATATTTTAAAAATTCTTCAATGTTTGGTATGACATTAGAGAACAAATCAATAAGAAATATTATTCGAATTAAATTCAAAAGATATTTCGACATTTTAAAATTTTTAAAGTGTATGTATAAGCCGTTTTGGGAGGGAATGCTGAGACCTTATTTAATTACATGATAATTCTCACTGATTATCATTTTATTGAATTATCATTGAAAAGCACGTGATAATAATCTACCTCATTTATCAATTAAGAATATATCGCCATCAACAACAATTTTAATTGTCTTAATTGATGGGTTTGAACATTTAACAACCAACATGGAATAAATTAATAATGACTATTTTATTTTTACAACCTAATCCAACTTTGAAAAATTATAATGTAGACAAATCATTCCTCTAAAAAATTCGTACAAATTACAACATAAGGTGGCTGAGTTTTTCGGTTCGAATTGATTAATGAAAATGAAAGATAATTATTAATTATTAATTAATATAACAAGGATTTTCAAAACTATACCACATATGCACACCAACTCTTTGTTGGGTTGGTTTTCCACACCTAAGTGGGTTCAAATCGTATTTTATATATAAAAATATAAGTGTTTTGAGATATCTAGTAATTATTTAAAGGGTGTCGATATTACTACCTATAAATATGATAAACACTCATATTTATACTTCTTACATATATTTAAAGGGTGTCATTATTACCATCTTTAAATATGATAAACACCCATAATTTTTTTACTCTTACATATAATGTACAAGATAAATTGAAAGAATTTAAAAAAAAAAATGGTGGTACTACAAAAATTCTTAACTGTATGAATAATAAATTTCAAATAATCAAATTAATGAAGATTATCAACAATATAATATCCATGAATCTAATATCCGAGCAAAAAAGATTTTACAAGACATCCGAAAGCAACACCAAGGGCAGAGATTACTTCAACCAATTGGCAATACAATCATGATGATAACCATGAGAACAAGACATTCTTATAGCTTCTGAACCAACCGAAATCTCTTCCAACCATATCACACTGTCGAGAACAATCTTCAACTCTAGTTTCTTCGGAGAATCCTATAAACCATAGCATGCTCTTAAGTCTATCAAGATTGAAATCTATGAAGAGAAATTAGGTTTATAAAAACAGTAAAGAGGGAAAAAACACAAATTTCCATGAAAAAAATAAACTAAAGATTGTAGACAGTAGACACGTTGTTTTCTAAATAAAAAAAACTAGTTTTGAGTGTTTTTAGAACTTTTTTATCTTGTTTAGTAATTTTAATTCAGGATTAAAATTTGCATTAAGAAAAAATAAATTAAAATGAAGTTAAACAAATAATTCATTGATTGTTAATAGAGAACTTCTTTTGACAATCTAATTTTTTCTTTTTACGCTTCTGGTTTAAAGATACTTCATTCTCAAAATTTAAATTTTAAAAAAAATTCTAAAGACGATTCCTTTTGTTTCAAGATTATCATTTTTATCTTTTGACACTCTTATTCAAAAGAAACTCTATTTTAAAAAATAAATTTATAAAGACACTCAATTTTATTTTAATAAAAGTTAGGACGAAACATTGTAGCATTTAGATTTATCTGAGAAGTAATCTTTTTTGAAATTAAATTACTAAAAAAAAGAAATTATCTCTCCTAAATCGTAGATTAAATATTACATAATAAAGACTCTCTCCTAAATTTTTAATTGCCATATTAAATGCTCTCTCCTCCAATACATAACTGTTAAGAAAAAACAACTTATGAATAAGTTTGATCTTTAGGAACTGTATATATGTATATATTAAAAAAAAAACCCAAAAACAAGTATTCTGTTTTTCAAAAAAAAAATCGAAGTATGAAAATGTTTTTTGTTACTTTTGTAGATATGTGATTGCCTAGAGAACTTTAATTCTTTCATTAGTCTTAGAAATTCATTCTGAGTTTAATCGAATTTAATTTGCAACAAATCAAGTTTTTATATATCTATTTTTTTTTTGAAAAATAAGGTATTTGTATTGACTTATATATATATATATATATATATATATATATATATATAATCTTTCTCCTGTTAGTTCATCATAATATAAAATATATCAGTTCCTTGAATGTGAGCCATTAGATTTAATTGACACAGTGTGTATGCACTTGTCAGGACTTCTCCATAATCTATGACCCACATTCAAGGAACTGATATATTTAATATAAGAACCAACTGACAGGAGAAAAACTATATATATATATATATATTACTATATATATATATTACTGTTAGTAAAAACCCAAAAGTTTCTTTCTTCTTTAACTGTTAATTAGAGATTGATTGAGAAAGTATTGAGGTGGGATTTTTTTTAAAAAAATTTTAAAAAAAAAATGGAGAGAGATCGAGAGTAATTAGGAAATAATGTTTCATATGGTAATAACAGATTTAGGAGAGAGTTTAATACGTGATATTTAATCTAATGATTTAGGAGAGAGAATTTTTTTTTTAATAATTTAATTAGTTTGAAGTGTTTTTAAATTTTTTTATCTTGTTTATTAAGTTTAATCCAGGTTAAAATTGTCATTAATAAAAAAATTAAATTGGAATGTAAATAGATCATTTGTGGATTATAAAGAGAAGCTCTCTTGTTAATAGCATCTCTCGAATTTTAATTATAAAAATATCTCAATAGAAATTTACCAATAATGACAAATTAGTTTAATTAAAAATAAATCAAATACTATGTACACCTGTTAATTACACGCATATCTTCAACTATATCTCTTTATTAAAAAAAAAATCAAATTCGAATATCAAAATCTCTCATTATCATATACCAAAGTAATAGAAATAGAATTTTCAGAGGACACATATTTGTTTATTTTTATTTATTTTAGTTATAAACTCTATCGATAAACAAAAAGTAAGCAGTTTTTTTTATATAAATAGCATAAGGATGTGAAATCCGTTTTAATAGATATCAGCCACTTGACATAGTTGAGTTCCATGAAGTAGAGCTTCTCGAATTATTCATTTAAAAAAGCATAGCATGAAATTCCTGGCACTTAACTGAGTTCAAGTTTATGATTGGCTATGATATATGTCAAGAGCATCGTCTCTCGTGTCCCAAACTTTGTGGAATGTGATTATTATCAACATGGAAGATGCATGAGATTTTTAAATAGTGAGTAGATATCTGATGCAGTTGTTGATGGCAAGGAACTTATTATGGGGAGAACTTAAGAATTAATCATTTATGAAATTTGGCGTGTTAAAACTCATGAGAGTTTATAAATACATTGTATTTAAATGAATACAATTCATTTAAGGAATAATACTATTAGCATTAAGATGAGTGCTTATAATAATGATTTAATTTTAAATTTTAGACATTAATATACTTATAAATATCTGTGTATTTATCACATTTATGGGTGGCTATATCCGCACCCTTATTTGAATTGTGCTTGTAGTTTTTCATCTAAGCAAATCTCAGTAGAACACCCTAACTTAGTGTGCAACCCGTTGTTGGAATAATTATTTGGGTGGTGCTCATAGTGCTTCATATAAATAGATCCGGACAGAACCTTAACCAATGTCATATTTGTTGCTGACTAGTTATTCGAATTGCATTTAGTAATATTTCATTTAAAGAGGTCGAACAAAATCTAAACCCATGTCAACCTTAAAATTATATTTAATGGTTATCTCCTATGAATCCCTCATTTTAATTTTGAAAGTGATAAATTTCAATTAATTTTGACTTCTTTTTTATAATAAATTCAATGAAATTTATTTATTCCAAATATAACTAACTCTAAGATCCATAACCTAAGAAGAGCTATATATTTCTCAAGTTATGCTTGAGACATCGATTTTGCAACGTTAGAAAATAGCTTACCTTACATATCTGTAGTCTCGGACATAGTTAAACATGAGATTTATACATTATTAGGGAATAATTAATTCTATAATGTTGCATGTAGGTTTTGTACTGTCACAAACTGATTTGCACGATGGTCACTCTTGTAACATTGAAAGGTAATCAAGTTTAATGTAATCAAGTGGGTTATGTAGGAGCTTTTCCATTAATTATATATATATCACATGCAGGAAGAGGTAAATCGAATATAAACTATTAACGTATCGAATGATTGAATGAGCGTCATAACCACCGAAACACATTAGATAGGTCATAGGTATGATTGTATGAACATATGAACATGAAGACGTCATAGGTATGAACATGAAGCATCCATTTAAATACAATAAAGTGCAAGCATTACTTGACTTCCTCCGGTCTCCTTCCTTCCCAGGAAAGCCCTCCATTTCAGACTAATAAAATCGAACGTCGCCTCGCGTCATTCTCAGAAGCAATTATCCAATACAACACATCTTATTTTCGTATCTTTTATCTAAGCAACCAAATTCTCACTTATCAACAAATCCCGCAGCAAACTCTTCCATCAACCATACGTGGCATTTTCTCATTCGATGTTCTCCACTAACTCCCATGGTCATTCCCACACCGAAACTTTTCCAAAAGCTTAAAACAAAAAAAACCCCAAAAAAACGAAGATTCATTCAACTTTCCAAGTTTCCATTTCAAATGATAAGAAGCTAAATACGAAAAGCGAAGCTTCGCATTTCACGATTTGTTGTCTGTCGTCAGACAGACGACGACGACGATTACGAAGATTCCAAGCAACAAGTCGTAGAATCGCTTCCAAGTCTTGTAAACATTCTTTCGATTCTTTGACCAATTTATTATAATTCCTTTTTTCAGGTAAAAATCGAGATCACTATTAAATTCAAGTCGGTCTTAATTGATTTCGTAGTATTTAAATTATCGGCTACAGTTCATTTTTTGTTTTTGTACGAAGTCGTGTTTCATTATAGAGTTCTTGCTTGTATTTATATGGTTTTCTGGTTTCTTTTAAACCAAATAGAAAAAATGAGAGGAAAATTAGATTCGCTTAGTGATTTATCATCTAGTCCTTCGAAATTGTTGCTTCCAGTTAATAGATTTCTATCAAGACGGTAACATTTTACTTAAGATTCGAGTTCGATTTCTTTTCAGATTTTTAATTTTTGCTTGTCTGCATGCATGTTGTGGTATCGTTATAATTTGAATCTAAGTAGATACAATTTGATAAAATACTTGTTTTCAATTTATGTTGTTATGATAATTGAGAATTGAATCGACATGTTCTGTTTTTGTCTCTGTTAAATGTTAGTGATAATTCATGGCTAATCTAAAATGTGTTCGGCTGCTCTGAGTTTTGAGAACGAAGAAGTTGCGTGGGTCGCATAAATTTTTTATGCAATTTGGTTATTCATTTAAGAGTTATTATGATCTTATCTGTTTAGAATGGATTTCTGAATTTGATGGTGTATTTTGATATAATATGCAGTAGTGGCAGTGGCGCGGAGGTGGAAATGGATGATAGCATGTTAAAGGATTACTGCATTCCAAATTACATTCTCGGAATTGGATCGGAGGTCACAGAACGTTCCCATACACCTGCCTGTCCCGTGGTAGTGTTCATTAACTCCAAAAGTGGTGGTCAATTGGGCGGAACACTTCTTGTGACTTATCGTTCAGCTTCTTAATGAAAACCAGGTAATTTTATTTTATGGCATGCCTACAAGTTATGTACTCTGTAAAATACATCTCCAATTATAGGGTGTGCAGTGATAATGACAATAAATACATTTATTTCTAGTGAAAATGATGTTTGAGTTACCAAATTTTCAGGTTTTTGATTTGGGTGAAAAGACTCCTGATAAGGTGCTACACGAGCTTTATGTCACTTTAGAAAGGCTCAAGCATACTGGAGATGTTTTGGCGATTGAAATTCAGAAGAGATTGAGAATAATTGTGAGTTGGATTCTTAAGTAGAAATTCTTTGTATATGGATATACATTTTGTTTCTTACATATTTTTCTTTCTTTATGTGATTTGATGACCTAGATATGTTACATTTGTCCCTAATGTATGTTCACGAAATCAGGTTGCTGGTGGAGATGGCACAGCTAGCTGGCTCCTTGGAGTTGTTTCTGATCTTAAACTACCTCATCCACCTCCAATTGCTACAGTTCCATTGGGAACTGGAAACAACCTCCCATTCTCGTTTGGCTGGGTAAGTCAAATGTTTACTGGTCCCTTGTTACTGAACATATAATGGCTTTTCTGTCTTGATTTATTACTCCATGGTAAACATATAGTCTGTGGATAAGATTGGTTTTAACTCAGAATTAGATTTTTATACCATCTATTTGGTTACTACTCAGGGAAAGAAAAATCCTTGCACAGACCGTCAGTCAGTGATGTCATTCATGGAACAAGTAAAGAATGCAAAGGAAATGAAAATTGACAGGTAATAAATCCATGAATCATTATTTTCCCTTTACCTGTTGCATGTAAAGGATTTTTCAAGAATGGAATGCGGTATAGTCATGACACTGAGCACTATCAGTATTCGCTAAACATGATATGTTATTTGCTGTACAAGGATCTGGGAGTCAATTAACATGATCCTTACGCTTAGTGAGTCTATAATGTATTCCTGTATATTACTGCTTTTCCTCTTAATAGTTAAAGTGGGGAATTGAAATGCTTCTCTGCTGGAATAATCTTAGTTTATTTTTTGATTACCGATTATTCATTTTCTTGATTAAATTTCAGCTGGCATATTATAATGAGAATGAGAGCTCCCGAAGAAGGATCTTGTGATCCCATTGCACCTCTTGAACTACCCCATTCTTTGCATGCATTTCATCGTGTATCTCAAAAAGATGAACTGAATAGGGTAAGTTTTTATTTTTAACTCTTTGTAGTTTGCTATATTCTCTCTCTCTCTCTCTCTCTCTCTCTCTCTCTCTCTCTCTCTCTCTCTCTCTTATATTTATATGGTGATGTGTTTCTCCATGAACATGGTATGCCAGATTCCTTTTCAATATCCTTAGATTTCTTCTGCTGTTGGCTTCAAAATGATCTTAACCTTCTTCTTTTATCTTTAATGAATGGCATTATTATAAAACCACATCCAATATAATGAGTCCCTAGGACTAAATGAATGTGATCCAGTGAGCGAGTGCAATAGATCCTTTGAATGTGACCCAGATGAGTTCATTGAAACTCAGGTGCGTGATGTCCATCTCAGCAGAGTTAGGAAAGATGAAAGGACCGAAAAGACTGGTTAATATGTGAATCTGAGAATTCAAACCATCTCTCTCTTTTACTGCTTGATATTCTTTGTTATTTGCTTGTTATGATTAATTGGGTATAGTTTAAATGCTTACTGGCTAATGGTTTGTTGGATGTTCTTAGGAGGGTTGCCACACCTTTCGTGGGGGATTTTGGAACTACTTCAGCATTGGTAAGAAATCTAAATTTCATTTAGATTACGAAATTTGATCATGTACTTGTCATACTATTTCAGACACTTGTAGAGGAGAACCGTTGTTATGAGCTCTTGAGACTAGGGCTGTAGCAATTTGCACATGTATCTTAGCACGAGATGACGTTATATGGTTTCTATAGGACTTCTCTCCCTCTCAGATGATCATGTTGTTTATGGGCATATGGCTTACACAGGAAATTAGAGTTCTCTTTAGTTATGTAACTTCAGATGTAAAAACATACAGATATCAATTTCTAGTTCTTGGAATCACAATATAATAATGCATCAAGAATATTTAAAAGAATTTGTCGTTTGGTGACCCCATTATTTCATCAGTGCAATTGCTGAGTTTGTTGACCTGCATGTTTTCTCCATACAGGAATGGATGCTCAAGTATCATATGCATTTCACTCAGAGAGGAAGTTACACCCAGAGAAATTCCAAAATCAAATGGTGAATCAGGTATCAATATAGACCTTTACTCTTTGGACTTTGAAGAGAATTGTTGAAACATTGTGTATCTTAACTTACCCTACAGTTTTAGTCCACATATCGAAGAGTAGTGATCAAAACTGTTTTCACTATCTTTTTAATTTTAATTGATATGGATTGCCAGTATAATCTCTTAAAACTCTGTGGCATATCATTTTGGGGATATTTGGGATTCTTATCCTTCATCAGAAGACTTGAGATGTCTGGAAGTGATTAAGCTTGAGTTAGCTGTTACTTTTGCCAGTTCAGCAAAATTGTCATAGAACATGTTATGTTCAGTAGTCAGTACCATATGGTTTCTGAACTGCTTCAATCATCCATCTAAAGCATTGAGTAGCTTCAAAATATCAATGTATTAAACATTAACCTCTTTTAAGGTATCCATATCAAATTTTGGTTATTTATTGAACAATTCCGCCTGATAATTTACTGAGACATACTCTTGGAGAATATGTTATGCAACTGAATTATTTAATACTTTTGTTATTTCTGCTGCATGTCTTGTATAATCTTTTTTTTTTCTTTTTCAGTTTTGGGACTTCTAAAGTAGGTTCAATCATTCAATAATGATGCTTATCCAGTTTTATAATGTTTCGCTCTTGTTCACTTTTGAAATATGTATCACTGCATTTTAAATTTTAGCAATGTACTGGAATTCAACTCTTTATGATTTGTCTTCTCAGTTAAGTTCTAAAAATAATTCTCTAATGTTGCCCTTCATTCTTTTGGGTGGAGCAGAGTACTTATTTGAAGCTTGCAGGTACTCAAGGATGGTTTTTTGCTTCTCTTTTACATCCTTCTTCTAGGTGAGTCTTTCAATAGACTGTTGATATTATGACCTACAAAATATATTGATTGCTTTTTGAGTCTATCAATTCATGTCATACCAAGAACATGCCTGAAGGCTTGATGTTATGATCTGTTTAATTATGCTGTCCATAATTGTATGATACTCAACTGGCTGTATTGGGTAACATTATAACTGTGAGCAGCTGTATCTTCAGAGCATATTGATGACAAAAATTATGGTGTCTGTTAGCACATGTTTCCCGTGGTCATATTTCAGAGCAACTATGAAACAATGTTATTGTCTTCTAAGAAAACTTTTCCATTCCAGACATTCATTAAGTTATATGTGAAGTTTATGCTCTAAACAGATTTTTTGCTTGGATTTATCTCTTCAACTTTAAGTTCATTTGAACAATGTTTTGAGTTGAAAAGGATGCGAAAAAAAATATTTTACTTGGTGGAAGATACTGAACTAGTAATCTGGTAGTTTTAATTTGTTTGACTGAGAATTCCTGTAACTACTACGCCTAAATGTATGTCTGAAAATCCACTATTTTTAAGTTCTTTAGCGCTTTGAGGGCTTATTAATGAAACTTCTTCACAATTATTGACTACTGCAAATTTAAACTCATCTTTGTATACATACAAACTACTCTTAAATTTATCTAATAATCCTTCACTATATAACCTCTTCTTCCTAACTTTATCGAATCCTACTTCTAACAGCTTAACTGCATCATGTTCTTGGATTAAGTCTTCTGTCTTTTCAATGATTTCTTTCCTTTATTACTAAAATTAAGAAACTGTCTAACTTTATTAGCGGTGGACTGCTTTACTGCTAGAGCTTCTTGCCGATTCCATATTTATTTTTAAGATTCACTTTTGGTCCTAAGATATCTTTAATATGGATTGTTAATGTTTGGTTCAGTAGTTTCCCTTTCTTTTCCTTTTCAAATATATGATTTTATTAATATTTATGTTTTTTTGCCTAAACTTCTTGAGACATGTTTTCATTTATTCTTCAAGTCACTTGCTTTTTGATTGTCAATGTTGATGAGAATGTCTTCATTTCAATTCAGGAACTTAGCACAACTGGCAAAAGTTAAAGTCATGAAAAAGCAAGGCATATGGGAGGACCTCGATGTACCTAACAGGTATAGAGAAATGAAATGTTCCGATCTCTAGCCAATTTTTTTTTTCTTTTGCCTCAAAATTAGGAATATCATCTGCATTCTAACAGTGATAGAAAAAACATGTAAGTTATAATACTGGGGATGCCAATTATTGTTATGTCGCTAAAACTTCATTGACCTCCATTTAGTACAATGATGAATAAGTTTAATGAGAGAAATTTTGACTGCATATTAACGATGCAAGCATTTATAAATATTTTTCCTTACCAGTCTGAAGGAAAGAGAAGTTACAGTTGATCAAGGCCTCTGTGTATTGGAATCCTTATGAAAATTTGTGATCTTTGTTTAACATCTATTCTGAATTTCTGATCCTCTCAAAGCCTGGCATCTTTTAATCTAAAAGTTCTATGAGAAAATATATGCCAGCTATCAATGAAATTAAAACGAAAATCCCTCATATTATTGCTGTTTTATAAAATATTTTTACTTTTTATTCTTGAAAACATGAAAATCAATTTCTATGTTGCCACCACTAAAATTCGAAGATCAAAGATTGTGCTGCATTTGGTACCTTGTTTTACTCTTCTTTTTTTCTCTCTTTTACCTAATACCGGAAAAGAAATATCCTCATAAATTCTCACTGATGATAGTATTTTTACATTTGATTCTTCATTCTTGTCCTATTTTTAATCCACAGTTTACTAACACTTTTGTCTTTTTGGCATACAGCATCAGGTCTATCGTTTGCCTAAACTTGCCCAGTTTTTCTGGTGGACTCGATCCTTGGGGAAAGCCATATAGGAAGAAATTACGTGATGTTAGTGGATCTGTTTTCTCTATATCTACTTTTCAGATATGAAGTGAATACCAATTTGCAACCATGTATCTCAGCAACACAGATTACTGACTACTTATTGATCATTTTGATTTTCAGAGAGGCTTGACTCCTCCATATGTAGATGATGGCCTAATTGAGATCGTCGGTTTTAGGAATGCTTGGCATGGGCTTGTTTTACTTGCCCCAAATGGACATGGGACTCGTCTTGCTCAGGTAGAAAAAGCTATTAACTCGGTGATCAAACTGATCATAAATACGGTGTTGCTGTTCAAGTGTTGCTTATTTGTTTAGCCATGGCAGCTTCTCTCTCTCTCTCTCTCTCTCTCTCTCTCTCTCTCTCTATATATATATATATATATGTGCTATTAACTTGCGTTTTGCATGTAGGCAAACAGAATCCGTTTCGAGTTTAAAAAGGGAGCTGCTGAACATACTTTCATGAGGATTGATGGGGAGCCTTGGAAGCAACCCCTGCCCAAAGATGATGACACGGTTGTTGTGGAAATTTCCCATCATAGTCAAGTGAGCATGCTCGCCACCCAAAGTGCCCGATCGAGAAGTAAAAATGACCCCGAACCTGCCAGCTCACCAAGAGAAAACGATGATGATTCCGATGAAGAATCTCCTGAAGATCAGGAAGAGCGAAGAAAGTTTGGTGCAGCCGACACCTTTAAAATTCCAGATGGGATTGATATAGCTCAATTAAGTTGAGCTACTAACAACTAACTGGTACTACTTTTGCATAGATTTCTCCTCCTTTTTCCAGCCTTCAATTTCTTACGAATTTTCATTTTTCACGCTACTATTCGTCTTTCATTTTGCCTCGATTGGGATTTTTTGCCTTCAGATTATGGTTGGATCTTCATCTGTTGCTATTTCTATTGTGTTACTATGGATCTTCTGTGACTAAAATGTATGTTGTACAGTCTTGCAAAAGAAATATCTTTCCTCCTTGTAAACTCAAAATCTTGTTAAGATTTTTTTATTTTTTATTTTTGAAATAAAATCTTGTTAAGGTTGTTTATACAAAAATATTTGTCTAATTTGTTGCCTAATTTATTCTCCGGTTTGATTGGTACCCACATTTGAGGTAATTGTTTTTTACTTGTATGTTTATATTGGGTGGGTGTAAACCTGTAAGCGCTTTGCATAGTTAGAATTGACACTCGGAGATTCAAGAATGTGACTTGTGTAATCCAATTCAAAAACCAAAGATTATATGATGATTGATTCTTGTTTACGAATGTGATTAGACTAATCTCATTTCGTTACTAATATATTATTAATAACACTAACTTGTCAATTCTTTTAAAAAGGTTTAAACTTTAGATTTCAGAAAATTTTAGTTTAAATAGTATGTAGTGCGAATCTTTATTGTACCCTCTATTCAAATTTATCATGTAGTATGATACAAACAGCCAATCAAATATGTTTTCTTTTTAGTTTTTACAATGGCATGATTTTAATAACGTGGTGTATGCACCGAAATGCACTCGAGATTTTTTGGTAGAGAATAAAATGTCCTTTTGATTTGATTTAGATGAAGAAAAAAAATAAGGTTACTTGTGAAGTTGTGATTTTCACTCAAATGGACTGTTAATGTAATATGTAATGAAAAAACATATTCATACTAATATTTTTTTTTTTGAAAGTCATACCCATAATTTTATCATCCTTATACATGAAAAATAAATTACTTTTCATCCATGATTAGTCAATAAATTGAATTGTTACTTTTTATTTCTATATAAGTTCAATTTAATTTTGAACCAATTTATTACATTAAATAAAAAATTAACTAATATTGACTCGAAATAAGATTGTTATAGTATTTAATTGAAAAAAAAGGAAATTTATTAGAATAATAAAGGTGACCTGGAGGACAAAATTGACACATGCTTGGAAGTAACGTTTGCTAATTTTGGCAGTTTAATAGTTTTACTTGCAACCTGTTACACACTTTTTACTTTTCCAATATCATATAATAAATAAATAAATAACCATCACCAACACAAACACAAACACAAGCAAAGCACATGCTTTCACCAATTAAACAAACCAAACAGAAAAACAAGCAAAAGCAAATGGTTTTGCTTTTGCATCCAAACTCTCTCTCTGTGGGCACACACACTTTCTCTCTTCACTGTCCATGGTTTTGTTTTTCACTGTCAATGGTTTCTTAATGGACTCACAATTCACTCACTATAAAAATTGAACCAGTCCATTCTTCTCTGACTCAAACACAGAAAAAATCAAAAATCCCAAAACATCATCTTCTTCATCATCTACTCTACCAACCAAAAACAAAACAAAATCAAAACCCCACTTCAAAAAACACAAAAAGTTTTGATTTTTAATAGAAGTTGAAGAGAGAGAAGCCATGAATGCTGCAGCATCTAAAGCTTGGATTGTGGCAGCGAGTATTGGAGCAGTGGAGGCATTGAAAGATCAAGGAATCTGCAGATGGAATTACACTATGAGATCTCTGCACCAGCATGCCAAGAACAATTTAAGATCTGCTAGTCAGGCCAAAAATGTCTCCTCTGCTTCTTCTTCAAGGAAGGGTTTTGAAGAGAATATTGGGTGTGATAAAACGAAGAAAACAGAGGATTCAATTAAAAAAGTTATGGATTTGAGCTGTTGGGGTCCTACCACTGTTAGATTTTGATGTAATCATCATCTTATTATAATTAGATGTAATATTGAATTATATTTTTCTTCTTTCTAATGAAGGATATGATCGATTCTGTTTCCAATTTTTGTGTCTTTATTGTTCTTTACTCTCTTTTCATGCTGTTTAAATATTTAGATTGGAAAGTTTCACATATTTTTTGTGAAAAATGAGAACAAAGTTGCTGGTGAATCGACTAGATTGTAAAAAATATTGAATTCCAGACCAGAAAAAACCAAGAAAAAAAAAACAAAACATACAGGGATTCCCAACTAGGGTAGTGTTTGAGATTTGATTTGAGAATCAAATTATGTGACTTTCACACACAAATCTAGTTTTGTTTTCTAATTTGATTCTCTTTCGATTTCATTTTATGAATAAATGCATTTATTGTAAATAAAAACAAGGTCAGAACTCAGAAGTTCTAATATATGGGCTATAGTGTCTTGTTTGGCAATATATGGACCCGTTAAGTTTACCATATCTCAAGTTAAACCTCGAGAGAAATGCTATTGACATTAATTTTCTGTTTAGACTCTATTTTAAATTTTTTTATTAATGATAATTTTAACCTAAATTAAAATTACTAATCAAAATATGAAAGTTCTAAAGACATTCTAAAGTATATTATTTAAGAAAACAAGTTTGTTTCCATCTTTATTTTTTTTTTTTCACTTTTGTGTTTTTTTTTCTGTTTTACAACCCTAAAATATATTTTTATTCTTTTCAAAACAAATTTTTTTTGACATAATTTCATATAAGTTTCATTTTTTTGGCGATTTGTCACATTTTAAAATGTTTTTCCATATTTTTGACTTTAGTCTTTATTTTTTTCCAAAACTCATCACTTTAATCAATTTGATTAAATATTTAAAAATCAATTATTTTAAAACCTGTTAAAGTATATTTTTACTCTTATTACTATTTAATTTAGTTAAAATGATTATCTTGATTTTAAATTAAAATGAAAAATAATAAAATTCTCAATAATAAAATCTTAAATAAATAGATTATAAAAAATCTTAAATAAATAATAAAAAATCCATTAATTTTTTCTTATTTTGTATTTTTTTCATAATGGATTTTTATTTAATAAAATGATTATCTTAGCTTTAAATTAAAATGAAAAATAATAAAATTCTCAATAATAAAATCTTAAATAAATATATTATAAAAAAACTATGAAAGATAATCATTTTAACCAAATAACTATCCATTATGAAAAAAAAATACAAAATCAGAAAAAGTTAATGGATTTTTTTTATTATTATTTACGTAAGATTTTTTTTGTAATCTGTTTATTTAAGATTTTATTATTGATAATTGTAATGTGTTTCATTTTAATTTAAAGTTAAGATAATTATTTTAGCTAAAAAAATATATTTTCACTGGTTTTAAAATAGTTGACTTTCAAATATTTGGTCAAATGTACTAAAGTGATGAGTTTTGAAAAAAATAAGGACTAAAGTGATGAATATGGAAAGACATTTATAAAGGTGACAAATCGCCAAAAAAGGTGGAACTTATGATGAAATTCTGTTTTTTTTTTGGCACACAACATCAAAACCCTAAAATATCTTCTTCTTCTTCTTTTCAAAATATTTTTTTCTCACATACCATCATAATATATATATATATATATATATATATTCTTTCTATTGTCAGTTCGAACTGATATAAGATATTTCAGTTCTTTGCATGTGGGTTATTAAATTTAAAAGATGTTTTGACAAGTACATGCAACCAAGTCAAAGTATTTAAATACAATAAACCACATGCGAGAAACTGATATATCTTATATCAGTTCGAACTGACAATAGAAATATTGTGTGTGTATATATATATATATATATATATATATATATATATAGTGGTTCTCTAGTCAAGACGTCCTAATTTTATAATTTCAGGACGTCCAACCACAGCTATACATTCACATTAGGTCTACAACCCCTTATTAATAAATAAACACACTCAATATGAATGTTTAGCTATAGCTGGACGTCCTTAACTTATAATTTCAGGACGTCCTTACTAGAGAACCATCATATATATATAAAGTTTTCATTTTCCTTGTTCAACCAAATTTGAAATTTGTTTTCTTTTTTCTCAAGTACCACCCACATTTAATCATCACCATCATTAGAAAATATATATAAATTTATTTTTTCGGAAAAATATTTTTTTACCCAATAGAATTTTTTCTTACTCAACTTAAAATCCAAAAGAGAAAAACAAATATTGTTTTCCTATTTTCACATTGATCTCCAAAGCAGTTTTCTTATTGTTTTGATCTCATCACTTTTGTTCACTTTTATTTTCTGTTTTATTTTTACTTGATTACTTCACATATCTTTTCCATTTCCTATTTGAAAATTTTTAAACAGAAGTATTCAAAAGGGGTAATATTAAACTAAAATAGAATGTCTTTATAAATTTAATTTTTTTTAATGGAGTGTCTTTAGAATAGAAGTACTAAAAGATAAAAGAGATAATTTTGAAAAATTAAATGAGGTTTCTTTAGAGTTTTTTTAATTTTAAAATTTTTGAATGGAATATCTTTAGAAATGAATTGTAAAAAGAAAAATATTTGATTATAAGGAGAAACCCTTAAACCTCAAATAGGTCCATTGAATTAACATCTTACTTATAAGACCCATTTAATTCATTAATTTGTTCGTCATGTCAATTACATGATAAAATACAAATGAATTCATCTACCCATTTTAAATTTAAAAATAATTTAAACATTTTAAGTTTAATTATATAATTCAATCCACTGCAACCATTTAATAAACCTATTTACACGTTTATAATACGTGGGTTAGCGAGTTAGAATGAGTTCAACTCAAACACATTCATTTATTTAATAAATCGACTCTTTAGTGATCAAAACCCAATAAAGTCTAATATAAACTTGTTAATTCTGTGTCATCAAGTTGTGTCGACAATTGACACCCCTGGTTGGAATAGTGATATTGTGTTTAATATATTTTAATATACTCTATAATTTATCATTAGGTAAATAAAATTTCTTGCTTTAAGATGTCAATTTTTTTTTATTAATAAGAATCTTTCAACATATATTTTAAATAGGACTAATGCTAGGCTTTCTAAGTATTTTTCCAAAAAACTTTCTAAATCATTTTGGCATATGAGTTATTAACATCATATCTCTCATTACATAAACTTATAATTTATAAAATATTGACAACTCACATACTAATATGATTTAGGATTTTTTTTTTGAGAAAAAAATTGAGAATCCTAGTATAACTCTTTAAATAGATACACAAACAACATCGATAAAAATAATGAAAAAAATAAGTAGGTTAAAGTGACCTTTTTAATATTATAATTGTAGTCAGATTTAGGCCCAGTTTGGCATTGCTTCCCCAACTGCTTTTGGGGCCAAAAGTGATTCCTGACCAATGATAGGGTGTTTGGTAAAATTGTGGGGAAGTCCTTTTGGCCATTTTTAGCTTCTCCCAACTGAGTTTTTGAGAAGCTACAAATACATGCTTTTAGAAATCAGCTTCTGCTTTTGAAAATGCGCTACAGTGTTTTTTAATGAATTTTTACCCAACTATCCTATTTTGCCCTTAGCGTTTCATGACATTTAACAAAATCATTTACCAATCAGATTGATTCCTTCAAGCTTCAATTTCTCCTCTCTCTCGCAACAATCATTATCATAATCAATTTTTTTTTTCCAGAAATCATTATTATCAACAACAATCAACAACCACCCAGAAATCATTATCATCAACCATAATATTTTTTTTTAGAAATCATTATCAAACACAAAAATCCATCCCCAGTTCATCATTATCATTATCAGTCAAACCCACCAGAGAAGGATTTTTTTTTTCTTCTTAAATCGACAATATGGAGATAATAAATAAATTGTTTAAAAAAAGTTATGCCATCGCCATCCATTATCATCATCACTTCTTTCTCTTTCAAACCATAAAAAACTCAACAACAACAAAAAAATTTTAAAAAGGAAAGCTGGGTATTTCTACCCCGAATTGTTTTTTTCTTTGCATTTATTTTTATTTTTCATTAAATACAATAAAAAATCCCACAACCATAAAAATCCCACAACCATCAAATACCATCCAAGTATCCAACCATCATCAATTTTAAAAAAAAAAATTATGATGGTGATGAAGAACAGCCCAGAAGTTGAATCACAAAAAAAAAATTACTTTTTATTTTATTTTGGTGGATATGAAGAAGATGAGGTTGGGTGATGATTGTGATTTTGTATTGTGTTGGATTTAAAATTGAAGATGAAGATGATGTTGGATCTTAGTTGTAAATGAAAGAAGGGAGAGAGAGAAAGAGGGAGAGAGAGGCGGTGAGAGTGAGGTGAGACTTGAGAGTGAGGGAGAGAGAAAGAGATTAGAGTTAGGGTTTGTTTTTATTAATTTTGTTTTTTTAGTTGTTTTTATTATTTAATTTAATTAAATTTATTAATTTAAATGCATTTAATATATATATATATATATAATATTATTTCATTTAAAGTTTAATTTTAAAATGTTTTTGTTTTTTAATTATTTGTAATTACAATGATGTCCTTTTAATAATTTTACACAATCACAGTACTTTTTACTTCTAGTTTACCAAACACATTGAAATTGTTTTTGGTTCTCACAGCACTTTTGAAAATCAGTGTACCAAACACTCAGCTGATTCTATCCACAGCAATTCCAAAATCAATTCCCCCCAGAGCAGATCCAAAAGCAATTCCCCCCACAGCACAGCAATGCCAAACTGGGCCTTACTCCTGACGACAAAACAATAAACTGTATTATAATTCTCATCGTTATTATTATTCCAAAATTTCCTTGGAATTTCCATCTGAGTTTTAAAAAGACAAAACACACAAATTAAAAACATCAATAATTAAATTATGTCTCAAAATACTAGGAATTCTTTCCTGAACTCTTGGTTAAATTACCTGTCTTTTTTCACCACCCATTTACTCCACAAACCTCTATAAATATAACGATGATCTCAAAAATCCAAGAAGAAAGAAGAGTTGTTTGTTTTTTTTTTTTTCCACCCATTTTTTTTAGATAGTATTAAGTATGATCATATACAAAATCCTAAACTAGTATTTCGTTTTCAGATTCCGTTTGTGAATCATTTTGCTTTTTGAGATTTGAATTTGGGACTTCAATTTAAGAGAAATGGTTACCACCAGTTTATGCTCGTGACCACAAACGTCCAGTATTTTAGGGTTTTCTATAGTTAGACTGTAAGAGTAAAATGAGTGGAACAAGAAAAACTTTGATTGTGGTGACAACAAGTCTTGCAACAGTGGAAGCCTTGAAAGATCAAGGAATTTGTAGATGGAATTATAGTATATGGTCAATGCATCAACATGCCAAGAACAATATCAAGTCATTTGCTAATGCCAAGATGTTTTCTGCTTCTTCCTGCAGGAAGAAGATATTTGATGATATGGGAAATAATGAAGTGAAGAAATCAAAAGAATTCATGATGGAAAAAGTTCTGAACTTGGCATGTTTGGGTCCCAATACAGTTAGATTTTAATATCAAGACTCTTCTCTTTTTTTTTCTTTTTTTTTCTCTCCCTATATTGAATTACTTTGTCGGGAGATTGCCCATCAATTCTCCAATAATGGAATTGAATGTTGAAAATCAATGGTTGATAATAAAAGATGAATGTGGGAGAAATTGAAATTTTAAAGGTTATGAGAATTTGAATTAAATAATTCGTAGAACTACTCTAATTTAACTTATTGATATGGACTTGTAACGGTTATATATAAATGAAACATTATATAATCATGTGACTCATATCATGTACTTTTTTTATCGACCAATTACCTTGAAGTATTTTTTTTTTGTTAATTTTAAAATAAAAATTTTCACTTGTTTTTAAGAATTATTTAAATAATAATCTATAAAATAAGTAACTTAGGGGTAATTAGGACATTTTATAGTGTTTGACCGATCAATAGTTAAATGTGATCAAAGATATTAAAGTATAATTTTGACAAAATTTCAATCTATCTACAATTTCACCTAAAGTTAGGGTATCTTATTACACTTTACCAATCGTAATGACGCAGGTAATGTAAGTAATGTATTTGTATTTCTTTAACGGTCATGCAAATCTAATGCAAATTAAATGAATGGATTATAATGATACCACATCATTTGGACACCAAATTTGGGTAAAGTAACATTATTGTTTCTGTAAACACCATTTCATCATAATCAAGTCCATTTATTTCCTATTTTCACCTGTCCTGTTGTCTTATGAAACTTTATTTTATTTTATTTCATAAATCACTTTCTAAATAAAATAAATCTTCAATGGCTAAATTTTACATTTGTGTGTTTGCTTAATGAGGTGTTTTGCTGCATTTTGTTGTTACGGTGTATGTGACATAATTTATTTGGATTATGTATATACCGTATCCGTATCCTAATCTAGGAGATTTATCATATATTCCTGTATCACATCGTACCGTATCATATTCTCATACCCGTATATGTAGGATAAAATTGTTTTTAAATACTTGAACATGCTTCAAGTGATTCCAAAAACACTTTCAGAGATCACTTCTTCATAACAATTTTTTTTTCTCACTATTAATTTGCTGATTATCATATGAGAACTTGAAAATTCTTTAGAACAGGTAAAGAAAATGAAGAATGCATCAACCATATTTAGTCATTGAAAACTTTGTAAAAGGTTAGATAAATTCAGTGTTCGAGTAGGCGCTAGTCGGGCGGTGGCTCAGCGCCTACCGCCTTGGCGGCATAGGCAGCGACTAGACGGCACGACGGCACCTAGGCGGCAGCCGACGTTGTGTAGCAGATGATAAGAAAAGAAAAGAGGCTACGGTTCTCTATAGACTCACAATTCACTCGCTACAAAAATTGAACCAGTCCATTCTTCTCTGACTCAAACACAGAAAAATCAAAAATCCCAAAACATCATCTACTCTACCAACCCTTAAAAAAATTAAACCCCACTTCAAAAAACACAAAAGGTTTTGGTTTTTAATAGAAGTAGAAGAGAGAGAAGCCATGAATGCTGCAGCATCTAAAGCTTGGATTGTAGCAGCAAGTATTGGAGCAGTGGAGGCATTGAAAGATCAAGGAATCTGCAGATGGAATTACACTATGAGATCTCTGCACCAGCATGCCAAGAACAATCTAAGATCTGCTAGTCAGGCCAAAAATGTCTCCTCTTCTTCTTCTTCAAGGAAGGGTTTTTAAGAGAATATTGGGTGTGATAAAACGAAGAAAACAGAGGATTCAATTAAAAAAGTTATGGATTTGAGCTGTTGGGGTTCTACCACTGTTAGATTTTGATGTAATCATCATCTTTTTATAATTAGATGTAATATTGAATTATATTTTTCTTCTTTCTAATGAAGGATATGATCGATTCTGTTTCCAATTTTGTGTCTTCATTGTTCTTTACTCTCTTTTCATGCTGTTTAAATATCTAAATTCTTAGATTGAAAAGTTTGACTTCATTTTTGCTCACTCACCTTTAACTGGGGTCGGCATTACCCCGTCTCAAATAATGATACCTGATCCAAGTTTAACCCATAATTAGTAAATATTGTTCTACCAATTCTACCTTTTTTTTATAAAAAAAAAAAAAAAAAGACACCTGCACCCAGAAATTATTATTGTTCAATATCCTTTTGTTCTTATTATTATGAACAAAAAAAATTGTTCATCACCATCATAGATTATCTGTTATCTGTTCATTATTGTTCATTCTCCTTTTAATTTGTTTCTCTTTTCATTTTTTTTTCTTGAGAAAAAAGTGAGCAAAAACTCTGAATCATCTCTTTTTATTTTCTTCTGCATACACATACACCCACTCAAAATTTCACTTTTAGTTTTTCTCTTTCTTTCTTTTCATGGATCTGGAATAGTATGTGAAATTTCAGCTGTTAGCGAAAGCAAAGCAAGAAGAAATGGTAGCAGAGAAGTCCAGCTCTAAAGGCCTAGCATGGTTAGTTAGTTAGTTAGTCAAATACACAAGTTTTCTTTTTATCACCGGGATTTCTACATCACAGATGGCGATGGGGATTCTCGATCAATGGAGAATCCAAACCATCAAAACTTCGATTGTGAAGAGAGATTCCAAACCACCAGAGATTGAGAATCCAATCCATCAGAAAAGCTACATTAGTTTGCTTTCTCATGTATTTAGCTCGATATAGGGTTTTCAGATTTTTTTTTTTGGGTTTGAAATGTTAGAAACCAGAAAAACTTATGAAATGATAAAGAAATTTGGAGGAAATTGCTTAATTGAATTGAAAAACAAAGGCTATTATATAGCCTTACATAACAAACCGAAACAAGAAACAACAGCCCACGTCTAACAAATCCTAATAACGTGGTAATACTAAGTCAAGTAAACATGCAAACCTTAACAATAGGGACTTACTGACTGAGTGGTAACCAACCACTAACACAAACCTATCATCTAGTAAAACAGAGCCTAACAATTCCTCCCTTAAACTGAATGCTACAAGTACTCAGTTTATATCAATCTCAGAACAGACTCCTAATAGCTCTCGGAGCTTCAAGAAAACATCCAGCTTGAGTGGTTTAGTCATCACATCTGCCAATTGGTCCTGTGTGCTACAGTGCACCAGCTCCACAGTACCAGCCTTTGTGAGCTCACGAAGAAAATGGAAACGCACATCTATGTGCTTACTACGACCATGCATTACTGGGTTCTTTGAAAGTTTGATTGCAGAGCTGCTATCACAACAAATAATAGTTGACTTGCCTTGATTCTGACCCAGCTTTCCCAACACCCTTTTCAACCATATTGCTTGGCATGCACACGAAGCTGCAGCAATAAACTCTGCCTCTGTGGTAGATAGACTTACTACTGGTTGTTTTTTTGACGACCAAGATACTGCTCCTGAACTCAATAAAAACACATAACCTGAAGTGCTTTTTCTGTCTTCCAGATCCCCAGCATAATCACTGTCTGTGTAAGCAACAAGTTCATCATCTCCTCCCTTTCTATAGAAAATCCCAAAACCAGTTGTACCCTTCAAATATCTCAGCACCCTTTTCACCCCATGTAAGTGAAGCTCAGTAGGATTCTCCATATACCTACTAATAAGACTCACCACAAACATCATGTCTGGTCTAGTGGCCGTGAGATACATGAGACTACCCACAACTTGCTTGTAGTAAGTCTTGTCCACCTTAACTCCATCTTCATCCTTCACGAGCTTAGTTCCAGGGACAATAGGATTATGAACAGAATTACTTTTATTCATTCCGAACCTTTGCAGTACTTCCAAAGCATACTTCTTCTGACTGATAAAAACACCATTAGATCTTTGCAAGACTTCAAGACCAAGGAAGTACCTCATCTTACCAAGATCCGTCATGTCGAACTCAAGCTTCATGGAATTTTTAAACTCTGTAAACATCAATTCATCATTTCCAGTAAAAATGAGATCATCAACGTACAGACTTACGATCAATATTTTGCCTTCATTTCTTGTCTTGATGAACAAAGTATGCTCGTAGTCACACTTCTCAAAACCCTCCTTCATGAAATATGCTTCTATACGGCTGTACCAAGCACGTGGTGCTTGCTTAAGCCCATAAAGTGCCTTTTTTAACTTGTAAACCTTCTGTTCATTTCCCTTTTCCACATAACCACAAGGTTGTTCCACAAAAACTTCTTCATTCAACTCACCATGTAAAAATGCAGACTTTACGTCCAACTGATATATAGACCGTCCTCTTTGAGCTGCAAGTGCCACCACCAAACGAATTGTCTCCATACGTGCCACAGGTGCAAATACTTCTGTATAGTCTACCCCGTGCTGCTGAGTGTACCCCTTCGCTACAAGCCTAGCCTTGTATTTGTCCACTTCTCCATTTTCATTAAATTTAGTCTTATAAACCCACTTCACTCTAACCTTCTTTCCTCCCTCAGGTAACTCTGTCAGTTCCCATGTGCCATTTTTAATAATTGCTTCCATTTCTACATCCATGGCTCTCCTCCATTTCTCACTCTTCACGGCATCTTCAAAGTGAATAGGATCAGCAGTTGCACATATGGCCAAATGAGCTTCATTATCTTCTTCAGAAAGTCCTTCTCCTGTTTCATAGTCTCTCAACCAGACTGGTGGTCTCCTATCCCTCCCTGCATTCGAGCTAGGAGAGCCCTCTTCTTCTTCTACTATATCAGGATCAGGATCAGATTCACTCCCAGATTCACTTCCCTCTTCATTCTCATCAAACACAGCCGTTTCTTCTTCACGATCACCCCATTCCAAGTCACACACAATGGATTCTTCATACTGTTTATCCCAATCCCAATTCTTATCTTCTTCAAATGCAACATCTCTGCTTATTATAATCCTTTGTGAAATTGGATCATAAAGTCTATAAGCCTTCGACTCCTCACTAGCTCCCAGCAGAACACAACTCAAGCTCTTATCATCTAGCTTTGTTCTTTTACTGTCAGGCACATGAACATGAGAGATGCAACCAAAAACTCTAAAATATTCAACTGAAGGCTTGAATCCACTCCAAGCTTCTTCTGGAGTCTTATTTTTCACTGCCAATGTTGGACTTCGATTCAAGACATGCACCGTCCAGTTGACTGCTTCAGGCCAGAAAGTTTTGGGAATTTTCTTTTCTGAAAGCATACTACGAACCATATTCATAATGGTTCTATTCTTTCGCTCCGCAACTCCGTTCTGTTGTGGCGTGTATGCAGCTGTCAATTGTCTTAGTATACCATTTACCTCACAAAAACTGGTGAACTCTTGTGATGTAAATTCCCCTCCTCGATCAGTACGTAGACCTCTAATAAATGAGTTTGTTTCCTTCTCAACATGAATCTTAAAACTTTTAAAAACAGCAAAGGCTTCTGATTTCTCTATCAAGAAGTAAACCCATGTTTTTCGACTAAAGTCATCAGTAAACGTGATTAAATACCTTTTCTTGCTATTAGAGATGGGCTTGATCGGTCCACAAATATCAGCATGTACTAATTGAAGAATTTGTGAAGCTCTCCAAGTGCTTTTCTTTGGAAATGAGTCTCTTTGTTGCTTTCCTACCAAGCAGTCCTTGCATAGTCTCGAGGGAGACTTAAACTGTGGTAAACCATTCACCATTTCCTTCTGCTGAAGAGTTTTTAATCCCTTAAAGCTCAAATGTCCATATCTACAGTGCCAAAGTTGCAATATATCTTCTGTAATTGTGTTAAAACAAGTGGATGCTATAAGCTGAGACATAGCATGTAGTATGAACATTCGATTCGAGGACATTTTCGTCTCCATGATTAATCCTCTCTCACTATGAAACACCTTACACTTTCCATGTTGAAACAAAATAGAAAGCCCTTTTTCTTGCAATTGCCCAATACTCAGCAAATTGTTCTTCAGCTCTGGCACATAAAATACTCCTATGATGATCTGTGCTATTCCATTCACCAGCAGCCTTACATTACCCTTTCCCATTACAACCATGCTTGAGTTGTTGCCCAACTTCACAGAATCTCTGAAACTTCCATCAAAATCCGAGAAGCATTCCTTCGTCCCACACATATGATTGCTACATCCCGAGTCAAGGAACCACATATCTTCTCTACTGGCTTTATTCACGTCAATGTAGGACATCAATAACATCTCTTATTGAGTCTCTGCATAGTTGGCCTCTTTCTCCTTACTTGGACATTCCCATTGAAAGTGCCCTAGCTTGTGACAATTGTAGCACTCCACTGTGGCCTTGTCGAAGCTTTGTCTACCTCTTCCTCTTCCTCTTCCTCTTCCTCTAAAGCTTCCACGTCCTTGACCTCTTCCCCCAGAATGATCTCCATGAGTAATCTTCAAAGCGTGTTCTTCTTCAACATGAGAACTCATGCGTTGTTCATGCACAAGCAGGCTGCTTTGTAACTCATCAATGGTCAATGCGGTTGTATCCTTAGACTCCTCAATGGAACACACAACATAATCAAACTTGGGAGTCATGGATCTTAAAAATTTTTCAACGACAGCAGCATCTCCCTTGTCCTCACCATTTGCTTTCATCTTGTTGGCTATGGTAAGGGCCCGAGCAAAATATTCATTCACAGATTCACCTGTCTTCATATGGAGAACTTCAAACTCCTTCCGGAGAGCTTGTAAGTGTGCACGCTTGACTCGTGTTGTACCTTGATATTTCTGCTTCAAAGAATCCCATATGTTCTTCGATGTATCCTTGTTGAGGATCGTCTCCAAGATCGAACGATCTAATGCTTGAAATAGATAGTTCTTTGCTTTCAAATCTTTCAACTTCTGATCTTCAATGTTCTTCCTTTGTGCATCCGTGAGATCAACACCTTCTGCTGCTGCAGGGATCTCATTCTCCACCAAGCCCCAGTACTCTTTTGAACGCAAGAAATTTTCCATGAGCATCGCCCAATGATCATAGTGCCCATCAAATTTCGGAACTGCTGGCTGCACAAATGGACTCTCTGACGTCATACTTCAATTACTACTCACGTAGAAGACTGCTGCTTCTAGTTAACACCAAACCCCGTGATAGGGCTCTGATACCATATGTTAGAAACCAGAAAAACTTATGAAATGATAAAGAAATTTGGAGGAAATTGCTTAATTGAATTGAAAAACAAAGGCTATTATATAGCCTTACATAACAAACTGAAACAAGAAACAACAGCCCACGTCTAACAAATCCTAATAACGTGGTAATACTAAGTCAAGTAAACATGCAAACTTTAACAATAGGGACTTACTGACTGAGTGGTAACCAACCACTAACACAAACCTATCATCTAGTAAAACAGAGCCTAACAAAGTGGTGGCGATGGGGAAAAGGGCAGTGGGAGCAGGGGTGGTGTGTGCGGCGGTTGCGACAGCATTGGTGGTGAGGCACAGGATGCAGAAAGGTGGGCCATTCTTTTTTCTGAATTTTGTGTTGTGAAATCCAGTTAAAGTTGTGTTTGATGACGATGAGTTTGAATTTTTTTTTATTGTGGAATCTAATTGTGTATGACGAAGAAGATGTGTTTGAATTTTTTTGTTTGTTGTGGAATCTTTGGTTATAATTGTGTTTCAAAAAGATGAGTTTGAATTTGTTTATTGTAGAATCTGTGTTTGATTTTTTTTTTTTGTAGAATCTGTGATAAAGATGAGTTTGAATTTTTGTTGTGGAATCTCTGATTTTTTTTTTGTTTGTTGATATGTTTGAAAAAAAAATAGAAATTGTTCAATCACCATCAACACCCAGAAATCATCACCAACATCATCAATTGGATCATCTCTAGAAATAACTGGGCGGAGCAGACGATCAGAATGATTTCTAATTTTTGTTTTTGTTTTTGTATTTGTTTTTTATTTTTTTAATATTACTTTTTTAATTTTAATATTTGTTAAACATAATTAATTTTAGTGTTTTATATATTTACCTATTTTACCCTTATTTATTTAATAGAATTTCTAATTGATTGGATATTTACTAACTATGGGTTAAGTTAAGGACATGTGTCATTATTTGAGGTGGGGGGTAAATCGGGTAATGCATACCCCCAGTTGAGATGGGTGAGAAAAATGAACTCGAAAAGTTTCTCGTATGTAATTTTTTTTTTTTGAAAAATGAGAGAAAAGTTGCTGGAGAATTGACTAGAGTGTAGAAAAGATTGAATTCTAGACCAGAAAATCCAGGAAAAAAAACAGAAAATTAGGGGCGCTTCCCTAATCAGGATTCAGGAATCCCAACTAGGGTAGTGTCTTAGACTCAATTAGGGGCACGAGAAAACGTGGGTCCACACACAAATCAGATTCTTTTGGAATGAAACTTGATGTTCTTTTGATTTTATTCATAATAAAAGGATCCGGATCATCTCTTGTAATAAATTGTATTGATTATTTCTGATAACTTTAGAGTAATGTTAGACATTCTAATTTTTTTCTTCAAATGTTGTGGCACGTGAGGTGTCCAAATCATATGAATTATGAGATTATGCGACGATTCACATGCCACATCATTTGGGACAGAATTTGGAAGAAAAAAAATTGAAATGCCTAGTATTACTCTAACTTTTATATATTTACTCTTTACCCTACTAAAGAAAGAATTAAGGGATATAATCATTTTCCTTTTGTAGTTTGCCATATTAGACATTTTGTCCTCTCTAGTTTTAGTAATGATCATTCTTTTCTTTGAAAATCAAATTATTAGACATTTTGCCCCTAATCGTTAGGAATTCCATTAGCATACTTCTTTGACCCTTAAAAAATTAATTAAATAACCTTATTACCCTTAAACATATGATTTATACCCCCTAATGATATCACTAATTGTTTTTAAAGAAAAAAAAATCATAATTAATAAAATAAAACTAATAAAAATATTAAAAAAAAAAGAATTGAAAATAAAAAATAAAAAATTTTATTTAAACAAAAATTAATATAACTAATTAAATGTAAAGATAAAAAATTTATTTAAAAAAACATTAATATAAAGAATCAAATGTAAAAATAAACAATTTATTTAAAAAACGTTAATATAAAGAATAATAAAATAATATAATTGTAAAAAACTAAAACAGTATTAAAATTTATTTTGAAATATTGAATTGTTTTTTTTTAAATACTAAATTTTTTGTTGCTAATTTTTAAATTTTTTATTTTCAATTCTATTTTTAAAAATACTTTTATTAGTTTAATTTTTTTAATTATGAATTTTTTCTTTTAAAATAATTAGTGGTATCATTAACGGACATAACTCATGCATCCAAGGGTAATATAGTCATTTAATTGATTTTTTGACGATCAAAGAAGTAGATTAACGGAATTCCTAACGGCTGGGGGGAGGGGGGGAAGTCTAATATTTTGATTTTCAGGGTGGGAGAATGACCATTACTAAAACTATAAGGGTAAAATGTCTAATATTTTAGTTTTCAGGTGGGATATTGGCCATTATAGAACCTAAAGGGTGCGTTTGGTATGGGGACAGGACGGGACGTGACTGGACTGAACTGGACAGTTGTTCCATATTGTGTTTGGAATGCTTGGGACAGAACTGTTGACTGTACTGTTATGTGTTTGGTATGACTGGGACAAGAGGTTCAAATGACCATAGTACCCTTATTGTTATTGAAAAATATTTTAATTAATAATTTTACAAGATTATTTAAGATGGATGGTTGGGATTAACTTAATAAATTTTCAGGAATTAATTATTTTCCAGATTGAATCTCCACCGTCCATCAATCACCATCATGATTGATTAATTATTTCAGATATTAATGATTGATGGACGGTGGAGATCCAATCTGGGATTGGTCTCCACCAACATTCATCATAATAATTTTTTCTTGTTCTTAAATCTGGAAATTCCATCAAAAAATCTGGAAAATTAGATGTCTTCAAATCAAATTAATATTAATTTGACCAAAAATTGTATCGGAGCTTAGCTAGCACTCTACGTAGGAGGCTCAGTGGGGACTTCATTTGTTAGATGGTCAGTTTGGACTGGAGCCGATTCAGACGGAGGTAAGGGTTATGTTTGTTGGGGGGTAGCCCATTCGCTGACCTTGCATGAGTTTGATCATCAACTTTGGGTTGATCAGATGGAGGAATGACACATGTAGTAGAGTAGCGAGCAGTTCTCCTCTTCGATCGTTGCTCCCTCAGGATCATATCAGTTATTGTGTTCTGATCATCATCATCTTCCTCCTCAAGAATAATGGGCTTGACTCCATTCTGATGAGCCGATAGACCCTTTGTCATTTCAACCTCCTTCTTTTTACGAGCAGCCTCGGAGGCGGAGGACCTTTCACCCCTTTTGGCCACCTTACTAACTGTAGACCTTTCAGAATATTTAGCCACCCTTTAGGCAGTTGTTTACTTGGTAAACCTCTTTTTCGAACCCCTAGGGGACCTCTTATGTTCACTATATCGATCAGATGATCTCTTCTCTCTTTCCCGATCTGGAGCGCCTGAGGATATATTGGGATCGGGCTCATAGGTATGCTTAACCATGTTTTGTTGAGGGAGAGCAATCCCTTGAGCCAGTTGGGCAGCGACCTCCGCTAGGCTAGCCCGATCAAGGTTTTTAACTTTCTCAGCTGTCTCTCCAGCCACGATGTCCTTCTCATATACTGGATAATCAGCCCAAAGAACCATCATAACAAGTTAAAAAAAAGGACTGAGAAAGATGAAACTTACATCGCTTGCGCTGGTTGGAAATAGCGAGGAACAATCTCAGCTTCCAGAGGTCAGTTTCAAAGAACAACACCCGAAGATATCTGGCTTCCCGAGAAGTTTGAGCAACTCTAATCACGTTTCAGGCTTGTTTCTTGTTCAGCAAAGAGAGACCCCTGTTCCACAGATCGGGATTGCAAAAGTGCATGGAAACACTGTTTCTAGCCAGTTTCTGGCGAGGATAAGTAACCACTATTTTGCCTCATTCGCCTCTGATGAAGAACCAGTTGTTCTTCCAGTATTTGTTGGACGAAGGAAAGCCCTAGGTGAAACTTTTATGGTCCTTGCTAGAGGCGGGGGTGGGTTGCTGGTGATACCCACTAAGGATCCAGTGGTTGGGAGAACTAGATTGGAGATGAAAGGTACCTCCATGGTCCGACCGACCCAAGGTACAAAAATTGTGAATCTCTTGAAGGTCGGGGGGTGCTTGACACCAATCTGCTTCCACAGGTGCCACAGACTGATCAATACCCTATAGGAGTTAGGGGTGAGTTGTGCAGGGGCTATCCCAGCTTCAGCCAGGAATCGAGCGATGAAAGGTTGAATAGGCAGCATGACCCCCTATGTGAGCATGGCCCTGTAAATTGCTGCAGCGCCCCGATGAGGATTCCAAATAGCACGATCACCACTCATAAAGGGTTCAACTGATCGAGGAAGGTCAAACCTCTCGCTGTACTTTTCGATCTCCTGCACATCCACTACGATCACCTCTAAGTCAAAGGCGTTTGGTTGCTCAGCTGAGAACTTCAATAAGTGGGTCCGACGCCTTTTTGGAACATCCTCCATCTTTAGCAGCTGGGAAGGGATTTTCAAATCAATTACAGCAGAATCCCTTACACATGATCTGCTTCCCCAACCGGATCCTGTTGTCTTCGACATATCTGGGCATGTATTAGAAGAAGAAACGTTTGGGTTAGCAATATTCAGGTCAAAATATGAAGGTTGAAACTCAGGACGGGCAACTGAATAATCGACGTTGAGAGCTGTGGGTTAAGTCACATGGGGGTTTTGAGAACGACCCCCCAAGATAAACTCAATCCTATCGGCATTTTTCTTGTCTTCAGTTTAACATGTCTCATTAGCAGTTCAACAAAACGATGACGGGTAATAGGATCCATACCTGAAGGATTTGAAGTGGATAAAATGTGAGCGTTGATGATGATGAAGTAGAAAGCTTGGAGAAGATGAAGAGTTTGTAAAAAAATTTGAAGCGAGTTTGAAGAAAAGGTTGTGTGAGAGGGAAACGAAAGGTTTTGAAAATATATATAGGCGAAGATGACGTCATGCGAGAGTGGTGGTTGGTGTGCGAATCCCGGAGATCATGCCCCATTCGAAATTTGAATCGGTCGTTGTCAGTTACATCATACGCTTCAAATCACCTAGGCAAATCGAACGTTTAAGGTTAAAATTTAAAGATAAGTTGTCAATCATTAATGAGCATTAATGGGCTTCAAGACAAAAGACTCCCGAGTTAAACATATTTCACCGAGCTAATTCACTTTGTTGGGCAAGATGCTTGGTTTGAATATTTAAGGGGGTATTATTATTGGTAAAATCTGAAAAGATGACATGTCAGTATAAATGCCGTGCTTCGTGGAGATTAAGTGATGACATGTCAATAAATGTCAACTAGATTGGACCAACCTAAGATTACCATAATGTGGCTCCCATAATATCTAGTCAGAGTTACTTAGATGGTCAAGTAGAAAGTATTTAACCAAAGTAATTGTGTTGATCAAAATAAAGAAGATGATCGGGGTACCTAAAATGGTCGGGTTTTAATTGCCCGATCAGGCTTAGATCCATAGTCTGGGGTGAAGGAAATTGGGTCGGGTTTGGCAGACAGTCGACTAAGTGACATGTGGACAATTTTGAGATACGTTCGGAATGACGATAGGTCAACAACGTAGGATTCAATGTGATCACGACTTAAATACGCAAAGAAAGAATCTTACTCAAATAAGGTGTCATGAAGCATACTTTGATAATCTCAAAAATCGCCATCAACAACATGCGTCTGGGATTGGGAGCATTCTCGAAGGAGGTTGCGAAATGAAACAGTAGACGAAGCATTTATTCAAAATTTCTCCAATTTACATGTTGATGAGAGTTTCGGTAGTAACCAGGTCCAGAACTAGGTTATACATGTACATTTACTTGTAATACGATTGCACTCTTTTTACCTTACCAAGTTTTATCCCACTGATTTTTTCTTTGTAAGGTTTTTAATGAGGCAATCACGTAAATATGTAATATTGAATTCCGAAAGTCAGAAATAAATAAATAATTCTTCATTTCATATTTTCATAACTTCATCTATTTTTTATTTTCTTTAATATTTTATCTTTATTCATTCTTTGAATTATTTTATTAACAAAAATAATAAATCTATCTATTAGCAACATTTTTTTATTAAACTAAAATAGTAATTAAGATAAACAAATTGCAATGAAAAATACATTATTACATTGTTAAAACAATATTATAGTTATAACTTGACACAATTACATTCATATAATTAAATATTTTAAAAAAAAAATCAAAGGCCCCACCCGTTGGGCACGCTGGTGCCTTGCCGGGCCACCATTTTCCAAAATGGGTCGGGCCATGCACGACACGCCAATTTGGGCTTGCCTTGCCAAACATGGCCCGTTTGGAAAACAGGCCCGGCGTGCAGTGCCTATGTAGGCCGGACCAGCACGATTTTACACCACTATCTGCGACCAGTAATCCCATCTTCTAAAACGGCACCAAACATTGGATTGAGACTAAAATTGTCCAATCCTTGTCCAATATGGTGTATTGGTGTGCCAAACATGACCTTTGTGTGTTATTTCTACGGCTATGATAATTCAGCCTATAGGGCACGTCTAGGGTAGCAGTTGTTCTGAAGACGGAGAGATAGAGATGGAATGAGAAGATTTAATAAAAATTTATCTGACTTATGTATTCACTGGTCGACCAATTGTATTTGCTAAAATTGTGAATACATGAAATGTGATAAAGTCAAGCATAGCTTTTTTGAGGGATTAAGTATGTTTTGGACTAATAAAAAATTATAAAATTAAATCTGTGATACAATAATGAACAATTTTATCTCTTGCAAGTAGAGAATTTACATTTGAGAATTCTCTTGTAAGTAGAGAATTCCGATGGTGAATGGTAATCCGAATTATTTTTGTTTGTATCGAATTTTACTTAAAAAAAATATGATTGTTTTTATAAATTGAGTGTGATAATAATTTAAGAGTGTTTATAAATAATAAGGAAAATCGTATTTTACTCCAAGTAGTTTGCCTTAATCTGCGTTTAGTCCACAGTTTTTTGGAATTGTAACTTTTAGTTCATCCTTTCTCTAACAATACGTAATTTAATCCATACCGTCCAAATCTGTTAGGGCTCCGTCAAGTCAACCAGGGTCAACGTGAGTAAAAGGGTAAAATAATATCAGATTTTCTAGAATCTTATATAACCAAAGGTATAATCATAATATACAAATTAATTAAAAAAATAAATAAATATTATTAAATTAATATTTTAAAATAATTATATAATATTAAAATAATTAATAAAATATACATAAACAATTTACAAAACTAAAATAAAAAAAATAAAAAAGAATATTAAAAAATTAAAACATCTTATCTCTTAAAAACTAAAATATGATTTTCCCTTGAAAGAAAAAAAAATTGAAATAATAAAAATTAAAAAACGAAATTGAAAAAAAAAACAATTGTTAAAAGAATTAAGAAAATATTAACTCAAATTAAAACCAAATCTTCTTCTTCAAATGAACTTCAACTTCTCTCTCTAAAAAAAACCCATTCTCTCCTGTCATTAGGCAGCCAGCGAGGAGCGCTGATCTCCTCCGGTGTGGGGATCTGCTGCCGCACCTTCTCTCTGTCTTTCATCTCTCTCTCTCTCTCGTTCACTCTTCTCTCTCATTCGCCAATGAAATTGAGCACCGATCTCCTCCGTTGGGAGTCGATCGGCACTGGTGATGGTGATTCTAGTGAGATGACGGTGGTGTTCGAAATTTGGATTTTGTTTTCTTCGTTTGTGTTTCTAGGTTTGTGGTGGAATAGATAACTTTTTTGAACATATCTACTAATTTTTTTGTTTGGAATTATTTTGGTTTCTTTATTTGCCAATTTGTGTTTTGGGATTTCAATGTGTTTTGGATTGGAAGATAATTGAGTTTTAAAGAATATGGGTTTGTGAAGTTGATATATTGTTTTGATTGATGATATATGTTAGGTGTTGGGATGGATAATTGATGAAGATGAGTATGTGAAGATTGATTACCTGGGTAAAGATTAAGGGTGGTCTGGAATCATCATTTTTCATCTTCTTCTTTTACTTTTCGTTTTTTTTTTCTTTTTTTTATGTTATTTGATCATCTTCTCTCTTTTTTAAAAAAAATTTATGGAATCTCCTTCATCTTCATCTTTTTTCTAACTTTCGCTTCTTTATTTTTATTTTTTGTAATTTGATTTATTTTTTAATTCTGGGATCTCCATCGCTGGCAAAATTAAGGGTAAAATGGTAATTTCAGGTAAAATTTACTTCACTCACAAAAGATAAAAGTAAGGGTAAAATAGTCTTTTCAATGAGATAAGCACACATCTGGGCATTTAGGTCATTTGACACACTTGACGTGTCAGAATCCGTCCTTTTAACGGATTCTAACGGATTCTGTCACAGAAGGATTAAAAGTTACAATTCCAAAAAACCATGGACTAAACGCAGATTAAGGCTAACTATGAGGACTAAAATACGATTTTTCCTAGATTATATTTATTAAAATGAATATATATTTATTTTAATGAGGACACTATTGATATTAATATGAGTGTTTATTGTAATATTTATTTTTTAAATATTAAGCATACATATACTTAAAAAATGGAGGAAAAGTTCATTTCTAACCATTTGAAACATCAAGTAATTGTTTATAACATACTTTCAAGTTTTAATTGTTTATAACCTAATTTTGGCGCTATTACCGTAATGCCCCTATATAAAAGCATCCATTTAAAAAAATATTTTCACTCTTTGTTTCCTAATTCATTCGACAGAAAGAGAAAAGAGACAGGATTCTCAAACACCAACGTCGTCGACGAGAAGAGACCACCACGAAAGGGAGAGAAGATTGAGCACGTGGAGGAGGCGACGTCAGAGAGGGAACCCCCTTTAATCAGAGTGTGTCGAACCCTAGTTTGTACTATTGAAATTTGATTTTGAGGTAACTCAAAACTGAATTGAGATTTTTTTTGTTTGATTTCAGTTATGATTTCCTGTTTTTTTATGTGATTTGATGTTAGATTGTTGGGTAGGGTTTAGCAATTGATGATATGTGGTCATAATTTTTGATGTTATGGTTGGTTGAATTGATTTGGGGCTGTTATTATGGATTTGAAATTGATTTGGGGCTATTATACATATTTATTTATGTATATATAACTAACTGTATATGTTTAGTAGAATGAATAATTTCGGTGTAGAGAATACAAAGTGAAAGATATTACACGTATTATCAGATATTATTATGGGTATTAATTAAATTTTGATCTATTTTTCAATGATTCTTGACGTTGCTTTATAAAATATCACATTTTGCCAATGATGCATCGAAAATGCATGTATTATCAGATATAATTATGATGATATCTCATTGTAACTGAGACATTATATGGAAAACATGCTCACTTTTATTTTGGTTATTCTCTGTAGCTATTTTTTTTGTTAACTTCATCGTAATGTTTCATTGTGTTAGTTGGCATGATGATTGTTATAGAAGAACGGAGATTTGAAGGATGGTCATGTTGTAGCATGTTGTTCTTTTAATCAGAATTAAGGCCAAGTTGTTCTTTTCCTATTTTGTTGTTAGAGGTGTGCATTTTTCGGTTTGGTTTGATAAAGTAAGTAGAGATATTAAGGAGGATTATTCAATAAACCTTCTCATCCTCTTCCATATGCAGCTTCCACTAGTAGTAACCAAGCTTCTGAGTCGGTTCCTACTATTTAGAATGTTGCACCTGCAGTCGAGGTTCCCATATGGAATGGTACTATGAGATTCCAAATTCGTTTATCGGCGAGCAAAAAGAGATAACATATGTGAAAGATTTTGATTCGACTAATGATGAACTGAGGTTGTGTTTGTTTGTATTTGTTTCATATTCTGTAAACTTATGAGCCATGTGTTGTCGAAGGTTTATGTAAAAAAGGCTCGTCGTTTTTATCTGAAATTTCACAGTAAACTTCAAGATAAATAAGCTTGTTCTGTTTTTATCAAAGATTTGATAGCACATTTATGTGCCTTTTTTATTCAAAATTACATAGCAAATTGCTGAAATTTATGGCAAGAGTCCTTTTTTTTTGGAAGATTTTAGGAATTAATAAAAAAGAGAAAAAATATGTATTAATTACATTTTAAATGCGAGAGACTTTGGAGAGAGAAAAAATGTGTTTAATTGGTTTATGACATTTAATTAGGTTTTAAATGGAAAATAAATGTGAGAGAATTTGGGGAGAGAAAAAAGCTTCGATGCTTCTAACGCTTCAGTGCTTCATTACCAGATATTGGATACACAATTTCGGAATAATATGGCTCATGCTACTCTTACTAGATATTAGACACAAAATTTCTGAATAATATGGCTCATGGCTCAAAATCGAGAACACATCATGTGGAAGAGAAGAAGAATAAAGGAAAAATATTAAAAATTAAAAAAAAATTATGTTAGCGGGTATTCCCATAATTTTGGTTAGGGATCGAAAGAATTTATTGTAAAATAGTTATAAATGATTAAAATATGAAACTAGGCTAAAAAGAAATTTTCCATAATCTATTTGGCTATATTTGACAATTTTCTCAAAAAATGGGTGCACTAACTTAGAGCATCTCCAATGTAAAAATGACTTACATATGAATAATTGTTGACATGATAACAATGTCAAGAGACTTTCTTCCTATGTGGCACACATATGGATTTGATAGACAATCAACTTAAAATTTGGTCTCTAATGTTTCCGTTTAAAATACATTTTGTTTTAATGACGTGTCCAATTTTATTTTCTATTTTTTTTTTATTTTCTTATTAAAATAGATTAAAAATCACTGTCCATTTTAAATGTTTGCTGAGTTAACTTAAAAAAGGGTTGTGCAACATGCCGTCTAAAAGTAGACGGTCATGTTGACAATGTCTATTATTATTATTATTTTTGCCACGTCAGTTTGAGGTCGAATATATGGGGTTGTATTGGAGATACAATTATGACAGAATTTCACATAAGTCCTGTTTTTTTGGTAATTTGTCACATTTATAAATGTCTTCCCAAATTTATCACTTTAGTCCTATTTTTTTTCAAAACTCATCACTTTATTCCATTTGACCAAATATGTGAAAGTCAACTATTTTAAAACTTGAGCATGTATATTTTTGCCCTTATTACTATTTAATTTAGTTTAAATGATTATATTAGCTTTAAATTAAATTTAAAAAATAATAAAATTCTCAATAATAAAATCTTAAATAAATATATTACAAAAAAATCTTAAATAAATATATTATAAAAAAATCTTAAATAAATAATAATAATAAAATCCATTATTTTTTTTTTGTATTTTGTCATAATTGATATTTATTTAGCTAAAATTATTATTTTAGCTTTAAATGATTTTTTTTTTCATAATTTTTTATTTTTTGTAATCTATTTATTTAAAATTTTATTATTGAGAATTTTATTGTTTTTCTTTTTAATTTAAAGGCAAGATAATCATTTTAGTTAAATAAAAATCCATTATGAAAAAATTCAAAATAAGAAAAAATTAATGGATTTTGTAATTATTTATTTAAGTTTTTTTTGTAATCTATTTATTTAAGATTTTATTATTGAGAATTTTATTGTTTTTCTTTTTTAATTTAAAGGTAAGATAATCATTTTAGTAAAATTAAATAGTAATAAGGGTAAAATTGTATTTTCATAGGTTTTAAAATAGTTGACTTTTATATCTGATTAAATGAACTAATTGATGAGTTTTGAAAAAAGTTAAGACTAAAGTTATGAATTTAAAAAGATATTTATAAAGGTGACAAATCACAAAAAAAAAAATTAGGATTTACGTGAAATTCAATCTATAATTATTAACGAAATATCTATTTATCCTATGAAATATTTTTTTTTTTCATTTTTTCACATGTCAAGTTCGCAGAGGAGAAGCTCTTACACGTATAAATATCTACCGCCTGCGAAATAATATATATTTCACGATTTGTTGACTGTCGTCAGACGTAAGAGGACGACGACGACCGGACGACGACGATTCCAAGCAACAAGTCAGAGAATCGCTTCCAAGTCTTGTAAACACTCTTTCGATTCTTTGGCCAATTTATTACAGTGGAAATAGAACGAAATGGTCATCCTAATAAATAATCCCCATTTCAGGTAAAATTCGAGATCATAATTAAATTCAACTCAGTATGAGTTGATTTCGTACTATTTAAATTCTCGGCTACAGCTCATTTTTTGTTTTCTTACAAAGTCGTGTTTCATTATATAGCTTTTGCTTGTATTTATATGGTTTTCTGGTTTCTTTTAAACCAAATTGAAAAAATGAAAGGAAAATTAGGTTCGCTTGGTGATTTATCATCTAGGTCTTCGAATTTGTTGTTTCCAGTTCATTGATTTCTATCAAGACGGTAAAATTTTACTTAGATTCGAGTTCGATTCCTTTTCAGATTTGTAATTTTTGCTTGTCTGCATGCGTGTTGTGGTATAGTTATAATTTGAATCTAAGTAGATACAATTTGATAAAATACTTGTTTTCAATTTATGTTGTTATGATAATTGAGAACTGAATATGTTCTGTTTTTGTCTCTGTTAAATGTTGTGATAATTTGTGGCTAATCTAAATTGTGTTCGGCTGCTCTGAGTTTTGAAAACGAAGAAGTTGCGTGGGTCGCATAAAAATTAATTTGGTTATTCATTTCAGAGTTGGCGAGTTGTTATGATCTTATCTGTTTAGAATGGATTTCTGAATTTGATGGTGTATTTTGATATAATATGCAGTAGTGGCAGTGGTGCGGAGGTGGAATTGGGTAGTGGTGCAGACAGGACGGGCCCTGGGCGTACGCCCACGAGGCAACCGCCCAGGGACCCCGTTTTCCAATGGCCCCAAATTTCAGGTTGAAACTAAACTTTGTGTATTCAATTTTTAAATAAGTTAGGACGTCCGACGTACTAGTTTTTTTATAAAAAAATATTAGCCCATATATATATATATATATATATATATCACTTAATCAAACATAAGTCTGGAGGTCCAATGTTGTTATATATATGTTTTTTCAAAGGCCCAGGGAAGAAATACAATTATAATACCTAACCACATCCATAGCAGATCACGGAAAAAAAAATATCAATTATATGGTTCTTGAAATAAACACAATTATAATAATTAATTAGTATTTTTACTTCTAAAAGTGTGAGACGGGTGATGTTTAAGTGATACATTATTTGTTGTATTTATAAAATTTTTATTTCGGTGAGTTTTTTTTTTCTATTCTTGATTTTTAGTTATTATATTGATTTTATAAGTATTTACTATTTACTAGAGAAAAAAATTAAGTAAATATACATAGAGAATCGAGGGCTTTATTTTTATAATCCGCCTCTGGCCCCAAAATCTCAGGACCGGCCATGGGTACTGAGGTGGAAATGGATGATAGCATGTTAAAGGATTACTACATTCCAAATTACATTCTTGGAACTGGATCGGAGGTCACAGAACTGTCACATATACCTCACTGTCCTGTGTTAGTGTTCATTAACTCCAAAAGTGGTGGTCAATTGGGCGAAACACTTCTTCTGACTTATCGTTCTCTTCTTAATGAAAACCAGGTAATTTTATTTTATGGCATGCCTACAAGTTATGTACTCTGTAAAATACATCTCCAATTATAGGGTGTGCAGTGATCATGACAATAAATACATTTATTTCTAGTGAAATTGATGTTTGAGTTACCAAATTTTCAGGTTTTTGATTTGGGTGAAAAGACTCCTGATAAGGTGCTACACGAGCTTTATGTCACTTTAGAAAGGCTCAAGCATACTGGAGATGTTTTGGCGATTGAAATTCAGAAGAGATTGAGAATAATTGTGAGTTGGATTCTTAAGTAGAAATTCTTTGTATATGGATATACATTTTGTTTCTTACATATTTTTCTTTCTTTATGTGATTTGATGACCTAGATATGTTACATTTGTCCCTAATGTATGTTCACGAAATCAGGTTGCTGGTGGAGATGGCACAGCTAGCTGGCTCCTTGGAGTTGTTTCTGATCTTAAACTACCTCATCCACCTCCAATTGCTACAGTTCCATTGGGAACTGGAAACAACCTCCCATTCTCGTTTGGCTGGGTAAGGCAAATGTTTACTGGTCCCTTTTTGCTGAACATATAATGGCTTTTCTGTCTTGATTTATTCTCCATTGTAAACATATAGTCAGTGTGGATACGATTGGTTTTAACTCAGAATTAGATTTTTATACCATCTATTTGGTTACTACTCAGGGAAAGAAAAATCCTTAGCACAGACCGTCAGTCAGTGATGTCATTCCTGGAACAAGTAAAGAATGCAAAGGAAATGAAAATTGACAGGTAATAAATCCATGAATCATTATTTTCCCTTTACCTGTTGCATGTAAAGGATTTTTCAAGAATGGAATGCGGTATAGTCATGATACTGAGCACTATAAGTATTCGCTGAACATGATATGTTATTTGCTGAGCGTACAAGGATCTGGGAGTCAATTAACATGATCGTTAGGCTTAGCGAGTCTGTAATGTATTCCTGTATATTACTGCCTTTCCTCTTAATAGTTAAAATGGGGAATTGAAATGCTTCTCTGCTGGAATAATTTTAGTTTCTTTTTTGATTACCTATTGTTCATTTTCTTGATTAAATTTCAGCTGGCATATTATAATGAGAATGAGAGCTCCCAAAGAAGGATCTTGTGATCCCATTGCACCTCTTGAACTACCCCATTCTTTGCATGCATTTCATCGTGTATCTCAAAAAGATGAATTGAATAGGGTAAGTTTTTATTTTTAACTCTTTGCATTTTGCTATATTCTCTCTCACTCTCTCTTTTAATTATATGGTGATGTGTTTCTCCATGAACATGGTATGCTAGATTCCTTTTCAATATCCTTAGATTTCTTTTGCTGTTCTGGCTTCAAAATGATCTTAACCTTCTTCTTTTATCTTTAATGAATGGCATTATTATAAAACCACATCCAATATGAGTCCCTAGGACTACATATGTGCTCCGGTGAGCAAGTGCTATAGGTCCATTGATTTGACCCTGATGAGTTCATTGAAACTCAGGTGTCTGATGTGCATCTCCGCAGAGTTAGGAAAGATGAAATGACCGAAAAGACTAGTTAATATGTGATTCTGAGAATTCAAACCATTTCTTTCTTTTACTGCTTTATGTTCTCTGTTATTTGCTTCTTATGATGAATTGGGTATTATTTAAATGCCTTACTGGCTAATGGTTTGTTGGATGTTCGTAGGAGGGTTGCCACACCTTTCGTGGGGGATTTTGGAACTACTTCAGCATTGGTAAGAAATCTAAATTTCATTTAGATTACGAAATTTGATTATGTACTTGTCATACTATTTCACACACTTGTAGAGGAGGAAACCTTTGTTATGAGCTCTTGAAACTATGGCTGTAGCAATTTGCACATGTATCTTAGCACGAGATGACATTATATGGTTTCTATAGGACTTCTCTCCCTCTCAGATGATCATGTTGGAAATTAGACTATTAGAGTTCTCTGTAGTTATGTAACTTCAGATGTAAAAAAATACGGATATCAATTTCTAGTTCTTGGAATTGCAATATAATAATGCATCAAGAATATTTAAAAGAATTTGTCGTTTGGTGACACCATTATTTTATCAATGCAGTTGCTGAGTTTGTTGTCCTCCATGTTTTATCCTACAGGAATGGATGCTCAATTATCATATGCATTTCACTCTGAGCGGAAGTTACACCCAGAGAAATTTCAAAATCAAATGGTGAATCAGGTATCAATATAGACCTTTACTCTTTGGACTTTGAAGAGAATTGTTGAAACATTGTTTACTTAAATACCCTACAGTTTTAGTCCACATATCGAAGAGTAGTGATCAAAACCCTTTTCACTATCTTTTTAATTTTAATTGATATGGATTGCCAGTATATTCTCTTAAAACCGGTGGCATATCATTTTGGGGATATTTGGGTTTCTTATCCTTCATCAGAAGACTTGAGATGTCTGGAAGTGATTAAGCTTGAGTTAGCTGTTAATTTTACCAGTTCAGCAAAATTGTCATAGAACATGTTATGTTCCGTAGTCAGTACCATATGGTTGCTGAACTGCTTCAATCATCCATCTAAAGCATTGAGTAGCTTCAAAATATCAATGTATTAAACATTAACCTCTTTTAAGGTATCCATATCTAATTTTGGTTATATATTGAACAATTCAGCCTGATAATTTATTGAGACATACTCTTGGAGAATATGTTATGCAACTGAATTATTATATACTTTTGTTATTTCTGCTGCATGTCTTGTATAATCTTTTTTTTTTCTTTTTCAGTTTTTTTGGACTTCTAAAGTATGTTCAATCATTCAATAATGATGCTTATACAGTTTTAAAATGTTTCGCTCTGTTCAATTTTGAAATATGTATCACTCCATTTTAAATTTTAGCAATGTACAGGAATTCAACTTTTTATGATTTGTCTTCTCAGTTAAGTTGTAATAATAATTCTCTAATGTTGCCCTTCATTCTTTTGGGTGGTGCAGAGTACTTATTTGAAGCTTGCAGGTACTCAAGGATGGCTTTTTGCTTCTTCTTTACATCCTGCTTCTAGGTGAGTCTTTCAATAGACTGTTGATATTATGACCTACAAAATATATTGATTGCTTTTTGAGTCTATCAATTCATGTCATACCTAGAACATGCCTGAAGGCTTGATGTTATGATCTGTGGCATCTCTCTTAAATAATTTTAATTATGCTGTCCATAATTGTATGATACTCAACTGGCGGTATTGGGTAACATTATACCGTGAGCAGCTGTATCTTCAGAGCATAATGATGACAAAATTTATGGTGTCTGTTAGCACGTGTTTTGCGTGGTCATATTTCAGAGCAACTATCAAACAATGTTATTGTCTTCTGAGAAAACTTGACCATGCCGAACATTCATTAAGTTATATGTGAAGTTGCTCTAAACAGATTTTTTGCTTGGATTTATCTCTTCAAATTTAAGTTCATTTGAACAATGTTTTGAGTTGCAAAAGGATGGGAAAAAATATATTTTCGTTGGTGGAAGATAATGGACTAGTAATCTGGTAGTTTTAGTTTGTTTGACTGAGAATTCCTATAGCTACTACGCCTAAATGTATGTCTGAAAATCCACTCTTTTTAAGTTCTTTAGCGCTTTAAGGGCTTATTAATGTAACTTCTTCACAGTTATTGACTACTGAAAATTGAAACTCATCTTTGTATACATACAAACTACTCTTAAATTTATCTAATATTCCTTCACTATATAACCTCTTCTTCCTAATTTTATCGAATCCTACTTCTAACAGCTTATCTGCATCATGTTCTTGGATTAAGTCTTCTGTCTTTTCAATGATTTCTTTTCCTTTATTACTAAAATTAAGAAACTGTCTAACTTTATTAGCGGTGGACTGTTTTATGCTAGAGCTTCTTTCTAGATTCATATTTTTTTTAAGATTCACTTTTGGTCCTAAGATATCTTTTATATGGATTGTTTGGTTCAGTAGTTTCCCTTTCTTTTCCTTTTCAAATATATGATTTTACTAATATGTACATTTTCTGCCTAAACTTCTTGAGATATGTTTTCATTTATACTTCAAGTCACTGGCTTTCTGTTTGTCAATGTTGATGAGAATATCTTCATTTCAATACAGGAACGTAGCACAACTGGCAAAAGTTAAAGTCATGAAAAAGCAAGGCATATGGGAGGACCTCGACGTACCTAGCAGGTTTAGAGAAATGAAATGTTGTCCCTCATTAGAATTCATTTTGAATGCAGACGTTTGTCAAATTGTATATTACAATCTCTAGCCAATTTTTGTTTTTTGTTTTTTTTTTTTTGCCTCAAAATTAGGAATATCATCTACATTCTAACAGTAAGTTATAATACTGGGGATGCCTATTATTGTTGTCACTAAAACTTCATTAACCT